>CM042330.1:32620724-32673224 GCA_023566125.1 Zingel zingel
GGATCATTCAGAGATCCTCACTGAACTTCTGGAGAGAGTTTGCTGCACTGAAAGTAAAGGGGCTGAATCATTTTGCACACCCAATTTTTCAGTTTTTTATCTGTTAAAAAAGTTTGAAATATCCAATAAATTTCATTCGGCTTCATGATTGTGTCCCACTTGTTGTTGATTCTTCACAAAAAATTACAGTTTTATATCTTTATGTTTGAAGCCTGAAATGTGGCAAAAGGTCGAAAAGTTCAAGGGGGCCGAATACTTTCGCAAGGCACTGTATATATATATATATATATATATATATATATATATATATATATATATATATATATATATATATATATATATATATATATATATATATATATATATATATATATATATATATATACATACACATACATATATATATATATATATATATATATATATATATATATATATATATATATATATATATATATATATATATATATATATATATGTATGTATGTATGTATGTATGTATGTATGTATGTATGTATGTATGTATATATATATATATATATATATATATATATATATATATATATATATATATATATATATATATATATATAGTGAGGAAAATAAGTATTTGAATACCCTGCTATTTTGCAGGTTCTCCCACTTGGAAATCATGGAGGGGTCTGAAATTGTCATCGTAGGTGCATGTCCACTGTGAGAGACATAATCTAAAAACAAAAATCCAGAAATCACAATGTATGATTTTTTAACTATTTATTTGTATGATACAGCTGCAAATAAGTATTTGAACACCTGAGAAAATCAATGTTAATATTTGGTACAGTAGCCTTTGTTTGCAAATACAGAGGTCAAACGTTTCCTGTAGTTTTTCACCAGGTTTGCACACACTGCAGGAGGGAGTTTGGCCCACTCCTCCACACAGATCTTCTCTAGATCAGTCAGGTTTCTGGGCTGTCGCTGAGAAACACGGAGTTTGAGCTCCCTCCAAAGATTCTCTATTGGGTTTAGGTCTGGAGACTGGCTAGGCCACGCCAGAACCTTGATATGCTTCTTACAGAGCCACTCCTTGGTTATCCTGGCTCTGTGCTTCGGGTCATTGTCATGTTGGAAGACCCAGCCTCGACCCATCTTCAATGCTCTAACTGAGGGAAGGAGGTTGTTCCCCAAAATCTCGCAATACATGGCCCCGGTCATCCTCTCCTTAATACAGTGCAGTCGCCCTGTCCCATGTGCAGAAAAACACCCCCAAAGCATGATGCTACCACCCCCATGCTTCACAGTAGGGATGGTGTTCTTGGGATGGTACTCATCATTCTTCTTCCTCCAAACACGGTTAGTGGAATTATGACCAATAAGATCTATTTTGGTCTCATCTGACCACATGACTTTCTCCCATGACTCCTCTGGATCATCCAAATGGTCATTGGCAAACTTAAGACGGGCCTTGACATGTGCTGGTTTAAGCAGGGGAACCTTCCGTGCCATGCATGATTTCAAACCATGACGTCTTAGTGTATTACCAACAGTAACCTTGGAAACGGTGGTCCCAGCTCTTTTCAGGTCATTGACCAGCTCCTCCCGTGTAGTCCTGGGCTGATTTCTCACCTTTCTTAGGATCCTTGAGACCCCACGAGGTGAGATCTTGCATGGAGCCCCAGTCCGAGGGAGATTGACAGTCATGTTTAGCTTCTTCCATTTTCTAATGATTGCTCCAACAGTGGACCTTTTTTCCACCAAGCTGCTTGGCAATTTCCCCGTAGCCCTTTCCAGCCTTGTGGAGGTGTACAATTTTGTCTCTAGTGTCTTTGGACAGCTCTTTGGTCTTGTCCATGTTAGTAGTTGGATTCTTACTAATTGTATGGGGTGGACATGTGTCTTTATGCAGCTAACGACCTCAAACAGATGCATCTAATTTAGGATAATAAATGGAGTGGAGGTGGACATTTTAAAGGCAGACTAACAGGTCTTTGAAGGTCAGAATTCTAGCTGATAGACAGGTGTTGAAATACTTATTTGCAGCTGTATCATACAAATAAATAGTTAAAAAAATCATACATTGTGATTTCTGGATTTTTCCTCACTGTACATACATACATACATACACACACATACATACATATATGACTTTCTCCTGGCTTTTGTAAAATGAAAACCAGAGGTAGGACATGTTTCTCTCCTTCCTTCCTGTTGAATTGAGACAGGAAAAAAATAAGCAGCAAGCCGAAGCGCAGAGTGCCGACTGCAACCTTAACTTTGATTGTTGATGAATTGCTCCATTGTTCTATGGGAAAAAAACGGTACCCAACACCCCTGACCGATTCTCCCTTTCACCATTCGACAGAGTACAAATCAATTATCTTGAATAACAATAGCAGACATAGCGGTATCAGTGTTTTCCCCTGGCAATAGCCACTATGCTTTTTTTACCCAAGGACAACAGTGCGTTTCTGCATTGTTTGGCCTACACAAAGCTATCTAGCTATCGTTCTGTCTCCATCCATCTCTGGCCATGTGTGTGGGGGTGTTGTGCGGAGGTGGCCTCGCAGAAACACAGAGGCGCTGAAACCAAACGGAGAGACATTTCCTTACTGTATCTTTGAAACTGATATTGTAATATGCATTTGTTGCACGGGGAGGATTTGAATTTTACTTCACTCTAAAGTGAAGGACAACCACTTTAGACGATCAAAGAGAAACTGTGTCAAGACGAATTAAGTGTTTCCTTCCAAGATTAGAAGTCACAAAAGACAACATGTCGTTTATAGCGGGACGCAGCACACCAGTTTACTCAGGCATGGACAATTTTGCACAGTTTTACTGAAACTGTTCCGTATGTAATTTACTTAAATGAAAAAACTTAATCTGCATACTTCAGAAATCTTTATAAATGTGCAGTATGAGGTCCAGTAGTGACACACAAATGCAGAACACATACACATGTAGGGTATCCAATCAATGCTTGTGTGGCATGGCAGGACAGCTCGTGGATAACTAACCTGCCTCGTGGCATCGGTCTATAATTCCTCTCACATAATCAATATGGTGTCATCCGACCGGTGTGTGTGTGTGTGTGTGTGTGTGTGTGTGTGTGTGTGTGTGTGTGTGTGTACATGTGAACAGCTATTTCCACACCAGTGCATCCACTAGCTGTAGTCAGAGGCTCAATGGAAACATATCAGAAACACACTGTGCACATGGGTCCAAGAACACTCTGTACAAAGCAACAGTAACATAGGGGGACTATGTTACTGTATATGGGTTTGTATCAACACATGTCTCACTATGAAGAAGAAGCTTATCATTATCATAGTAAGCAAGCTTTTTTTTAAACAACAGATCAAAAAGGAGGGCGGGAAATTGTTATCTGGTCCTCATTAGAGGGCATTTTCTAAGCAGGATTCAAATCTGGCAAAGGCATCTTCACAACTTAAAAAGCAGAGAACCAGCACTGATTTGTCCATGCAGTGGTATGTTCAGTGTTGTGCTGGTATTTCTAAGAGCACACTGGTGCGCAGCTTGGTGCCGGTTCAACTATAAAACGGTCAGAGCATAAAAATAAGCCTGTTCTTGTGAATATATCATTCAATTAACTGTGAAAATGTGTTCTAAAGCTTGACTGACAGCATCACAAACACTCGTCCTTGTGATGTGCTGTGTGCTGATTACGTACAATGAGCAGCTCAGCAGGCTACAGAGGTCGTTATGACAACTCAGCTGATAGCATATTAAGGAAAAACATTTTCCACTTTTATAACTTATTACCTCAAAATGGTATATAGAATTGAGGTGCTTGATTTCTCTACATGTGAATGCTTTCAAAAGTCATTACAGCATGCCTATAGTGTACTATAGCGAAGTTGATCCTCACCTGAGCAGCATATAATTACATAATAAAATAATAATCATTGTCATGGGTAGCAAGTGACATGTAGTTGTGACTATATAGCCTCACATCTTAACTGCAGTCGTTACATCTCCTCTGGTTTATACTTCGATACAGTATATGACTAAACATTTTGACAATCCTAAACTAAATCGTATTCTGGCATTTTGTGTTGATTTTATCAATTTAACAGGTGTTAAAAAAAACAAAAAAACATGCTTGCAGCTTCAGAAGCAGTCAATTAAGTGAGCAGCCAGAGAGCAGAGATGACATTAAAATAAACTGTTATTGTTGAGAATTCTAGGTTTTCCCCATCCTACCTCAAATTCGAACTTGGAGCTGCCGAAGTTGGTCCTCTGCTTCTGCCAGAAATTGTCTGGTTTGATGATGAGGGCGACGTGGATGCAGGATGGGAATGACTCCTGCAGGATCTTCAGCAGAGGCTTGATGCTGTCCCACTTGGAGCCGCGCATATCAACGATGACTGTGAAGCCATGTTTACACACCTCCTCACTGGGATAGATGGAGGTCGGCGGGAGTGGGAGGAATTATAGAGAAGAGGAAGGAGGGGAGAGGGGGGGCAGTGAGAGATTGGAGAGAGTATAATCCAGAGAGAAAGAGGAGACAGATGACAGGCATGTGAAAGGATGAGAGAGGGATGGAGAGAAAAGAGAAAGACAAGAAGAGGGAGATAGAGAGTGAAAAAGGAAAAGGGAGAAAAGAAATGAGAATCAAAACAAACAGTGAGATGACGCACTTTCTATACTGTGAGAAAAGCCTACGCAGCAAACACACACCCACGCACATCCACGCACACCCATGCCCACACAGAAACCTGCGCAAAAGAGTCACAAATGTGTGCAGAAATACAAAAAATACTAATCAGCACATTTGTGCAACCTCATTTTCCTGTGGTGCTCTGTTCTGGCAATCATTATTATGACATAACCCTACACAGATACACACAGACACACACACAAACTACATCTACTCATCTGAAACCAAAATCTGTTAATTATGTAAGATCTTACCAAAAATAACTGTTTGTCTTCATGATTTGAGAAGCAAAGATATTTCGTAGACTGTTTGGCATCATGCGTGTCATTACTACTACTTGTTTATTTAGCAAATCTGGACTGCTTCTTTTCCTTTTGGTCATTTTAGGCATTTAGAAAACACCTTCAGTTTTTCAGACTTCGCTTACAAATATAATTTTCATATCCCTTTATTACTGTAAATGCATCTATCCTTTTTCAAACCTCTTCCCTCTCCCTCTGTAACAGCCTGTCAGTAGATAGCCAGCGTGCAGATGTTGCCTTTCCAAAAATAGACCACCACTGGTCACCAAATAAACCACACAGTTGAGAGAGATTACAAAAATATGCAAAACATGACATGACATAATGGTGTGGTTGTGAATGCCTAAAGGACACAAAACAGTAAAAAAAAAAAAAAAAAAGAGATAATTTACAGTGAATGTACTCACATTTTAAACCACTCAGAGATAATGTGGTGGAGATGAGAGTGGACTGAGAGAAGATGGACAGATGGAGGGAGGAGAGGAGCGGCAGACTGAAGAGAAAGAAGTAAACCGAGAGCTGGAGAGGAGAGATGTTTTACCTGCAAGGTGAGGAGCTACTCGTCCACAGTAACTACTGCTGCTGCACTGCCTCAGCTACTGCGACACTTTGTTTTGCTTTCTCTCTCACACACACACACACACACACACACACACACACACACACACACACACACACACACACACACACACACACACACACACACACACACACACACACACACATGCGCTCTCCATCTCTGTCAGTTTTAATCCCCCCCTCCCTCTCCCTCTTCACTGCTCTCTCTCTCTCTGATGATCCCTCCTTCCTTTCCATCATTTGTTTTCTGTTATACATCCCTCTCTTAGCTCAGGCTTTCCCTCTCAGCATCTCTCTGTGTCTCTAGAACTGATCTTTGGCAGCGAAGAAGCTGCGGCAAGCTAACTGGTGCTGAATTATTTCTCTCTCCATTCCTCCCTCACAGGCTCATCTCAGTTCTCTCGTGCGTTGGCTTACAGAGCCTTGCTCCGGGTGTTCGCTTTGTACTGAGGCATTGCTTCTCCTTCTGACAACAATGACAACAGAGACACACACACACAAAGATACTGTACTTGCATGCACACCACAGAACAAACGTAATGAATGTGTAACCTGGGGATGCCGGCGAGGTAGGCAATCAGTCTCCTCAGATCGTCCGTTCGTATTCTATCATGGTTGCTGCGTGATGGAAATGTTAACACCGGACCACCGCGTCTGTCTCTGCCACCTGAGGCCACACACACACACACACACACACACACACACACACACACACACACACACACACACACACACACACACACACACACACACACACACACACACACACACACACACAGATTAGAGAAAGAACATAATAGAAGACAGAAAATATACTGTACGTGTAATTGTCCCTGCTGCTTCACATCCAAAACTGCTGGTAAAATTTCACAATTTACTTTAAAAGAAAACGTGTTTGGACTTTGACATACTGACTGCGTTTTAGTGGAAAGCAAAATCCCTGATTCTGTGCCTATGGTGAGCCATTGTAGCACTAATATAGTTCAAATAAACTGAGTGTTATATCATTGTCACTAAATCAGCAAAAAATCTGACTGGAGTAAAATAGGCATCATAGTAACAAGATAGCTAATCCAATGAATGAGTGATAGGCTCGACAAATATGGGATGCTGAGCGTGCTAAATTAAAAAAACGCCCCCGGCAACAGAGTCACAATTGATTTGAATTACTACTGGCTGTGCTAGAAACTCAAGGCACTGAAAAACCTCAACACAGAACACTTCTGAAAGGTAAAAAAAGAGACAGGATTTCTTCAATCCAACTTCACAGTGAAGAACTTTCAGGAGCTGCATTTTGACCTCTTCCTATTTTTTTCCCGTGCTAATATCTAAACACAACATAAACCAGACTAAGAGTCCACAGCCATTCTAGGGGCTATGCCAGGCTGTACATAGGCACATAATGGTAATGCTAGCATGACAAGTATATGGTCAGGTATAATTTCACTCTCTTAGTTTAGCTTGTTAGCATGCTAACATTTGGTAATTAGAATTAAACGCAAAGTACTGCTGAGGCTGATGATAATGTAATTAATCTTACAAGTATTTAGTTATAAACCAAAGTATTGGATTCATTTTGACCTGATGACGGTGCCAGATGAAAAGTTAGAATCTCGCCAAAGTGATTACAATTCATCCTGAGGGGGACGTGAATGTGTGCACTAAATTGCAAGGCAATCAATGCAATAGTTGAGATATTTCACACAAAACCTCATTGTGGCCCTACAGGAACAGTCAGGGGGTCTCCAAAGCCAGCAGGATATTTCATCTGGGGACCATGAATGTCTGGACAAACTTTTGTGCCAACACATCAAGCAGATGCTGAGATATTTCACAGGATAATTGAAAACGTTGACCTGCTGGTGGCGCCAGATGGAAGGCCAAAGGATCATCAAAGTCAGTAGGATAGAGGTCTAGAACGTCTGTGCAAAATGGCATGGCGATCCGTGTAATAGTTGTATAGATACTTACTCTGTAGTGAAGGACAAACCGTCAGACTTGCAATTCCTAGAGCTATGCCGCTAGCATGGCTAAAAATGATAAATACAAGCAAACACATGCAAGCTAAAAGCATGGTTTCTGTATTTTATGCAGTATCCCTTCACAGGGTACAATTTTTGCATATCTGACAATTTGTCTGTTTACAGTATTTCCGCCTTCAACAGCATTCTGGCCTGAATCCAACCTTTTGAATATTATTTTGTCATTTTTAATTGGTAGTTGGGTAACATTTGCTGTTTACAGCACATAATGATGTGACTGAATCATGCATATCTGATACTATAATAATATTATCTTGCTTCTAGTTTCTGACCAGTTGCAGAAGCAGAACCGCTCCACTCACGTGGGAACTTGTAAACACTGACTGCCCTCAGTCCACGAATGAGTAAGTTCAGTCGGGTTGTTGTGTGCCTGTAGGCTCGACCCGGCAGCTCAGAGGAGAAAATCAAACCATCACGTGGCAAACGGGCAAACATGAGTGAGGGCGATCAATCGAAATTATTAAGAAGCCCGATTCAGGATAATAGGCTTAGTTCTTTTACCCTCATTTTCATCAGTGGTCCCCTCTCTACCTCCTTCAATTCAAAGCCAATTACTCCACCAGTGACTACTATGGGATGCGGTAGCTGAGAGTAAGTCATCTCCATGGAAACACCACCCAGTCTCTCCTCTCAATTTCTGTGTTTGTCTGACTCATCTTCCTCATCATTGTGTTTCTGCCTTTGACCATTATTCCATTTGATACTGTCGAGATCTATTGCATGAGTGTTTTTCCATTGGCACACACATAGATGCATGTGATGATAATACACTCACACATGCACAAGCTGAATGTTTTTGTGTGTTGTACAAATAATCCTGCTGGATGTTCTTGGCAGTCCAGATCTCCTGCTCGGCCTCCTATGAGTTTTCCCTGGCACGACTCCAGCGTGTGTGTGTGTGTGTGTGTGTGTGTGTGTGTGTGTGTGTGTGTGTGTGTCTCAGACACGGCTGAGCTTTCCTTGGAGGGGGAAAAGACACAGCTGTAGCTTACTATTCTGTAGTCCCGCTGATATTGACTAAACAATGACTGTCTGTGTCAGTGAGTGTATTATGTGTAGTCCAAGTGTGAAGAAGGGTCAAGGGTTAAATGTCTGGGTCTCAGTCTGACCACGTGAGTTTTTACAGGCAGAGTGCACAGCTTAATATTATCAGAGAGGAGAGAGAGCTAGAGAAAAAAAGCACTGGGAGAATATGTACAGTTCATTAGCCTCGTCTACCATGATGAGTTGAGAAGACGTGTGACACACTCTTACCTGACAAAAAGGCAACTTTTTCTTTGAGGATGGGAAGTACCTCCATTGCTCTCATCTCCTCATTTATCCTGAAACCTGGTTAGAGAGAAAGGGAAGGGAGAAAGAAAACAAAGACACATGAGGTTTAAGAAAGAAAAAAAGCATGTCCCTTTTCCCTTGTCCCTTATCAGCCAGGACTTTCTTTTTTCTTTGAGGGCATATTATTTGGGACAGAGCAGATTTTGCCACTTGTAATCTGAAGATCTGCAGCTTTTAAACACAAGGGATTGAATCCAATTTCGGATAGCATGCATCATGGAGGAAAAAGTCAGTAAGTTTCGCTCACAGACACACCCGCACACACTAAGCATAAACATAAAATAACACTATTAAATGCCGCAGACATTGAGAGGATTGCTACATAGTGAGTATCTGGTGAATGTTCACATCTACCAGTAAGGGTTCAATAGTGGAAAACAATGCTAACACGCTGATGTTAAGCTGATGTAATGTTTACCATGTTAGGCATCTCAGCTTAGTGTTCTAGCATGCTAATATTTGCTAAACAAAGTGCACCTGAGGCTGATGGGAATGTCACTAATTTGGTCATGAATCACAAAATCACAAAAGTATTTCAATTGTTGTGACATTTCACACAAATACACAAATGTCGACCTCATTTTGGCATGAGAGGAAAAGTCAGGAGAGCACCAAAGTCTTTAGGAATCATCCCTCGGGGATAACGTCTGTACAGAATGTCATGGCAATCCATCGAATAGTTATATTTGAGATATTTCCGTCTGGACCAAAGTTGACCGACATTGCCATCCAACTAGTCTCGCATTGAAAGACCTTCCTCCACAGTGCTGTGGAGGAAGGTTGTTTTAGTCGTGCAACAGAAAACTCAGATTGGACAGATAGTCTAGCTAGCTGTCTGGATTTACCCTGCAGAGGTCTGAGGAGCAGTTAACCATAGTCCTCGGAAATCCACCAGAGTTTAGAATGCCAACACAAAGAAAGAGGAAGGTAACGGACATCCGGCCGAAAAGAAGGACATACAGCAGAAATTTTCGGCGGCAACAGAGCAGGTCGTGGATATAGACTACCATCCAACTAACATGCCTAAAAATAATAATAAAATTAAAATAAAAAAAAATAACAATAATAATTATATATATATATATATCTATATATATATATATATATATATATATCTATATATATATATATATATATATATATATCTATATATATATATATATATATATATATATATATATATATATATATGGTCCAATTATTACATCACAATTATTACATTGAGACATCTCAGCTTTCAAAATTCTCTCAATTTTCTGTACAAACTGCAGTCACAATATTTTCTAAATGCCACAATTATAAAGGCCAACAAGCTGCCACCTGACAAAAATGAATATAAATATAGCTACTTTACCCACTTCAACTCTGTCTGCCTTCTCTACTAAGAGACTAAGACTACTTATCTTTGACATTTTCCTATAAATAAATGTCTGCCACTACTCATATTCAGTGATGAATCACACAATAGTGGCTGAACATTTAGTTGCTTCATAAAAGCATCAAGATTTTTCTCAACACTGGCTCTCTAATAACTGCAGCTCTTTCGTGGGCAAAATCCTCTGGGGCAGCACACAAGGACTGATGTGTTTCACATACTGGTTTGTCTGGAAGAACTGCATAGTTTGCAAGAGAATTCATGCAGAACAAAACCCCACAGCAATGACCTGGACTATAAATGGTCACCATATAAACGTCAACCCTCGGCCGTGCTGCTAATACTCTGTCAGAAGTGAATGAATGGCTGTCAGGAGATATTCAATAAGTGAAAATCTGTTCAAACCACTCCTATATAGAGACACACAATTCCCTTAAGTGATTAAACTCACATCTTCACTTCAATACACACAGGTGGACAGAGCGGGGCCCAGATTTTGTCCTTCAGACAGAGCAGAGGTCTGGTTTGTGCAATTGATGACCCAGACAAGTCAATTTTATAAGTGTCTCTTTTCCCTGTCTGTTTTTAACATTCTGCGTCCCACTGACTTTTTTAATCCTCAACCTGACTATTAAAGCTAAATTCCGACTAAGTTTTCATTCACAAGTGGCCTTTTTTGTAGCATGTTTAACAGAAACCCCTCTGAGTTATATTGTGTCACTAACCAATAATTGTGTGTGTGTGCTTAAAACTTTTTAGACATCTTCAGAAACAAAGAAAGAGAAAAAAACAAATACATGATGTAATCTAATTTCTGTCTCTTTCTACATTATACATCGACAGTACAGTCTTATAATGTGGTGGTGAACTGGTAAAACATACACACAAAATGTTACCATATATTACATAATACAATTTAAAGGGAAGAAGCGGTGATCTCCCCGTTGGCCTTCTATTATTTATATCACACACACACACACACACACACACACACACACACACACACACACACACACACACACACACACACACACACACACACACACACACACACACACACACACACACACACACACACACACACACACACACACACACACACACACACACACACACACACACACACACACCTGCTCTCAGCATGTCTTCATGTTTCTAACTATATGCTGATTCTTTTCTGCCACCGAGGGAGACAGATGAGGATCAGGACGTGTCTACATTTTTTCCTTTCTCTCATTATTCTCCCAACATCCCACAGGGTGCCACACAGAACATTACCAAGATAAACTACATTTCCCACTGCTCTCCAGTAGAGTGAGCTTGTAGTCCTTTATAGATGATGCATGAGAGCAGGTTGGTGCAGACAGTAAGCTCTTGCTCTGCCTCCATTTCCAGGAGCCACACATGGACCAGATTCCACCCTCTATGAGCTGGGAGTCAAATAAGGCTAATAATAATTAGTTTCATTATTGATGAGTGTATTGATTTTTAGTCTTTAAAACTAATATGAAATAGAGAAATTAAGCAACAAAAAAAACCTCACGATTCAATCTTTGGCAGTTTTGTTTAAAAAATGGTTTAAATTATTACCTGATGATCCAAATTGCTGTCCAGTAATTTGCTGTTGATTGACTAATCAATGTTTTAACTTTGTGCTCTACTTTCAAATGATGTGCCAAGAAGGGCCAAAGGTGTTCTGGTTTTCACCCCGAACAAATTCTATAAACTATGAACTAATAAAACAAACCACCTGCTGTAGTGTTTAGTAGAAACAAAGAGATTATGGGTTTCCTGCCGTATGACATCCACCCTGATATCAAGTTTTTATAAAAGCATCCACAGCTGAAAATTACTGTATACGCAAATCAGGCAAAATACAAAACTGGGATGGAATAAGCAAGTATGTCTATACAAACTAGCACTGTTAAACTAAACAACAAATTGGGTCTTGGCTTTCTTAGATTCCGAACAGATTTTTATATCTGAATCTAGAGCTGAAGCGTTTACCGGTAGTTGATTAATCAATTAGTCAATCGACAGAAAATGTTGGAAGTAACTTGGTTATATTTGTGATGACAAATGGGAGCATTTGCTTCTTTTATTTGTTTTATGTGATAGAAAAGTAAACATCTTTGGGTTTTGGATGATTTGTTGGACTACAACAAATTGAATATGGCCCCCTGGATTTTAGGAAATTGTGATTTTCTTTTTACCATTTTATAGACCAAAAGGCTAAATGAGAAAATGAGCAGATTTATCAATGGTCAAAATGATCACAAGTTCCCAGGGACCAAGGTGACATCTTCAAGTTTCTCTTTTTGTCCAACAGTCCAAAAACAAAAATGTTCATTTTACTATCATATAAAAGAGAGAAATCCTGACATGTAAAAAGCTGGAGCCTGTGGCCGGGTTGGCTCAGTGGTAGAGCAGGCGCACATACACTGAGAGGTTTATGCCTAGACGCAGAGGTCCAGGGTTCAAATCCGACCTGTGACGATTTCCTGCATGTCCCCCCCCCCCCCCCCCTCTCACCTAGCTGTCCTGTCAAAGATTTAAGGCGAAAAGCCCCCACAAAAAAATAAATACAAATTTTAAAAAAGCTGGAGCCAGAGAATGTGTGAGCATTGGGCATGATAAATAACTAAAAGGTTTATCGATTATAAAATTAGTTGCAGATTATTTTCCTGGCAATCAATGATGTCATAGCAATAAATTCATCTTTACCCTTCTTCATGTACTCTAATTTATATTATTCTATTATTTCTAACAGTCGGGTATACTGCCCTACAAAGCAAAAAGGCAGTAACTACGCAGAGTGCAGAACTGAGAAAAATGACTTTAAAGTTATCCTGTCATCCAGCTAAGTGGTTATAGGTAGATTATTGGACATGTGGCTGTTTTTGTTACTTTATATTAGCTTATTCTTTGTACATATCAATCCTCATATTTAATTTGATATTTTACCCCTATTTTGCAGTTACTGTATTCTTGCTTTGTATTACTTACCAAAAACGTGGCACCATACCAAGGAAAAAGGCAGTAACTACAGATTCTCCAAAAACAATTTTGCCACAACTTGGGCTCTGGGTATGTTAGATACACTGTATTTGAAATAATTGGAACCATTTGTTTTCCTGAACATGGATATACCAAAACCAAAACTAATTTGACCATTTTAGGTCAATATTTTCCACCCGGAAGCTGTTCTGGTGCTGAAACGGCTGCTTAAAGTCTCACATTGCTAAGCTGTATCAAGGCCCAAATGGGGACAATTTATTTTGAATAGGACCACATTATTATGTGTGAGTATTAGATTAATGTGTGTCTGGGGGTGTTCAGATAGTATTATGCTAATGATTAGCATAATGCTATCTGAATGGACCTCTGAGAGGAAGTCCCGCCCTGGCGGCTGACAGGTGTTTATATTGTGATAGCCTAGCCTATAAATGTTTAATCTGTCACTATTACCATTCTCCGGGTATTTTCTTTTCAACGCCAGTTCGCCCATCTTCTTTCCCCGGCTTTGTGCCATCTCAAACAAAATTTGTGTGAAGTTAGAAGGGTGAAATCGCAAATGTTAAAACCGTCTCGTGAGGATGCCGCGAAATCAGTGTGTGTTTACCATGGAAACAGTAACTTCACTGCGCAGCAACACGGTTATTTTTTGTTAGGTAAAACATAAGAATACAGTAATGATGTTACTGTACTTATGCTTTGTTTCACTAGGGCTTTTTACAGTTACTGTACAAAATGACACATATTTGAGATAAGATGTTTTGTCACATAACAAAGGATGCCTTGAATGTCATGAAAATGATAACTCATTTTTGACCAAAAATGCAGTTACTGCCTTTTTGTTTTGTAAGGCAGTATAGATGTCCTGTGTATTGCACTACATGGTTGCACCTAGTTTTGTGTCTTGTTTTTGTACCTTGCACCGTTATGTGTAGTGTGAATGTTTGCTTTACTCCCACTGAATGTTGCATCATTTGTTCTTTTTTGTTTTTCACCGGGGACCAGAAGAAACACACCGTGAGTCCTCTATGTAGGCCTACTTTACTGCACTGTATACAGATGGATGACAATAAAGTCTCTCTTATCGTAATCATTTGCAGCTCTACACGGCCTACAAAACATCTCTAGTGTGTTTCAAACTATACTGTGTTAACAGCATAAGGTTTATCAGTATAAATTATGAACAGTGGTAATGTCTGAACCATTGTTGTGTGCATAAGGGTGCAAGGCAACATCTGCACACAAATGGATAAGTCAGCATCTTTTCACCATCGAGTGTTTCCTCTAAGGCAAAGACAATCTTTGATGTTTCCCACAAACTTGTTGTCTGATTGGCTGACTGCCATCAGGGAGCGGGATAATCAAAGGTCAATAAAAAACATGACAAGCTGAAAACCAATATGTGTGTGTGTGTGTGTGTGTGTGTGTGTGTGGCAGAGAGAGCGTTTAGAGGGAGAGAGAGAGCATATAGTGAGTGCTTTGTAGCTCTGTGTGAATTCACTAGTGTACAGTCAAATTTAACGTCACTAGATTAAGGTCTGCCCAGATACACTCCGTCCTTTGTAAACACCCCAAAACACAGACGCACACTTTTAAGCCACAAAACCTTTCCCTCCTTCCAAGCACCCTTGTTTCTCCCTCTTCTGCAGATCAAAGTTTAAAAGCTCCTTCATCAAATTCTTCTTCAGCTAGTGATCTTCTACAGCTTCCAAAATGTCTTTAAACAAGCTCCAGAAAAGTTGCAGCAGAAAACATTCTGGATTTTTTATGCAACAGTTAGTGAAGAAACTGGCGGTTTTGCCTCTTTTATGATACAATTTCAACCTGTCTGATTGGAATTATGTCTTATTACCTAATAATTACAGTTCACTAGATCCCTGAAACATTTTCTGCTATTAAATAGAAAAATGTGGTAACACAAAAGGTTTAAGCACACAGACACATCTTCCCTGTGCTCTGGGACTGGAGAAAGTGGCGCAGCAGCTAAATATAGAGTGGCCAGGTGACTGACTGATTCAAAACACATTCATTTTATCCTCTCTTTCCCTTTATTTATTTTTCAGCCTTTTATTTTCTTTGGCTTCTCCATCTTTACTTTCAGCGCTGTTTTCATTTCATTTAAAGCAATATAAAGAAAGTAGTGCTGTCAGTTAAACGCGTTATTAACGGCGTTAACGCAAACCCATTTTAACAGCATCAATTTTTTTTAATCGCAAGATTAAGGTTCTTTTTGGCCTAGCAAACTTTGTAGTTTTTTTTTCCCACATGCTGTTGCAACAAATAGTAACGTTAGAAAAACTAAGTAGTAGGCTAACGTTACGTTTTGAGTGGATGGCGAGCGCGAGACGCAAGAAATTGATGCCAATAAGATTCTGAACGGAAAGTTTACTTTTAAAAAGTTGTCGAGGGGGACAGTAGTTTCACGCATAAACAGCCTGCACAACACGGAGAAAGCAGCCCAACTGGAACTGCTGCAGAGTGCAAACGCTGTCTCATTAACCGGGGATCACTGGACGTCAGTGAGTAATCAGTTTGGTTAACTGATGGTTAACTAATCATTAGGAGTTACTGCACACTATATTGACTATGTATATCAGCATACGGTTTTAGGACTGTGTTGTTTGTATCGTTTTTTTTTTTTTTGACTGTTTTTGTCATTTGGGACATTGTCCACCCCCTTTTCTGTCCAGGAGAATTGTTACATTCCTTATTAGAAAAACGTAAAGGTTACAAATGTCTTGCTGTGGCATCTGGTTTTGGACTATTTTGTTTGTACTGTATAAGCAAAAGTGTTAGTGTTACAGCTCAGTTAGGTTAGGTACTTGGAAGAATTGTGCAATAATGACAGATTCACAAGTTTCTTTTGTTTACAGTAAATAAAAAATAAACAAATACAAATCTTAAAGTCAAGTTCAAAAAGTAACTTTCTTTGCATTAATTTGATTCCCAATTAAAGGGATATTTCACCGCTGGAAAGCTGAATATATCTTTAAATTTGGTCACTTATGTAGTATAAATGTGAAAAAAAAATTGAAATTGGTGCCTTCTAGGCCGAGAAAAGCCAGAAAATGTGTTTTTGGCTCATGTGGATGAAAGACACCAAGTCCCAGAATGCACTTGCTTCGCTGCTCTGAGTCCACTCCCAAGCCACGCCTACCGTTTACAGACAGACAGATAGTGAGACGGTCAACTCAATTCAACTGTTTTATTGTCATTTCAACCATATAGCTACACGAAACAACGTTTCACCATGGCTCAAGTGGTTACACAATTCAAATATATAAAAACGACATACGAAACACATTATATGCTCCGTAAAGTTCAGCTAACACATACTAGCATTAGCGCTTGGTAGGCTGTAAAACACATTGGAGACGAGACAGCAGGTCTCATATTTCAGACACTGCAAAGTTATACATTGTTTGTCGGGCTATTTAGTTATTAAATTCACTTCTGAGACTTTTTTAAGCGAGAAATTAACTATATAAAGCTCAAATATGGGCCGTTTTACGAAAATGTATAGCTAATTGCAAATTTGGTAAGGCGTGTCGGACTTTAGGAGCTCCACACAGTCTGACGAGAAAGCGGCAACCTCCATACCCAGTGAAAGTCACCGCTTCTCGGTGACCGGGGGTCGGGGCTCTGCGGAGCTGCAAGCTAGGCTACACTTTCGGCATTACTCGTAACTCGTATATTTACAGTTTGAATTTAGTCACGCCATTTATATAACATATACCCCAATGTCTTATAAAGCTAACAATGGTGTTAGATTTCAATGTAATGACTTTTTGTGAACATTAGGGGTTTCGTTAGCTGCGACTGTCCCTCCAATCCTATGTGTACAGATAGCAGCTAGCAGTTAGCTAGCTTCATTTTCGGCATAACCTTCGTATATTTACAGTTTGAATTTCGTCACGCCACTTACATGACATATACCCCAAGGTCTTATAAAGCTAACAATGGTGTTCGATTTCAATTTAATGACGTTTTGTGAGCAGTTGGGGTTTCGTTAGCTGCGACTGTCCCTCCAATGGACACACATGATATGCTCCGTAAAGTTCAGCTAACACATAGCTAGCTACTAGCATTAGCGCTTGGTAGACTGTATCACCGAGTATACAAATTTGCGTGTAATGTAGAACGTAAATACCGACCAAACTCCACCAGCAGTTAGCAGTTAGTTGGATACAAGCACCCCCATTTCTGCACCAGGCAGTCCGTGTTAACACAGCTCACCTCCACTAGCTAGTCTTACACAATACAGAGATCTCCCCTCTCAGGGGGACATGAGGGAGGGAAGCACAGTCATTCAAAAATACTACCGCGTTTCTACTGATACAAAGCTTAATGCTAAATCGGTGAAGTATCCCTTTAAGATACACTGGTACAAATTGCTTTCCATTGTTAATATGTACTTAAACAGTTCTGAAATGCAAAATAATACAATTTTATTCATGTGATAAAACAGAAATTTGGCGATTAAAAAATTGTACCGTTTGACAGCCCTAAAAGAAAGTAAAGTTAAATTCACTTCCTGTCTGGGGCAACGGAGGGATGAGGAGGAAAAGGAACGGAAGGTGATGACCTCGTGGTAGATCTATAACTGTCTCCAACCCACCTACTACTCGCAGCATTGTACCTGTCAGCTGGATGAGGGCTGAGCCTGTCTGGGCGTACCGCCACTTGTGATTGGTTGCCCCACAAGTCATGCTCGATAATTCTTCCACAAATAAGAAAAAAAAAAACATCTGCTACCATCAGCTAATGATAGACTGACGGGAACCCAGTGCACTGTGGGCAGAGTTGCAGCAGCTGAGGCTAATCCTGGGATTCCTGAGGAGAGATATTCCAATCCAGCAGACAACCAAAACCACCCATTTTGGTGTTGTCTGCACGTCCAAGCGGAAAAGCTGGTGCAAACATTTCCAAGCAGCAACAGGGCAATCGGTGCAGTTACAGAGCCCATCAGCACACTGTGTGAATGCAGAGTCAGTGTGCACCCTATGTGGCATTAGGTGAGCTGCTAATCTGCCTGTGTTTTGGAAAGGCAGCTTCCTGGAGTTAATCCTCAATGTATAGGAGGGGCAATAATTCTAATATGCCTGCACTGCATTTGTGCACCCTGGGAAGCAGCTTAGCATCAGAAGGGAGACTTGAGATTGAAGGGGAGAACCCTTACAGTGCAGGGGAGGCTTACATATATCAAAATCTTTCCTCACCTGCTGTCACTCCAGTAGAGCCACTCAGTATTAGACTGTGGTTGGACACGAGACACCCAGCTCATGAGACGAGACACAAGACTGGGTTCTCGAGATCGAGACGAGATTTTATCACTATTTTACAGAAAACGTCAATGAAGAAATAAGAAATATTCATTCGAAAGTCACAAAATGAAAACCGAGCACGGAAAGGTTTGGCCATATACTCGAATGACTGGCTTCTCTCCTGTATAACTAACAGTTACACTGTTACTTATTCCATATGTATGGTGGAGAGAGAGTCTCTTCACTCAGGCTATGTTTAGACGGAAATGGAATCTGAAGAGAAAACGCAAAAGTGGCGTTGCGTTCTCACTTTTTATTCCGCGTTTAGACGAGAGTTTTGGGGGGGGAATCTGTATGTATATGGTGACGCAAAAGTGTGTGAAATTTGATGTAGTATGCACACCAGGCGGCTAGGTGGCACTGCCATACAACACCACCAAGGCCACGCGCCTACGTAGAACCTTCCTTCTACTTCTCTCCTTAGTAGCGTGAAACCAAAACATGTTGAAGCGAACAACAAAAGCTTGTCTGGAAAGACGAGGAGGTGGAGTTGCATGTTTGTCTGATGATGACCGGCACAGTCGACCGTGATAAGCCACAGCATAGCACCCACGGGAGCACTACCAATATCCTGAGCCTTGCAGCCGTTCAGCCGCTGCTTGAGAGCGAGAGGCAGCGAGCAGAGGAGGCTGAAGCAGACCCTCCTCTGCCGGCGATTTTCTATGCTAATTTCAAGGCTGCTGCTCTGCACTTTTGTACTGATAACACGAGACACTTTTTTACCTAGACGAGAAATCTCATGGGGACGAGATCTCGTCACACCTCTAGTCTACGTGTATCAATGTTTCGCCGTTTAACCCAGAATACTTTAAAAAGGTTGAAAGTGCACTGTGTGTGAATATGTGACTTTAGTTGCTCATGATGTTTTCAGCCCATTATCTAGAGGCCACAGCTTTATTAACTTTTTATCTTCTGGTGATTTAATAATCTCATTATGAAAGAGAAAATAGTTTTATGTGCACACTTTTGTTTTTTAGGGCTGTAATCCTAGGAGAACAACTCATGTTATGAAAAAGATGTTGCTCATGATTATGATAGAATAGCTCCATTAATTGCATTTATGATTTTGCTTAGTTCCTCTGCCTGCCGGAGACAAGAGCAGAGGCAATTATTTGATTAATGAATTAAGTCAATCTACAAAACAATTAATATGCAAATCTTTTTCTTTCTTTTTTAATCAATAAACATTTCCGTTCCTATTTAAGCAAAAACTCCACTCATTCTGGGGTTCCAGGTTCTCAAATGTGAGGCTTTCCTGCATTTATTTAAACCACTGGCAACAAAACCACCCCTAAGTGAAAATGTCCAAATTGGACCCAAAGTGTCAATATTTTTGATTTGCCACCATTAGTATCCAGCACTGCCTTAACCCTCTTGGGCATGGAGTTCACCAGAGCTTCACAGGGTGCCACTGGAATCCTCTTCCACTCCTCCATGACAACCCCAAAAATGTGAGGGGTGTACTCACTTTTGTGAGATACTGTAATCAATACCACTGGGTATATCTACTATGAAGAAAATGCACTCCCCAACATGTCACCAACTTTTATTAATTTTTTATTAAGTTATGATGTTAAAATAATGGAACTAAAAATGTATTTGCAACCATAGTCACACTTGGTCTTTCCCATAGATTAACAATATAAGGGCAGCCCACCCGGGTTTTGAATTCATTCTGAGTGCCGTGATGCATGAAGTTGCTAAATGAAAAGAAAATAATAATGTAGTCAATGTTCACCCTCCCCAACAGTGATGAAGTACAATGACAAACTGTGGGAAACACCAGAATATGGAATGTCATGACATTCCTCATTTATTTCATAATCAATACACAATTAGCTGCAGTTGAGGCAGTTATTACCTTAGCCACGATGTCTGAATTCAGGAATTCTGGGAAACCAACGTCCATTGCCAAGCCTTAAACTCCCAGGAAGAATTCACTCTCCAAAAGCTGAGCAGCATTTTCCAGGAAGTTCATCTATCCCATACTACAAAAAACACACCATTAACCTTTCCTAATCGACCGTGAGTCCCAATATTTCCTGGGTCACTGGTCCTGTGTGTAATGGTGAAACGCAGTACCACTGATATGGCTACACCCCTGAGTGCGAAAGGGCAAGGGATGAGAGGGAAATGCCAGAAATGTCCTTCATTCTTTGCTGTATGGAAACTACCACAACACAGTCAGTTCATCATTTATGTCAGGACTGTTACTGGGTCGTGGGTGTGTCAGAATATGTCAACACTCAGCACACACCTCAGAGGCTTGAGACTTGTAAGGGCCTCCGAGAGGTCAAGTGGGCGTTAGACTGGCTCAAGCAGCAAAACGGTTTATTCAACAACACCACTAGAGGACTGCCCCAGAGTGACGGTGACAGATACCTCGGGGAGGGGGGGAGGAGAGAGAGAGAGAGATATATAGATAGAGATATAGATATATATATAGAGAGAGAGAGAGAGAGAGAGAGAGAGAGAGAGATATATAGATAGAGATATAGATATATATATATATAGAGAGAGAAAGCGAGAGAGAGAGAGAGAGAGAATGCACCAGCTGCCTGGACCAGGACAGATGGGAAGGGTGGTACAGTCAGTAAGTAAAGGGAGGGGAAAGGTTTTCAACATACCACAAAAAGAGCGCACACACACTCACAGCATCTTCCCTATCCGATTAAAGAGCAGTTACATGCAGGCATCATTTTATAATGGCTCTCCAGCATCTGACTTGGACGCATCGGTTCTAATCTAAACCAGCTGTTACGGGTCAGAAGAAACCAACACCGTGCACATGTGTGTGCATCCCTGCATAATTGTGGACTTCCAACATTCACAGCGTGCCAGAAATTCTATGCGGAGGGATGTGTGGGAATGGCCGGGATTCCTGGAGGCTGAGGGAGGGGACAGGAAAAGGGAGTCCATGACTTGGACCCCTGATCACAAATAGATACTCCAGTGTAGTTCTATTTGACTGCATGCTTGATTTTGACACTTTATATTGATTTCACTCAAGTATGCATGAACAGGTTTTATTTTTCCCATAATCTACAAGTTGTGTCAGAGGCATTTCCCTCCCTACATCAACAACACTCGACAAACACTCTAAATACAAGATATTCACTGTCATCTCCCAGAGAATCTGAAATTGGCCCACAGGGCAGCAGTGAATGGACTGTTTGCTAAGCCTGGCCAAGTTTTTTGTTGCTACACCTGTCACGCTTTCTGTTCTCTCGCCACAAATGTGCAGTATACAATGACGACAGTGGCAGAACTAGGCCTGGGTATCGTTTAAAAAAATGAACAATACCAGCGCCAATGCCAGTACAAATAGACTACCATTACCAATACCAATAAAGCGATACAAATACCAACAGAGGACTTCATTTGATACCCTTTTATCCACTCCATTTGACACGCATGATGTGGTCAGAAGCATCTCTGCAACTGTCAACTCCGTGAAATACATCACGCTCGACTTCACCACACCACAAATGCTTCACTCTCATTGAAACAATTAAACAATAAACCACCATCAAACCTCATGAGATGCTGAGAATCGGTCGTACTGCAGCTCTGTGCACAGCACTTCAACATGCCGAGAAATCAAAAGCTTGACAGTTGCCTAGTTACAGTTGCTCCCTCTGTGATTGGACAATCTCTGTCTGGTGGGAGGTGTTTAGAGAACGGTCAATTACTTCTAACCTGGATGCATTTTACAAGATACCGAGAAATGTGTTACTGCTGTCTGCAAATGTGTCTGGAAGTTGGCGCTGGTCACGTTGAGTACATTCATTTTCCAGTCATTACAGATTTTTTTCCGACATCCTCGGCAATGTAAAAACATGAGTCCCTGTCTTTTGTGGTTATGCAATACTACTGTGGCTACAATCCTAACTAAAAATTAGTGGAAGGTGACGGATAAATGTGTGCATATGACTTGCTGTATCTGAAACGGAGGCTGACACACTGAGGATGTTAAGAGAAAACCAATCCATTCTCTCTTTATGCTTCCTTCTTCCAATATTCTCATCTGCTTCACTTTTTTGTTTGTCTCCTTCAATCTTCTTTCTTTCTTTCTTTCTTTCTTTCTTTCATGTCTTCCTCTTCCCCTCTTTCTCTCAATTGCAACTGCTATTATGTGCTTTGTATTTTTTTATACACAGCTAGAAACACGGTCTTTTTTATTTCCTCCTGTCTGAACGGACATTAGCCTGCTGTTGACCGCCTCTTAGTCCTAATAGAGCAGCTTTGATTGGCTGCTGCACAGGAGGGTGTTGCCCTACTGGACATCGATAAAACAAGAGGGGCTGATCTGATTGGCTGTTGATATCAGACACAGCTGCGCTACTCTAACAATGCACCTACTATGGGTACAGCTGGCACTGGCTATGCCACTGTATACACACAAACAAGTGGGTAACTAGTTTACAAGTTAAAAAAAAAAGCGTAATCTCAGCCTATTGTTTCATGTAAAATGTACCCATATTTGTAGCTGCCATTTGTGCCAAGTCACTATCAATCTACAACACTCTCCCATTTCTTTACAAAAAAAGTTTATGTTATACATCAATTTTCAGTGTTCACACCCACATTTTACTGTCATTGGGGTAAAAAAAATCCAGCACTGCATTATGAGACACTAAAACTCTCACCTAGCAGCTCTTTAAAAAAGGCAGAGGGAGGCAGGTTTCACTACATATTTTACAGCCTAACACCCTTACTTGTGAGTAAAATTCTCCTCGACACCACTGGAAATATTCTCTGGCCAACCCTCTGGTCCGACACAAGAGAGACAGCGTGTTCAAGAACGTGCAATTTTTTAGAGACATATTTGTGAAGTACTTATTTCATGCCGCATTGAAAATCAGGCCCCGTCTATAAAAACGGTGTATCATTATCTAGACACACAGAGCCGACAGCGTGAGCAATTAAACAGCACAGCCTGGGTGTTTGTTTCCACTCCACTAAACTCAGACTCTCCATGTCCTCCCCCCATTTTCCTCTTTTTGTCCCCAAATCTGAGTTTTGGCCTGGGAGAGAGAGTGCACCATCTTTCCTTTACCTCCGCCTCTTTCTGTTCTCTCCATCCGTCCAGACCTCTAATAGCAGGGTAGGCTAACCGAGCGAGAAACAGGCCAGGGTTACCCCAGCGACCCAAACACAGCAGGGGAGGAGCGGGGAGGGAGGAGGGAGGAAAGAAAGAGAGTGAGAGGAGAGAGACAGAGAAAAGCCAACTTGTTAATGGAGCCAAGAGTTCATGTGTCCGGGTCTTTTAATGCCACCTGATGTCATGCACACAAACCGTGACGAGAAAGCACTGTTGGCAACACTAAGCGGTACATTAAAAAAAACTTCTGATACCACTATGAAAGAAACAGGAACACAACCAGTGTTTGTAAAAACTTCCACACTTCCCTTCTGTCAACAACTGAGATTCAGTGCAACACGCAGTGAACGGTTTGACACACTGTATCGTTGTTTTCAGCTGTTGACTCCTGCTGCAGTTCACTGTCAACAGCCAACTGCAAGCCTTTTCCTGCTTCAGCTATTCAAAACTGCACGGATACGCCATCTGGAGGCAACTATGAAAAGAAATGTTAGCTTGCAGAATGCAATTGATTCCTTAAGATTTACACATATTCAATTCAATAGCAGTTCAGCAAACTCCCTAGTAGACAGAGACAGACAGTGATGGAAATGCACAAGCCCACATCACTCTATGCAAAGCACTCTTCAGCGCATCTGTCAGGGTCCAATGGCATTAACATTATTACATAACAGCACTGCCCACTGCCCCCCCCCCACCACCACCACCTCGCTACCCACTTTGCCCAGTCAGACCAGTGGCTGAGGAGTCCAGGCCAACAGATGGGCAGGCCTAATCCCCCACTCCCCTCCATCTAAACCAGGAAGTGATAACTGTCAAGCACCAGGAAGCTTAATAAATACACACTGTCCTGACAGTGTTGCACAGACAGGCCAAACAGTAGCAATAAAGCCAAGTATTGTCGAGATATAATTGCATTCATGTTGTTTTCATCGCCTTTTTCTGGGGGCGCTAGAGCTGTCTCCATCGAGGGCCCTGGGCACCAGAGCAACCTGCCAACTCCTTGTCCTCCTTTATATCTAGGGTTTGGGGGTTTTGATTTTTTTAAGGCCAACACTGCTAATAGTTTTGGACTAAAGCTACAGAAGGTCATTCATTTGTGTGCGTCTCCTTTTCAGACTAGAAAGCCTAGTCCATTAAACATTAAAACATCCCACTGAAGCACATGGGAGTAATCTTAAATATCAAAGTGGCCATATGTCTCCTTAAAATGTCCCATCAGAGACGAGCAACACTAGTAGATATCAACCATCTTATATGCGGGAACAAACCATCATAACAACCTGTTTTGGCTTGGTCCGTACTACATTAGTAAAAACAACAGGAAGATCAAGTGTGACTAAGAAATGTGTTTGTGTGTGTGTGTGTGTGTGTGTGTGTGTGTGTGTGTGTGTGGGGGGGGATGGCAAACTGGGTAAATAAATCATAGTGGAGGAGACAGTAGAAGCAACTGGACATATCAAATCTAAAACCATATAATATAATAATAATAATAATAATAATAATAATAATAATAATAATAATAATAATAATAATAATAATTAGCAGAGGGCTGGAAAAAAAAAAAAGAGAATAAAAGCTACAGACCCCGTCCATCTCAATTCATCATGGAGAGACTGCTGTCGCTACGGAGACGGGTGCTAGAAACAGCTAGCCAATCACGGGTTGGGAAAGTATGTGATGGCGGGGGGGGAGAGGGAGGAGTGGAGCTGAGAAGAGAAGGGATGTCAGGGCGAAACTACAGTGACCTGTCTTTGTCACTGGGTACACTGAAATATGAATCTGTGTGCGCGTGTGTGTGTGTGTGTGTGTGTGTGTGTGTGTGTGTGTGTGTGTGTGTGTGTGTGTGTGTGTGTGTGTGTGTGTGTGTGTGTGTGTCAATGTTCTTTTCCTTCCTAATATAAAACACACTCCTCTTCCACCATCACTACACACCCTGACAAAAACACAGACATGGGGATTTTTGAAAAACAGCTGCAGAAATTTGGGTGTGTTTGGGTTCGTTTGTTTTACCTGCTATCTGACTCGATACATCTCCTTTTGGCTCTTTAGGGAGGGACCCATCTGTAGGAACACAGAAGAAATATTAGACAACATAGAAAAAGAGCTGATTTTGCTTGTTGTTCTGAGTCAAAATGTATACAACAGCAAAATGAACAATGGAGAGGAGGATGAATAGGAATAAACAATCCAATGATGACATGTTGGCTTTTTCAAGAGGCATGAAATAACTTTTTATTTATTACCGTGTTGTCCAATTTAAGGGGTATTTTATATCTTAATTACTAGGGCTGCACAAATAATCACAATTTTATCGAAATCGCAACATGAACTAGTGCAATATCCAAATCGCAATATTTGTTTAAGGCAAAATATGTGTCAAACCATTAGAATTAAGTACTGTGGGGGGGGGGGGGTGGGGGGGGGGGGGGTTCAATGAAAATATACAAAAATGATCATTACCTCCAATATCGTGAATCATATCTCAATCGCAATATAAGTCAAAATAATCGCAATTAGATATTTTCCTAATATCGTGCAGCCCTATTAATTACCCAACAATAATCCCCCTACTCTGCTGACAAATTGCATCCAAAACCAAACCTCCAAAATGCCATGAGATCAGCAAACTAGGAGACAACATGGCTAAAAGTCTAGAGCCATGTTAGCAGCTCTGGGTGGCTGTACTTGGGCACTGCTTTGAGCTAAATGCTAACATCAGCATGCTAACATGTTATCATTAAGCAGGCATTTAGGTTTAGCATGTTCTCTATTTTAGTTTAGTGAGTTCACATGCTAACATTTGCTTATTAGCTAGTAGAACTTGCTAGGCTGATGGGAATGTCACTTTTGCAGGTATTTGGTATAAACCAAAGTACTGGACACATTTTGGCCTAATGGTGGCACAAGCTAAAAAGTCAGGGGATCATCAAAGTCAATATAGTTCATCCAGAGGGGGCATGAATGTCTTCACCAAATTCCATTGCAATCCATCCAATAGTTGTTAAAGCATTTCACTCCAAACCAGAGAAAACACAGACTGTCATACAGTGCTGGCGTGGCTAAAGTATGTACAGACTGACAGAAAATTACTGCATTGCTTTACAGCAAAAATGGAAGAGGGTGCCGTTTGTCCAGCACAAACAGCACCCTCTTCGGTTTTTGTTTTATATAAGGAAAATAGAAAACTCTCCAACATTAACTTGTTCAGTGAAGCAAACAAAACAAAACACAATATCCACATC
The DNA here is from genome assembly GCA_023566125.1 of Zingel zingel. Taxonomy (NCBI): domain Eukaryota; kingdom Metazoa; phylum Chordata; class Actinopteri; order Perciformes; family Percidae; genus Zingel; species Zingel zingel. The sequence goes on from CM042330.1 coordinate 32,647,703, forward strand.
TTCTTAGTCACAGGAGACACTTGAGTTTTATGAAAAACAGTCTTAATTATGAGCATACGCAATGCCATTTATGTGAGAAAAAAGCTCGTCTCAACCACGGAATCCTTTGTTTATAATTATTATACCAACGTACCACCAATCTGACAATTCCCTATGTTCTTAAATAGCATGTTTACACTGGACCAGTGCATGCAGAAGTCATCTTGTCATCACCCATCACCCTATACCTCATGACAGAGGCCCTATAGTTTCTCAGCCGATGCAACAATCGGCCCATTGATCCAGCCTGTTTGTGAGAGAGGCTGCTGCTGTGACTGAGAGAAAGATATGGTCAGTGTCATGTGCTGTCAACATGTACACAGGCTGGACACTCCACCGGGTGACTCAGTGGCACATGCTCCCTGTGTTCTGACTCAGGCTTAGTCCTTCCTGTTTAACCTTACAGAGGGCTGCACTAAGGCGGAGAGAAGTTGGTGGTTGACTGACTATGATCTGTGCTGTCACGTATCTAACAATATGGACAAGGATATATGTATGGTGATTGTAAGAATGTGCTTGATTTGGGGAATGAACTGACGCAAAAACGTTTTTCTTTCCTCTATATGCAAAGTAGACTTCCACACACTGAAGTGCACTAAAGCAAGAGGAACATGTAAACACAAGGACTGTAATGGTTTGTGTATTCGTGCTGAACCGTCACGGCACAGGGGTTGCGGTCCAGTGCACGCAGCTACACGCATAATACACGGTATGTAGATTGATGCACGTAATGTGGAACCAAAGTTCACAAGTGCAAGTTCCACCCAGAAATGTTTAGGCATTCGTTGTTAGCAATATTTGCTGAGGTTAGCATAACAAGCTGATTGGCGTGCGAGTCAATCACACTATGGCGAGCGCAAATTAAACGCCGGAGCTGTAAGACCCATCGGCTACAACAGTATAGAGAGAGTTGTGTATGAGACTAGGACGGTGTGCCTGTGTTGCTCCATCGTTTGTAGCATCTTTGAATGGAAACACAGCTAACGTGCTGATGCAACGGATGCTGCTACACTGACCATGGAAGCCGCACAGGCGTCGCGCTGCAAAGGAGAGACAGGTGAAGTGAAGATAACTGTCTGTAACGGTTACAGTGAACGACATGCTGACGGATTCTGTGTTTTTAGCTGAGCTAGACCAGGGAATATTAGGTCAAAACAGATTGGTGATGCACGTTTGCCCTCATTGTTCCCCGTGAATTGTGTTGGAAGTGTTGTAATGTAGCCCTGGTACGTTATACAGTAGGTCCGCTGTACTCCATTCAAAAAAAGAGCTGTACCAAACTCACACCAAAAGGTAACGTTGGTATGAACGGTACCTTCTGTGTACCATCAAAAAAATTATATAAGTAAAAAGGTAAAATGTAAAATTTCAAAACACTAACACAGACACCCTCTCGCTCACATGCTTGCACTTGCAAGCACACAGGACAGTGATCCAACTTATGCAACGTTTATGTCATATATAGATTGGGATAAATCCCCCCATTAAAGACTTCTTGTCTGACTGCAGAGTTGGTTGTATGGGGGTTAAATACTGTGGAGTTACAAAATATCTATTACATTTGGGTTTTATTGACTTGAACAATGGACTTAGTAGGTGTTCAGACCGAAAAAAGCCCTTGCGTCGGTGGGGGCGTGTTGCTTAAGATACCAGTGAAACAAGTAATGCGATCCAGAAAATCCAGTCAGAGCAACAGATTAAAAGGCTTATAAGACGCTGCACAATGAGTTATTATACTCAAAGACAGGATTTGACAGCTCTAGAAAGTCATCACAGTGGAAACTACTTTATCTTTTATCGCGAGGTAAACAGTAGTAGTAGTAGTACGGTGTTCACGTTACAAAGTATGGGAACACCATGCAGTGCTCATGTGAACGCTACATACAAGTAGGACACCTTTACTTAGTTACTCCGTTATGACATTAATGCAACATGGCTGGTATAAACTAAAAGTAAGGGGGATTGCCCGTTACACGAAAGGTCCAGGTCTGCCTTGCTGCTAAAGTGTCCTTGAGCAAGAAACTTAACTTATGTAACAGACCAGGACCCCTGCACGCCAGAGGTAAGAGAAAAATGTCCCTGTATGACATTGAATTAGCCTGCGGTTTCATTTTCTTGGCTAAATCAGTCTTCATGATTAAATAGTTCTCTGTGTGACAACTGGTTCCCTTCTGTAGTGGCTGCTAGAGTAAACTCTCTTACTAGCTTACCAGCTATGATTTAGCAATATTTTGCTGGCAGCAATTTCTACTAATAAACATATAGCAGCACAGTACACATAAAACTACACATGAGCAAACTTTCTGGCAACAAATGCCAATGCCACAGGAGCTCATGTTCATGAGATATAAGTCTCACACACACAAACATGGCACGGAGAAAAGAAGCACAGAGATCTCAGTGGAATTTGTTCTAAAGCTGTGTACCTGGGAGAACTTAATAGAGAATGAATGGGATGAAGAAGAAAAAAAGACGGGGGGGGGGGGGGGGGGAAGGCAAGAGAAAGACCAAACACCCACATACTTCACATATTTGCAATGCCAAAGATGTCCACTTAAGCCGCAGTGTGCAACAATGTAATACCAGACTACAGTTGTGGTTGCCCACATGTTATCGCAATCTAAACAATAAGAGTTGTAGCTGAGTCAGAAGTCAAACAAGCATGGACAAAAAGGAGATAAAACACATTGTATGTGTGCATAAAAAGACAAATACATGCAGCTATAAACGGGGGCTTTTACCTCTGAGATGTGACTGTTGAAGCAGTGGGTTAATCCAACAACACACACGCATACACACCAGGCCAACTTTGTTGTAGACCATAGTAGGATAAGCCCACCGCTGAAACATCAGCCAAGCTAGTTGGACACACACACACACACACACACACACACACACACACACACACACACACACACACACACACACACACACACACACACACACACACACACACACACACACACACACACACACACACACACACACACACACACACACACACACACACACACACACACACACACCTCTTCGAAACATGCAAACACTCAGATACAGTGAACTCACCTAGACCTCAGCTCTGTTGAACACTGGCTATACTGTGTCCTGAACTGAGCTACCCTCCGCAGGCAGCTCTCTCTTGTCCCGACACACACTGCTTCTGTCTCCGAGCCCGCATTAACACAAGACCACCCTTTCTGTGGGCCCCTGCCTTTCCCTTCTCGGCAGGCACACTCATCGTTTGACTCATACACAAATAGGAAAGACCCCCTTTCATCTAAAACATACCTATTGTCTAGCTCACACCGACTAAAATGAAACATGAGGCATAAAAACAATACCTTGCTGTCAAAGCTGTCTGCAAAATTTAAATGTCAAGGGCCATGGACAACACATTTAACAATATTTTACCTAAGGGATCGCCCATCTGAGAGGATTTGGGTTGCCTGGTACAGAGCTGTAGGTGGTCAGATGCCGAGTGAAACTTGTAAGATATATGATGTCAGCTTGTGAAACTTGTGATCCAAATACCCAAGTGGTAGGTAATACTGAACTTCAGGTGATTATGAAAGAGTTTTGTGTATTTGTTATCTTGGTCTCTGTTTTTGGACACAAATGTTCATTGCTGTGGTATTTATGCACTGCCCAGAGATAACCTCTTAGTCAGACAAGGTGAGGTGATTTTCTGCAGCTGGTGCTCCTTTGCAAGTTCAGCCGTGATGGTCAGCAGTGCTCTGCCAACTACAGTATGTGTTATTAAAGAGGTAGAGGTACAGGTAGAGAAAGGTAGAAGTCCCTTTCAGATTCTTACTCCAACATTAAAGGAGAAGTCCACAAATGTGGCACTGCACTCCTATCACATTGTCGGACTCCTTTTTTTAAAGGATCAAAATCAATGTGTAAAATCTGTGCAGTTCCCCTTTAACCAAATCTAAGGATGGTGATATAGTTTGCTTTCTTACCAAATTAACCTTAACCTCATGTGAACTTTGACACTGCATTAACAGTATTTATTTATTTATTTATAAAAAGGTGCAATAACAGTATGTTTTTTTTTTTAAACACGCAATAGCTGTTTTTTTATGCTGCTCTCAAACACCTTTTTTAGTGTCATATTTGAATGTTAAACTAACACCCTGTGGCATTTGTATTTATTTATTTTAATTACATTTTTTTAAACTTATGTTTTTGGTCAAAGCAGTATTTATGAGCCAGTGGAACGCAATTTTGTTCATATGTGCACTCTGTATACAGTTGAATGACAATACAGGCTATCTATCTAAATGTTTGTGATGTGTGATGCAAGTGGTATTGTTCACATACTTGCTAGGGATGCATCAATCTGATATGCTGGATCCTGATCACTGATCTTAAAAGGGGCGCTATGCAGTTTTGGCCATTTCTTTGCAGTTTTCTCGCAGGTTTCTCTATAGAGCTGCACCCCCCTGCAGCTTCAGAATAGATATTTGGCAGCAGTTTACTTGTGTCTGACTGCTCGCTCGGTCAGTCTGCCGTTTCCTCTTTCTCTGTTCCTCCAACAATGCTTTCCTAGCTTTCTGCTTCTTTTTTGCCGGCTCAGCCATGATGATAGTGTGAAAAACTCCATTGCTACCTTGTTAGCCGGTTCCTGAATGGGCGTATGTGTGCAGCGCCGTGAAGCAGTTTGTTACATCGCGAGACCTGATATCACGCGATACTTCCTGACGCTGAGGCCGGCGGCTTGCCGGCCCAAAGTTGCAAGGGTGTTTTTTCCGCTCACAGGCGCTAGGGGGAAGCGAGACAACCACCATTCAACTCGAAAAAAGTAATATAACCATTCCAATGACTATGAAGCTGTTCAGTTAAGGTAAATTAAGCTAAAAAATAACTGCATGTGACCAAGCCACATTAAATACAGTTTGTCTGTCAGAGCCATTATAAAATGAGTCGTTTCTGCTGGTTACATAGTCAGTCGTTCCTCATTTTAACCTTAAAACCAGCTCCTTGTTTGGTTCGACACAGACACAGTGCTAGTATCTGTATTCCTGAAGGGATTCATTATTGTCAACTAGCTAGCCAGTTCTCTTATATGCCAAAGTTGAAACATAAAATACATCCGTGCACCCAAGTGTACGTTCACCAGGACACACACAGCCGGCTAAATCACAACTATGTCTATGATAGATGTATACGTCATCCATCTTTAATCTAAACTAAATCTATGATAGATAGCAAGATTGAATTTACAAAATGTCAAACTGTGTATTTCATTAAACCAGTACTCTTTAGTCCTGATGCTCAAGGCTGACATTTTTCTATCCAACCATGTTGTTACTTGCCCCTACCTGGGATCCCAGGTGTAAAGGAGTCCATTTAGATACTGGAGCCAAGATGAAAAAGCTTGGCTCTGCCCTAAAGATCAGGGCTAAAAGGTCACTGCTTTAAACTGTCACTCATTTTGCCTCTGGGACCCTCTCAAGGACCTCAGTGGTCCATAGCCTTTACTTGAAGACACAAAGGGCCACTCACTGTGATGTTTACAGTGGATCAATTTCTCTCGGTTACCGGCCCATTAGTAGGAGAGAAACGGGATGAAAAGTAGTCAGAGGAAGAGACGGAAAGAGAAAGTGAGCGAGATGGGGAGGGCAACAGCAGTTTTGAATGCACTGGAGACCCAAAGAAAAAAGGAGTACAATGGTCTTTCAGGACGTGTCCTAGTTTGGTTCACTGTCGCTTTCTATTCTCAAAATAGGAGCACAGACCATTCTAGCAAATCTTTCACACTGATCCTAATCAATTGCAAGCTGATTCATTTATTCTACTGACCTCTTTCGTTACCAGTGGAAACCCTGTTAACACAGCTTGGCACACATCTACACTTCTCTCGTCATTATCTTTCCAAGGTCTCGCTCACCCCTCGGTCTTTGAATTTATCTCTTCTACATGAGCTGAATGAATAGACTCTTATTTCCCTCTAATGGGAAATCAAAATCATTCAATCACTCCCAGTCTTATTGTTTATGCTCCTCTTACAAGAATGCTTATAAAAAAAAAAATGGTTATCTGCGCACGTGATTTCACGGCCACTTGCGACCTGCGCAGCCCGCCTCCCCTGCTACCTACCTCCCGTCTTCTCATCCTCCTTCCCTCTATTTTCCTCTTGGCCACCTCAACTCTTTTCTCTCTCTCTTTCTCTCTCGTTCCAGCTTGTTTTAAGAAGACAGCAGCGGGGCGGAAAATTTTCCCCAAGCTCACACCAATTAGCTATCACGCCGGAGAAATTACAGAACGAGAACACGACAGATGAGAAGGGAAAAGTGGGACAAGCTCCTTTTTATAAACACACAGAGAGGCGAAAAGTTTGTGTGTGTGAACTGTATGTGTGTGTTTCTGTTCCTGTGAGGGGATTTAAATAAGCCAAAAACTTTTCATTTACACATCTGACAAACAGCCTAATGCTTCAATTCCCTGGTAAATTGACTAACAGATGTTTGACGTTATTATATTATACTTTTAGATAACTCTTATCCAACAGCGCAAAATAGTATGAAAAATCTAACTGCCACGCAAATACTTTTCACCCCTCATTACCTACTTTGACTGTAAATACCTTGCTCTGTTTGCCCGCATACACAAGTATTCTGATTGACAGCTATGTTACCACATGAGCAAAGGTTTCGGTTTTGCTTTATTTTTGTAGGTGTACTGAAGTTACACCGCAGGTAAAAACTTTGTTTTTAATGCATCTAAAAAGCAGCATATGATCCACCCTAATGGCCCACATCAAGAGCGTAGAAATGGATCTTTCCCATTAGCTCTTATCAGCTGGCCTTTGGTCTTATCTAGTCTGTATCAGGACGGCAACGTGTGTGTGTGTGTGTGTGTGTGTGTGTGTGTGTGTGTGTGTGTGTGTGTGTGTGTGTGTGTGTGTGTGTGTGTGTGTGTGTGTGTGTGTGTGTGTGTGTGTGTGTGTGCGCGTGTTAAAGCCTCACTGATAGCACCGGCCTTCGCCGACCTGGTTTACAAAGGCTTGTTAGTAAAGACATAGCATAAGGGAGACAGACTGTACCATGGTGACAGACTGCGAACCCAGCCTTGTTTGGTGGACATGGCAGTAGGATATAACATGCACCTGTAGTAGGGGCGGGAATCACCAGAGGCCCCACCATACGATATTATCACGCTACTTATGTCACAAAACAATATTATTGTTGTATTGTTATATATTACTATTTATTAGCTTTTTTTTAACTTCAATTCATGTCCCCAAAGGAAAACTGTCAACATTTATTTTATCTGGGCCGGCCTCTAGCTCACCCATGTAGGCTGAGTCCTTTGCAGCGGCCCGGGTTCAAATCCAACCTGTGGCCCTTTGCCGCGTGTCATCCCCTCTCTTTCTCTCCCCCTTTCCTGTCTGTCTGTCTGTCACTATCGAATAATGGGAAAAGACACCCAAAAAACAAAATAAAAAACTTTTATCTAAAAAGCTTAAAAAACACTCAACTGCACCATCTAGAGTGCGCGCGCTTGCGTGCGTAATCCCAGAGAATAAACACCAGCTCAGATTAGGTCAGCGTGTGTAATCCAATGAACTCTCTACCTTTAACATGCCTAATGTTGTTAGAGCTGACAACATCACACACAAACAGGCCAGGGACGTGTCGTGCTGAAACATAGCTCTGCTCTCAAACACATCTGTATATATTCCCATATAAGTAAGCAGATGTGTTGTTAAAACAGTTGTTGGCCATTCTGCTTTCCCACACAGTCCATAACTCTCTCTCTGAGAGGATCTGCGATCTGCTCACCAGAATATTAATAACATACTGACTTTATGGAATCAAAACAGTGTATACTCCTCTCTGTAGCGACTTCATTGCAGCACACAAATTATACATATACTATGTTATTTATGTCACTTTTCAAGTGACTCCCCAAACTTGCACTACCTCATTGGAAAGTTGTTAGAGGCCGCTCTTCACATTGCCATGTACGGCACATCGAGCGACAGAGAGACAAAACTAGTTTACAAGCATCTGACTATCAGGGAAGTGCATGCCATTTCCTCTGAAATTCAATCTGATGTTTTTTGTTTTGGTTTAGGGTTGTATTACTGCACTACGCCTTACGAGTTGACGCTGACATCATACACGCTGTGGGCTACCTACAACTACAGCACTGACATTCATTTTACTTCATGGCTTGTGATGGCTTCGCTCACCCTGTTCTGATTGAAATATTCCAGGGTTTAGTCTAGCCAAACATCTGTGGGCCGGATTTTCCGACCATTTCTGCCGTGGATCCCAATCTCGGAGGTCAAAAAAGAAAATTCACTCTTTGTCTGTTACCATGGCAGTCCCCCAAAAACTGAAATTTATTTCAGCTTTTTCTCCATTTGCATCAATAACTGTAGATACATCTGGTTGACTCTCCCTTCGTTGTGACTGACTCCTTCCTGGTCTGCATTTGTAGGTGTGTTTATCACTTTTTAAGACCTCAAAAGATTTCCTCATGTAATCTCCATCTGATTGATTCAATCATGAGAAATGTACCCTCTTGGCTCACCTCATGACATTAGAAACATAAAAAAAAAACTAAGCAGGCAAGCCCAGACTTTGCACACAGGAATACATCAGCGTAATGCCAAAGTAAACCTGACCTGGATGACCAGTCCTTACTAGACTGTGATCTAATACACATATCCGCAACAAAAGGCCTTGAGCAAGATGATGTATTGTGCAAGCTTGGCATCAGGTTTACCACAGAAATTGCTTTAACTAAGATTTTTTCCAGGGAAAGTCAACTGAACACGGACATGACCTTTCTGTGCAACACATGGCTTAACGTTTAAAAAAATAAGGAACTATAATCAATATTTTACAACTTACATTAAAAGAAGACCTATTATGCTTTTCCTTATTTCTGTTAAATATATGTTACAATGTTGGAGGCTTTCTTAGGAGTAAGTAGAGACCAGCAACAGTAAAGAGTAGCTTGTAGCACGTCTGTGCTGTAACTGCAGGATTGGGACAGGTTCCAAAAATTACACTAAGCGCTACGAGTGGGCAGTTTCTGTCATTTTGAATCAAGCATGTCATAGGCCTTGTGCACTAATCTGGATCTGCCATGTCATTCTTGTCATTGAACCAAGAGACTGGCAACTGGAGAGGTTTGAATGCTAATGATTTATTAAAACTTTGATCACACTGTCATGGCCTATAATAGATGAAAATTCAAGTAGTGGCTTGCTCGGCTAGCTGTAGGGCCCTATGACTTCCGTGATGCGGAAAACGTGGACGGAATCACGGAATCTACACATGAAAACAGAATTAGCTTATACACACGGAATTTGCACATATTTTGTTGACACTTTTCATTTTTCAATTTAAAACAAGCGTAGAAAGGTCTCTACCTAAACCGTGGCCAAATGGCATTGTTAAACATGTTGCCTAGTAACCATACGTCCTCACGTTCACGTTGAGTCTGTTGCGTGGGGAAAACAAAATGTCGAAGAGAGTGGCTCCTGATCAGCCAACGGTGGCAAAAAAAATTAAGAAACTCTCCACTGACTGCTAAATACCGGGCTGAACAATACCCCAACGACTACTATGAGTCTGGACAACAACTGTTTTGTAAATGTTGTCAACATACGGTTGACTGGACCCGCAAAGACACATAACGGCCATTTGAAACCAAAAGTTCATCTCAAGAACAAAGCTAAATCCCCAGTGGGCAACTCCTTCCAGGTTACCACTGAGGCAACGACAAAATCAATTTTGTTTGTTGCAATGTGTGCTGAAGCTGACAAACCGCTTGAGGAAATGAAGAGGATAAATCCGTTTCTTGTTAAACATTGCAAGCAGGGAGGCACACTCCCAGAAAACGCCAGCAGCCTCAGGCAGACCCACCTGCCGCGGGTCTTTGACCAGCATATGCAAAAAGTGCTGCAAGAAAAAAATCTTCATTGTTGTCGACAAAACCTCTGACAACCGAGATCGCAGTGTCCTCAACATTGTTATAGGTGAGCATCCTACCATCATGTACTTCAATGGAGATGTGTGCAAAAGATGGGAAATGCCCTAGAAAGCAACACATGCCTGCTTGAATCTACAAGAAAGTACTTTTAAGTTGTGAAAAATTCTATTTTGAGTTACAAAGTGCCCTTTTATTGGGAACTAGACGTGCAGGCCAGTTATGGCCATTTCATTGAATTCATGTAATTGGTATTTTTGGCCAGAGATCTGTTGAAGGTTTGGCTGAAAAAATCTGAAAGGGCTAAAAATAAATCAGAAAAAAACGGAATTTGAAAAAAATAAATAAAACGGAATTTGAAAAAAAATAAAACAGATTTCATAGGGCCCTATAGATGTAATCTGCCTTTAAAATGTAATGTGCCTGCACCCGTTATTAGGGAAGAGAACGACTATGTATTTACACAGCTACTCATTGGAAAACGAGAGCAATTCAAATTATTTTCTCTTCAATTACCAATTTTTCAGCATTTTTCTACCATTTTCTCTACAGAAATATAAGTTGTTATTATGGACATGATGGTCTAAGCCACAAATGGTTTTAAAGTACCTGCACTGCTCGACTTGTAACCATCTGTTCAGTGTTGTATTTGTGCCTCATTCTAAAAGGGATGAATGCCTTTCTAACTGAAACATCACATTTTAACGGCACAATAAAGGCAACAGTTTGAGTATTTTTTTTTTTTTATGCCCATGTTTTATCTTAATCTCCACCCCTTTCTAAAAAGCTTTTTACCCAGCCATCCATTTGCTTTTGATTGCAGCTGCCTGGCTGAATAAAAGGCTAAAATTTCGTAACCATCATCTTTCCCTCCAGCTGACTTCCATTTATTATGTTCACTCCTCTCTTTTGCACAATAGCACAGTTACTTAGAGGTGTGTGAGGTACCTGATATTCTGCAGCTGAGCATGTGTGTATGAATAAAAACTGCACTCGCTATGGGTGTGAATGTAGTACGCTGTGACCTTAACGATACAAAGACAGTGAGAAGACGAGATGGAGGAGACAGAGCCTGAGCTTCATAAAATGTATCTTTCCAATGCACGGATTACTGTTCGCCTTTTTTCAGCTAAATTCTGCTTATTTGTTATATAAAAAAATATGATTTAACTGATGGTGGAAACTCTGCATTGATGTAAGGACACTGACAAAGAAACTGTATTTACCGGTAATGGAGTCAAGTCATGGCCAATACCTGATCGCCTAATAAAGTCAGTATCTGTACCAATACCGATTTGGCATATCAGATCAGTGCATCCTTATCTATCTATCCCTTTAATATCTCTGGGCGTATTAGAAAACTGTGACCTATGTTGCAAATCAATAAGAAGAACTGCTTAATGGCTATATTAAATTATTATGTGATTTTTTGAATCAATGTGATAAAGTAATTTGATTTGGGGGGGGCACTGATGAGGAGTACTATTCAGCCTGTCGTCTTCTGTGAATCTGAAGGGAGCTTTCTAAAGTCAGATATAAATAACCCTGATGATGCCATCAGGTGCTATCAAGTTGCACTGTGGGAAATGTAGGATCCAGTGTCTTGGGGGTGTGGTTCATACTAGGAGCTAAAAAGTCAGGACATCTCAGTCTCTGCTCATTTAAAAAAAATAAAAAAAATATATGTCTCTCACAAGCCTCCCAACTTTAACAAATACCATGTTTTGATACTAGTTGGCGGTTTCTTTATGATTACAGATTCTAAACAACCTGTCAAGTAATCAAGTAAAAAAAAAAAAAAAGGAGCCAAACAAAGCGACAACAAACCTAGCCTTCAATCATTCATTTGCATTGATCTGTGAGGCACCAATCCTCTGTTCAGTTCCATCCCATAAATACGGGATGATGAAAGAAATCTGCTTTGTATAGCATTAGGCTTTAGCCTCTGCTCTGTGTCTGACTTGGCAGCTTTAAGCCTTGAGGAAACCTTTACTGATGGAGCTCAATCAGTCTCCATCTCCTGGATCAATATCCATTAGTGTGTGTCATAAATGTGAGCTCTCTCTCTCTCTCTCTCTCTCTCTCTCTCTCTCTCTCTCTCTCTCTCTCTCTCTCTCTCTCTCTCTCTCTCTCTCTCTCTCTCTCTCTCTCTCTCTCTCTCTCTCTCTCTCTCTCTCTCTCTCTCTCTCTCTCTCTCTCTCTCTCATGCTCATTCAAACATACAAACCAACCTCATGAACCGCGTGTTGCCTCTGAACATTCATTCATTCATGAAGGCCAGCAATGGGGTTTTTTTTTCCCCCACCGTGAACAATACCCTAAACTACCAACAAGTAATAACTGTATGAATTCAACGCTAAATCCTCTTAGTCACCAGTGTAGCCAAATATATGTTTAGCGTGGAAAAACTTGATGATTGACAACATGCCACAACAAAACTCCCCGTTTTGGAGCTGTGAGGCTTAGGTATTAATTCCAGTCTGGAAGGCAGGGGAGAGAGACACGGGGGGAAGCTCATTTTTTTTTTTTTTTTTATTAGTTGTCATTTTGCATTAGGACGGTGAGGCCCAACACGACGCAACAAGAATGAGAGAGGGAGGAAAACATGAAACAGACATTGGCGAATGAACACTCAGACAGCAGGCAGTCAAACAGAGAATAGGAAAGAAAGCAAAAAGGGAGGACATGGGTAAGACAAAGAGACCAAATGCCAAAAGATGGAAAAAGATGAGGATGGAGCTGGGGATGGAAATGCATAGCCTGTGGCAAGACACTCAAACCTGTAGTGTGCATGTCAAAACAAGATTCCCAGATCTATAAGGAGGGAGTTCATGAGAAAAACAAAGAGCAGGGGAGACCGAACGCGACACTCAAGCCTTTCAAGTAGCTTATTGTACAAAGCCATTGGTAGACAATCTATACTCAGGCCTGTAGTGGTTACACTACTGGTTTCACTACTGAGATAACTCAGAACAAGAGCTTTAAAAAGGGATACTTCACCGATTTAGCATTAAGCTCTGTATCGGTAGAAACCGGGTAGTATTTTTGGATGACCATGCTTCCCTCCCTCATGTCCCCCTGAGACCAGAGATCTCTGTATTGTGGGTCTGGAAAAAAGCCTCTTATGACGCAAAAATTGTCATTTTGCGCCATAAGAGGCTTTTTTGCCCAGAGGCTAAGGACTACAGCCAGTAGTAGGACCTACTTCCGCATGTCGGCTTTCCCCGTGTATTCCCGAGGCAAAACGAAGGTCAGCCATCTTGAAGCATCGCTAAAAGGGAGCTCCGTCTTTTCAACAGAAAACTTTTACAACAATTATGTGCATTCAAACTACCGCACGTGTACCACCGGGATATATTGGTACAGATCAGAGAATATGCAGGACACTTTATTACAGACGGAATGCTCGACACACTACGCGAGCTTCGCCTGCTACGGAGACCAGCACCTCAGCCTGCGGTGTCGCCCGATGTCGCTAGCCGGGGAAAGGGACCTCGACAGCGGTGTGCAGGAGTGGAAAGCAGCTAGGTTCGAAAGCTAACGTTAGCCGGCCACCTGTTCCATCAATCCTGCTCACAAGTGTCCGCTCATTAGACAACAAACTGGACTACATCCAATGTCAACTAAACTCCCAATGCGAGATCAGAGACTGCTGTGTTTTTGTTGTTGTGGAAACATGGCTGAACAACAGTGTACCGGACTATCCAGCAACCAGGCCTGCTAGCCTTCTGAGCAGATAGAGATGCTGCTCTGTTGCTGGGTAAGACTAGTGGAGGTGGGCTGTGTTAACACGTACTTGTGCAGAAATTAGCTGCTTGTATCCAACTAAATGCCAACTGCTGGTGGAGTTTGTGACTATTAAATGCCGACCATTCTACATTCTGTGCAAATTTACGACTGTGTTTATAATCGTGTTTACGGTCTACCAAGCGCTAATGCTAGTAGCTATGCGTTAGCTGAACTTTACGGAGCATATGTGTGTGCACTAGCTAAATGTTATATATTTATATGTTATATGCTATATTTTAAATGTAACCCCACTAGAGCCACGGTGAAACGTTCTTTCGTGTATATGGTTGAAATGACAATAAAAGACATTTGAGTTGAATGCTGCCTCACTGTCTGTCTGTAAACGGTAGGCGTGGCTTGGGAGTGGAGTCTAAAGCAGCAAAGCAAGTGCATTCTGGGATTTGGTGTCTTTCATCCATATGAGCCAAAAACACATTTTCTGGCTTATCTCGGCCTAGAAGGCACCAATTTCTATACTTTTTCACATTTATACTACATAAGTGACCCAATTTAAAGATATAGTCGTCTTTCCAACGGTGAAATATCCCTTTAATAAGTACAAATGTATTCAGTGCCAGAGGAGGTTCAGAGAAACCTTAAAGAACTAGAGATTGTGTACAATAAGAAGCAGACTGTGCTCAGAAATGTGCAAAAAAAGTGTTACTAAAGGCAATACAGTAGCTACACATTGTTTGGAGACAGAGGATAATGGACATGGTTTGTACGTTGAAGCAAAAATCTAATAAGTGTTGTGGTGGCCAAATCCAATTTTATGTTTACAGTAAATATCTGTCCAGTTATCATTATCTCCTACTGTAGGTGGTTTTGTCAATTACTGTCCTGTTGCACTCAGTGACATGATGGTGCCAGGCTCTCTTGGGGGAGTACAGCAACACTGAAGCAGCATCTAACAATAAGCACCTTACCACCTTAAAAAAAACAAAAACATCAAGACCAGTTGTTTGTGACTGCAGCACAATCAGTAACACATACCTCGTAATCAGTGTTAAGTGTAGCTTTATAAGTTTGTTCAACAAGTTAGGTTGTTTGTGGGGGAAAAAAACAAACAAACATTCTCCTAAAGCACATGTGTCAAACTCCAGGCCCGTGGGCCAAATCCGGCCCCTTGCAGATTTAGATCTGGCCTGTATGTCAATTTGGGTTCACAATACATTTTGGCCCGCCTAGTTGTGCACCAAACCAAGAACACAGGAAAGTGTTTTATAAAACTGCAATTACGTGACATTCAAAGCAGAATATGGCAGATCTGCCAACTCTGAGACTCACAAATTCCCCCAGAAGAAGCAGAGAGTTTTCATATTCAGGCTGTGAAACAGGTTGTATCATTGTTTTGCTTGATTTGCTAAATTCTATGATGGCTAAGGAACTCTTTTGATGACTTTTGTAGGGCTTTATATAAACAAAAATACGACAAAAAGCGTACGAAAATGACAGAAAAAGCAACAAATTTACAAAAAGGTGACAAATGTCTGAGAAAGCCACAAAAAAGTCAGAACAAAAACAACAACAAAAAGAGGAAAAAAACTACCAAAATGTTTAAAAAAAAAAAAAGTGACATGCAGTAACAAAAGCATGTCAATAAGCTCTACATGTCTGGCCCTTGGTGTGATTCTCTATTTTCAGTGTGGCCCTTAAGGTGCTTACACACCAACCAGACACCCGACCGTTGGCAGAAAAGGCAGTCGGACTGATCATTCGGGTCCCTGAGGTCCAAAAAATGCCTCAAAACACACTGAGGTGACGCCGACTTGAGCGTATGCTCTGCACGTGCGTAAAACGCGCAAAATGTAAATACGTCTCCATAGCAGCAGGCGGCACTTCTCTGTATTGTTTCCCAGAAAATGAAAACCGGCATGTTGGCGGCTTGTTCAGAATACGATCTCATATTGGACTAAAATAGTTCACCGAAACGTGTTTCTGACAACATTTTAAAAGAGAAATAGGCCATGCAGTTGCTGAATCTGTCTTCATTTCAGATCAACAAAGTTGAACAGTTTAAAAGATTTCCGTCAGATTTTGAGAGGCTCATCCGCTCACCATTTCCGGTTGAGTCCCAAATGCCCTGTCTCCAACTGAGCATGTCGGGTCGGCCAAAATGAAGGCAGACGGCTCCTCGGACGGCCGACGGCACGGGACACACCGAACAGACTCGAGTCACCGACCTCGCCAGACTGTCCGACGGCCGATAATCGGTTCTGTGTGTCAGCGCCCTTAGTGAAAAGGAGTTTGACACCCCTGTCCTAAAGGATCTTCATATAAAATGGTGATTAGACTAAGAAAGCAGCTTATGATCGCATTGTCCATACATGATGAATCCATGTTAAGCTTTAAGTACACAAAAATATGGATCCCATAAGATACACTAGGTTTCAGTAACTGTCAAGTTTAAAATAAAATCTTGGTTAACATCAGAGATAGGTGAGGTTGGGTAAAGGCTTGTTGTACTTACGAGTGCTTGAATGTAAGCAGGACTTCATTCTCTGCCCATTACTGTGGCGATTAAGAGAATGCTTTAAGTACAAACGGGCCGGAAATTTAACTGATGCTTATTTGATAATCATTGCTAAAATAGTCTTGTGATTTTTACACCGGCAGCAGAGAGTGGCATGAAACGTTCATACATAATCCTTCAAGTGTGTTTTTGTCAAAAATAGACACAGATTTGTTTACATTTTATGTACAATTTCTCTTCTATTAATTTGGAAGTAGCAGCCTCACTCACCACTGCTAGAAAAAATGGAAGTTCAACGAAAACTAATTATCTGTCATTGCTTCTCTCAAACAAAAAATAAAGTGAATATATGATTTAAGTGCTCTATTGGTAAATAAAGAGCTATTTCTAAACTACAGCCAAAAACTGCAGTAGATGGCCTTGTGGTAATAAGAAAAGGAGGCATATCCAAACACTTTAATTATGCAACAAATTAGCAACAGATCTGATTGACAATGAGGCAGAATGGCTGCAGCTGTCAACACAACATACAAAGTGAGTTACAGAGTGCCTTTCGCCTCTCTCTCCCTAAAAGGAAGCCATCAGATCAGCTCAACGTTGATACTGAACTTCTCTCTGTGGCTTACCATTTCACTAGACACATAACCAAAAGGAGCCAGAGGCTGGGTGTCAATACTGTGCATTCTCCTCCATGTTTACACGCCTCCAACTGTAGGCCTACTTCAAAATCTCACTTCTATCACAAAGGCCGTACACATGACAGTGCAATAGAACAGCCAGTTATTTGACTTGTGAACAGTACACAGAGTGCATTACTATTCTCTGCTCTTAATTTCTCACATGCCACATTTTACACACACATGCACATTTCACCAGGCAACTACACTACACATACAGTATATTACACAAGCATATACTGGTTCATGGACAAACTTGTTTTTAAATACACATAAACAGTAATCTACCAAAGCGAGCAGAGTTAGATGATGACACTGGCAGACATGACATCAGGCACTATGTCCTAGCTGGAGGGTTATCTGGCATATGCAAGGGCAGTCCATAAGCTCATGGACAGGCATTCACCCATGGATCACCATTTCATTTAACTGGATCCCAGGAAACTCAAATTACAAATATATTATTAATCTTTGTACCGAATGTATTATTAGGGGCATGGAAATTAATAGAAAATAATACATTCTTACACATGGTTTCACTATGCAAAGTCTGACCCCTTTCATTTCTGCCAGGACCCCTGGAATTCAGTTTATGAGCCATTGTTGCAGCCTATGAAATCACTGTAGGCCCGTGTTAAGACTTCAAGTCACAGTCCTTGCTGATTAATTAGCCTACTTAGCTAATGTTAGCAATCTGTGGACAGCATAATAATGTCTAAAAGCAACAGTTCATGTGTAAATCAGTGTCACTGGCATTGTTGTGAGTTAACCACCAACAGACCGTGTTATTGATAATAGCCAGCCTTTTGGCCTTGATAGCAATGTTGCACAGCTAGCTTATCCTGCACAGTGCACACCCAGGCTATACGTGCCACGCCATGTATTGTTTACATAGCTTCCCCAGTTGTGCTATTTTATGACAGCACAGAAAACAACAAACAATGAGTTAACGGAATAGGAAATTCAAAAAAGACGCACACTTTATAGGTTTGTACTTCATACATCAATTAGCTGTTTGGAAACACGCGAGCTTTGTCAACTCACTGGCATCGCAAGCTAGCAATGCTCAACTAGCTAGCATTTGTTAGCTAACCAAGCAGACAGGATTCACACAATCTGATTCAGGAATCACTAGCTTATAGGCTAACATTGGAAGCTAATGTTAAAACTAGTTATTAACACATTAGTCCATTATCGGACAGCCCTGACCTGCTTCTTTTCTTGTTTCAGCAAAGTCTAATCTCTCGCCACAGGATTTCTACAAAAATATCATCCATATGCCATTTTAACTGTGTATTAATCTCAATAACAAAAAGTCGCTTTGATCCAATTATGTCGGGCTTGAGTTGGATGAAGAACATAGCTAACGTTACCTTTGCGGTCCCCATTTTTCTTTCTTTTAACATTTAACAGTTAATGTTACTGGGTCAAACGTACATGCCACATCCTCATTTTGACAGCAGGTAGTGGTGTAAGTGAGTTTAATAGTGCCTTAGTGGAAAAGGAAAACGTATATGTATTTTTAAGAAAAGTACACGGAAAGCTAGCCGCTGACAAATCTAGGAGAGTTGTCCGAAGATGGAACTCGGAAAATTAGCGATCTGGCTAACGTTGCCTGGCTACACAGTGTGGATGGACTCTCTGATTCTGTAGTTAGAGAAATGTATCCAAGAAACACATTTTCTGAGATTTGCACGACTGTGTTGCTCATTGCTATTTGTTGTACCTTTCTTTTATAACAATAGTTATACAATTATTCGGCTAAAGCCTTTACCATACTTCACTTTATGAGCTCCTGAAACAGTCAACACGGACGGGAACAATGTCCCTCACGGGGCTCGACCAAGAGGAGCAGCTCTCAGTGGAGCTCAGTCCGACCTCTCCTACTCAATTTTGGGCTTACCGGTTTTGAAGAACGACGCTATGTCGCTAGCGTCCTTCGTCGTCTCCTCCGCTCCTTCCCCGGAGCTCATGGCTGCCACAACCCGAACCTGGAGCTCAGTATCTCCCAAGTATACCCCCCCCCCCCCAAAATCGACAAAAGATGGCACAAAATCACTTCTGTCCCGACAAAAGCGCCATTAAAGACACACGGACGGTTACGGTGACTTGTAGACGCTGCAGACCTCCATCTTGGGGTAACGTAATTGGAAACGATCAGCCGGGGGCACCGGGTTCCTCCTCGGAGTGGATCCGAGGGGAGAGTAGCTGTAGCGCGGAGGGGGGCGGGAGGGGCCGGGTCGCTGCTCGGTGAATCTCCGTAAGCCTTCGGAAATGAGCAGACGGTGGGTCATCAAGGAACGACTGCGATCACCGTGTGTCCAACTTACAGTTAAACGTGGGACATTTAAAACCAACGAGTAATGAAAACTACACATACAAAAACAAGGCATACAAAGGCTGTCAGCTATGACCATTATTTGAACGACAGGTTATGTCAGGTATGTGTAATTTGAGCTGTCTAATCTAGCCCAATTATGCGACACACATCGATCGTTGGGAAATACCAATTTTGGAGGAATTTAACAGACTATGATTCATGTATTGTTGATTGTTTCTGTGATCTCTCCATTAAAACTGGGTGAATGTTGCGTTACCCATACTTAAAGGCAGTAGAGTGATTGGTAAAGCCTCCCGGATACAATCAAAGCAGAAAAGATCAGCTGTTTTAATTGAGACTGTGTCATGGCATTCTTTTATCTATGCTGTGATCGCTGTGTTACTGTTGCCATCTGCTGGTTTAGGCTGGAACGCTTACAGTGACAATATAAATAAGAAACTTGTGTTCATATTATATTAGGCCTACTTCTCGTTCGTGATTTAAGTGTATAGTGCCAGTCTTCACCTTGTTTTAGAAACAATCCAGCCTTCTTACGTGCCTAAGACACAATCACTGAAACAATGCGTTCAGTTTTAAAAAGCATTAGGAAATGTATAATAAAAATAATAGATACAAACATATTACGTGCTTAATATAACAATGTAATTGTGAAATAATCCAATACAAATTTAAAACTCTGCTCAAATGTTGTTTAATCCCACTTCTTTTCCAAATAAGTTATAAAAGGACAACACAATGTCATCTTGTTGATAAACCAATGGACTATTTGATGCTACATTTCTTTACCCCATTTATTTTAATGAGGGTAGATTACATATGTACACATTTCAGTATAACATATATCATTCAAACAAAATGTGCATTTTTACACGTTGGGTCTCCATAAATCCCTATCAGCAAAAGAAGAAACCCCAACAGTTTGTGCAAGGCTTGGGAGGTTTATGGGGCGTTGATAGGTTCAATACTAGTTCCAAGTGACTGCACCACACTGATTGAAGCTCTGTGCCCAGTCAAAGCAGGATTTATGCTGCTGCCTTTCTTGCTTTGAACAGCATTCAAGATTATCAGGGTAATGCTGGTACTTGTGGATTATTGCTAACTCACTGGTGATCATCCACAACTTCTGTGTTGTATTACTAAGTGACATTCAGGGCCTCCTGAATTAATGTCAGGTAAATATTTTCTCGGACAGACCAGAAGGTAATAGGTAGTAATGAGAGCATTACAGCATGGTTGCATGCTCAAAGTGCTTTGACAAGGGACACACACACACACACACACACACACACACACACACACACACACACACACACACACACACACACACACACACACACACTGCACAAAATGCTTCAAATGATTTCCAGTCAGTAAAAATTTTGATATTGACTAACTGCTGCGGAAATGTAGCAGACAGACACTAAATGGATGTATCGATGAGATGGCATTATATTGTCCTTTTATAACTGGGACTCAACATCTCTTAGCTGTAACATTCATTCATTCAGTGGAGAAGTGCAGACCAGCCCAATCATATGAAGCCCATTGGTGATATTTCAATGCAGGTTAATCATTTATATACCAATGTTGAAAGAAAAAAAATCTTTATTTTATTTTTATTTGAGGGGAAAACATTTTTTCAACCATAATGATACGGATGCTCACAAGTCATTATAGCTGAACAACTCACTCAACAAGATTCCATTGAATGGACCCATTATCGTTTTTGATAATGGGTCCATATACAGAGTAAAATATCAGATGTTTCAAAAGCATGAATTAGATGCCCATGAGAAAATTAGATGTTAGCAGCCACAGAAAATAATACTTCTCAGAAAAGAATGAAGGCAATACAGCAAGAAATCACAAGATAAGTCAAAATGTAGGCCTATTGAGAAAACATACTGACAAAGATTACAGATAAATATAACCAGGTGAGGCAGCGGGTAAACCCATCTAAGGTCAGGTTACCCTTTGTCTGTGCAGATTTTGTTAGCCCAACATTTATGATATTGATTTACAGAATATGTATATAATTAGATATTATTAGATATAGAAAATGCTGAGTTAAACTGACTTGTGAGAAGCCTATACAGTAGGCTAAGTGTAGCCTAAGTAATAACGCCTAATTAATCAATTCTTGCTAGTTCATACTGATGGTTAAACTATTCAACTTTATAACAACTGCCGCTGTGGACACAAGTGACACATATGGAATAATGTTAAACTAGTAGTATATAACAGTATCACAACTAGAGAAGAGTCATTGAGTTAGCAAAGTAACTCTATGTCAGTTACACAGCAATATCTCTCTGAAGGTTGCCAATGTTAGCTAACATTAGCCATCATAAGCTACAGGCCGTACCAGACCACGTGAGGCTGTGTGTGTTAAGTTGAGCAAGGCTCCGTTTTACTGCGTATCAATTCAGCTTTTAATTTGTAAAAGGAATAATGTGCTATTTCTTTTTCTTGTTTCAAATCAACTGCACTGAGTTAGTAGTTTGATTTGCTACAACTAGAAAACTTTACTTTTTTTACTCTACTTTAATATCCCCCTTTACTGTGTGATGCCATTTGAGATGATGCTTTTAGAAGGCAGGGATGCAAACTGTGCATGTTGTTGAAATACCCTAAAGTTTATTGTCTTTACTTGTGCCACTGCTGTCATGCAGAAGTTGTACCCAATTGAAATAAGGCTCCTAAGTATTATTTGCATTTAGTGTTCAACAGACAGTGCTGATTCAGTATGAAAATACAGCGTAAAGTTTAGGAAATTGTATTTAATTTCATTGGCATCACTGCTTATCAAGACTTCTTAGATTTACATAGTATCATGTGTTTTATTGCTTTGACTGTGTATGGTGTTTCATTCGGAAAATGAAGTTTCTTCTCGGTGCTGATGTATTACTTGTCATGCCCAGCAGAGGGGAGGCTGGTACTAGTGATCAGCTGGCTGTCTTCCACAGAGGAATATTACATAATGCTGGGTAGTGGAAGAATGAGATGTATTAGTTTTTGAATAAAATGCTTATAAAACGTCACTGTTTTCGAACAAGAAAACGTTAAGTAAGTACTAAGAAGCTGATTCACGGTAACATTCAATCCCATATTAATAAAACATCATCTGAAAACAAGGCTCAGTGACACTGGAATCTCCCTTTAATAACTCAGCACCATTGAATGACTGCCCTCAGGTGGTTTAAAATTCCACAGTGACACCTGCCAAATATCCCTCTGAAATGTCAACAGTAATTACTCCTGTGCTCTGAGACAACCTCTCAAATGAATGAACGCAGGTGGGGATCATGCCCCATATCCCTTACTCTTTGGCCACATAGGCCTAGCCCTTCTGTCCTTCTGTCCCTCACTTGTTGTTGGAAACCTCTTGAACTCCGCTGCTGAATCTTTGGCAGTTTTATACAGTGAGGCTCAAGGCTTTCTATTGTGGTTCTGTGTGTGTGTGTGTGTGTGTGTGTTTTTGTGTGTTTGTGTGTGTGTGTGTGTGTGTGTGTGTGTGTGTGTGTGTGTGTGTGTGTGTGTGTGTGTGTGTGTGTGTGTTGTCAGTGAGGGGGTCCTCTTATTGTCACCGCCTGCTTCGCTATCGTAATTATGTTGGAAGGAGAGAAAAATAACAGCATGTGACTGGCTGTCTCACACACACACACACACACACACACACACACACACACACACACACACACACACACACACACACACACATACACACACACACACACACACACACACACACACACACACACACACACACACAAAATAAGGTGTGTCTCAACAGCCATAATCTTCTAAATGGAAAACGCTAAGAGGTTAACTGACCACTATGTGGACAATATAAGCTTGCTCTTAGGCCACTATCACTGTGCAAGACACAAACAAACAAACACACACACACACACACACACACACACAAAATAAGGTGTGTCTCAACGGCCATAATCTTCTAAATGGAAAACGCTAAGAGGTTAACTGGACCACTATGTGGACAATATAAGCTTCCTCTTAGGCCACTATCACTGTGCAAGACACAAACAAACACACACACACACACACACACACACACACACACACACACACACACACACACACACACACACTAGTGATGGCTTAAAGTGTGCATGTCTGTGTGCGAGAGCCTCTAAAAATTCTTTTGTGCTTATTTTGTGTGCCACAAAATAAAATTACCACACATTTATTTGCATTATTATTATATATGTCACATCATCCCATTCTATCAAAAGATGCACAATTCTATTCTGTTGTTTTTCTTTTTCAAAATATAATAAAAATAGACATAACCGCAGTTATATGAGAAGACGATACCACTCTCATGTCTGTCTTTCAAATGTGAAGCTATAATCAGCAGTCGGTTAGCTTAGCTTAGCATAAAGACTGACAACACGGGGTAACTTCTAGCCCGGCTCTGAACAAAGTTAACAAAATCAGGCCACCAGCACCTCTACTATATTGTGTTTTTAATTTGTTTGTGAGGTTTTATGGGGGTTATGTGCGGGTTATTTCCTTGACCGGCAAAGTGACTTTCTGGAGTCTTATCATCATCGTGAGGGTGCTATAGGCAACCAGAAGAGACCCCATGAAGTTCCTGCACCAGGTCAAAAAATAATTCTATAAAAAAATTCTGCAGCTAACCCACAAAAAAACTAACTCTCGGACAGAGCTACTGGGCAAGCTGTTTCCCCCTGTTTCAAGTCTTTATACCAAGCTATGATAACTATCTCCTGACTGTAGCTTCATATTTAACAGATATGAAAGAGATTTCAATCTTCTACTCTAACTTTTCGCAAGAAAGCGAATAGGCCAGTTCCCAAAATATAAAACTATTAATTTAAGGATACATCATAACGAATACATTAGTTTTACAGAAGTTGTTTTGTACCTACTTTTGCTGTCTCCCCATTGGGCTCAATTTTCGATGCACTTGATGTGCACCATCTGTATCTTTACATACTGCTGAGGGACTGGGAGGTTATTTACAGTTTATCTGAAGCCCCAGCAATTGGACTTTTTTGTCAGCCATAACTGAACCACACATTCCACACTGTGCTTGAGGCATAGTCTGTCCAGTGTTCTAAATTGATGCTGCTGCCAGAGTTACACAGCAGATGCAGGGAAAGACCTTCAAAGGACCTTGAATTGACAAGTGTTATCAGCATAAAGGGAGAAACTGGTGCATCTGTGCAACGATGTGCTATCACTTCATTTTCAATCCATTGTTTGCGACTCTCAACAATCTCAAAGCAATAATTCAAAAGCGTATCCGCTAACAGACAATGCATGGGTTGCAATGCATATATTCCTTCCAATTGCAGCATTCTGACTGTAACTATGATATAAGTAAGGGATATAGGTGGAAGACAGGCCAATCTGTAAATACATTCGCTTAAATACACCTGCTACTGCCAGCCTGTTTAACTTTAGTTAAAGATACAGCAATAAAAGATGTGCTATAAAGAACTATAGGGATATGTGTAGTCACTTAATGGGTTATGATACAGTAAGTAACTCTTAACCCTTGTGTTGTCTTCCAGTCGACCATACACTTGTTGTCCACTTGTTTTGCCAGTTTATAAAGCATGAAGTATAAATTATCACCCAATTCTGTGTTACATCTTCTTAACCAACATCTTTCCACTAGTTTTACACTTATCTTTTAATATATGGTCAAAAAAATGCATTTATGTAAAATTATACCTAATTTCTGAATTAAAAAAAAAGATGAAATTATGAATTATTCTGACTAACAGTCGAGATCAACGGGAACATATGTTGATGGGTTATCACAGACTGGTATAAGTCAAAGTTTAGTCAGGATACTGTTTTGAAACCATTTCAATTTTTTTAATGGCAGCCACTAATCACACTTGTTGTCCTCCCGGGTCAAAATTGATCCGGTCTGTTTTGGCTATTAATAAAGCATAAAGTATAAATTATCACCCAATTCTATTTTACACCTTCTCAACAACTTCATTCCAACTCATTACCACTAGTTTTACACTTCTTTTTGGAATTTATGGTGAATAAACTTAATTTACATGAAATAATACCTATTTTTTGGGCTAAAATAAGCATAAATTATGAATTATTTTCATTATAGTTAAGATCAGATGAACCTATGTTTGTGGATAATCACTGACTGGTATATGTTAGTGATTAGTCAGGATATGGTTTTGAAATCATTTTATTATTTTTAATGGCAGCCAATAATCCCAGCTGGTG
>CM042330.1:32675724-32740724 GCA_023566125.1 Zingel zingel
AAGAGCTTGTTGTGATTATTGCCTTCTACCGCCTGCACCTTCCCCAAAGTGGCATACAATGACCCTTCTGTTTAAGGACAGGCTTTGAATGATAAACACTGGTTCGCTGTCTCTCCTTTGGTAGGCCCCAGAAGTGTTCACGTACGACCAAGTGTTCCAACAGGAAGAGGGTTATGACATGAGACTGCACCGAGATGACAGAAAACACTTTAAAGGAAGAGGACTAGACATAAACGAGGAGGTAACGATCACTCTTTAGTTACTATTTTGGTTCTCATCTTTGGATGAGCTCAAACTTGAGTTGAATGATTCTGACAAGTGCGGCAAGCCTAGCCTCAGCAAGATATTAGACTCCTTAGGAATTGTGGGAAATGGTCTCTAAATGTTAGGGCTGGGCGATATGGAAAAAATCAAATATCACGATATTTTTGACCAAATACCTCGATATCGATAACGCAACGATATTGTAGTGTTGACTATTGGTGCTTTCACCAAATATTTACACAATGAGATTTCTGATAAATAATCATCAGTAATGTGGATATAATGACTGAGTGGGTAAAGGCAAATAGAAGAATTACAACAGTCTGGTAAGTTCAGAAAATGACATCACTTAACTGTAACGCAGCCTTTAAAACCAGGAAAAGACAACACTTATGCCATATTACGATAATACCATATCCAAAATCTAAGACGATATCTAGTCTCATATCACAATATCCATATAATATTGATATATTGCCCAGCTCTACTAAATACAGTATATACTTGTTTTGTAGGCTATGTTAAGAAATCATGGATCTGACATCATTTACATCCTTTACTAATCCAAACTCTGTCCTGGATTTATTTTTTATTTATTTTTCTTTCGATTATACTGTAGCACCTCAAATCCAAACTAAATGTAATCGTGATCATAGCTGAAGTGTATTATAGATCAACATAAAACCAAAAAATCGCTGCGTGGCTATAGTCTAATTTGATGTATTTGATAAATGTTACTACATCTACATCGCAAATTCACTAAACAAACCAGGTAATGTTATAGTAACAGAAACCATCCAGCCGTAGAGCTGCTACAAATGCTCAGTCTTTCACTTACGTACAGTCTTAATGCAAACTCACAAAAAAAGAGCGGTGTCCATCACCTTCAGAAATGATAGGCTTGTCATATTAAGTAATACTACTATTTATAATAATTCATCATTAAAATCTGGCACATTGAAATTCACGGACACAGACATGTAACCCACACACTTTGATTAAAAAAACCTTCCTTCCTGCAGTTTGCATATAGGGCAGGGATGGGGGTAGAAGATGCCTCAATCACCTTACTTAACTTTCTGTATAAGCACCTGGAAGGTCCTGGCACTCATGCCAGACTTTTATTTATGGATTTTTCATCAGCTTTTAATACTATCCAACCACATATTTTAGCTCGTAAACTGCATACCTATTTTAATTTGATGTAAATTGTGTTGGCTGGATTGTAGATTTTTTAACATGTAGATCTCAGAGGGTTAGGGTTAATGTCTCTCTGTCAGAACAGCGCTCCTCTTCCACTGGCTCTCCTCAGGGCTGTGTCCTGTCCCCATTGCTGTACATTCTTTACACCAGTGACTGTAGAAGCCAGCATGAGAACAGGCACATTCTGAAGTTTGCTGATGACACGGTCATCATCAGCCTGCTCCGTAAAGATGAATCTGAGCATGGGCCAGTGGTGGATGAGTTTGTCCAATGGTGTGATGAGGCCTTTCTCCAATGAAACGCCACAAAAACCAAGGATATAGTCATTGATTTTAGGAAAGTATCCCTCCAACCATCTAAGACTTTCATTAAGGGAACTGGAATCGAGTTTGTTGAACAGTACAAGTATCTGGTAACCGTCATTGATAAAAACCTGAAGTTTGATGTGAATTCTGATGCAGTCTGTAAGAAGGGACAGCAACGTTTGTACTTCCTTAGGAAGTTAAACACTTTTAATGTAGATAGGAAAATTATGCCCTTATTTTATAAATCTTTTATTGAATCAGTTCTTATGTTTGCCATGATTGCTTGGTACAGTAACCTGAACATCAGGGACAAAAACCACCTCAGCCATATTGTAAAGGTGGCTGGCAAGGTGATAGGTTGCCCACAGTCCCCCTTGATGGTTATCTTTGACCGGCAAGTTCTTCGCAAGGCCCGGTCTATATTAGACTGTACAGACCACCCCCTTCACTCTAAGTTTGAAATACTCCCCTCAGGTCGCAGAGTACCTCGGTTCAAGACCAATAGGGGTAAAAACTCCTTTGTCCCATGTGCAATAACTCAGCTTAATTTGCACATGTAATGTAGTACTTTGTTTTGTTTTTAGAGATTGTTCCAGTGGTGATAAATTGTGTTGTGTGTATTACATACAGGAAACCGTTTTTGTACTTATGTCTTGTATTTTTGCCTCTATTTGTATGTTGCTTGAATGTGTTTCTTTTTATCTTTCACTCCTGACTGCATATCAAGTTTCCCATTTGGGATAATAAAGTGACTAAACTGAACTGAACCTTTTGACTTGACCCACCATTGACTCAGTGGTACCATGCTATCAGGGATAACTTTGAAATTGTGTTCCCCACTGGAGGTAAAATGTTGAAAATGGCTGCATGATTTATTATATATTTTTATATATATTTTTTAAAGATAATTTGTTTTGGTCATTTTAGCCTTTAATAGACAGGGCAACTGTAGACAGGTAAGGGGGCGGGGGAGAGAGAAGGGGAAGAAATGCAGCAAATGGCTGCAGGTCAGACTCTTGAGCCACTGCGTCGAGGACTGAGCCTCTGAATATGGTTGCCCACTCACTCACTAACAGGTGAGCTACCCAGGCACCCATGAGTTATTTTATTTTAAACTTACGAATTACAGTTCATTCCTTCTTATCCAGTAGTGACGTCAGTGGACAGTGCCTATAGCACTGACCACCTACACACTTGGCAAACGATGTTGCCAATATGGCCTTTGGAGTAGATGGAAATATTATGAGAATTTTTTCTAAAAGAGCAAACATTTAAAAATGTTCCATATTTATAAGTCTGTTCTGTTATGTTTTTTTTTTTTAAAGTATATTGACATCTTAGTTTTATGACATTGTTTTGTGGCTCCTTTTGAAGCCATTTCATCTCCATGGAGGAATTATTCATGTTGAGAAAACTAGCTCACTGAGTGAGTTTCTGGGTCGCTGAAAGCAGAGAGGGTGGTGAACAAAGCAGCTCCACACACTGCTGAGCTTGTAATTACAGCGAGTTGAGAGGTTGGCTATCAGCATTTGTGACAGCTCCTGCTGAATTACAATGTTTCTGGGCCAAGATTCACATTTGAATGTGAATTAAAAACATTTTATTGTATAAACCATGCAGAGGATAATGGCAGTGGAGTTTTTTGTGTGTGTGTGTGTGTTCCGGTTTTCACTAAGGGTTATGCAAATAGAAACGCTACCAGTGAATCTGCCGCGGCCAGAAGCAGTTACTGTCTGCTCTGCAGATAGTTAGCCTGACCTCCCTAAAGTCAGAGGCTGCCAGAGTTCAAAAGTGGGTTGGAAAAGCTCTCACTGAGACACACTGCTGCCCTGGGCCACATTGAGATACGTGTACTTTTCCTAATAAAATATTATGGCGTAAGCTATTCATTTAATTTGTTAATTTTCACTCCTGCCAATATTGTACCCTAATACATGTAGTGGGAATGAAGAGACAAAATGAAAGACGATGATGAAACAGAAATCCATACCAAATCACAAATTACATGGCAGAGAGGGAGTAACAATCATCTTTTTACCTCAGTTCTGCATTGATGGTATGGTTCCATGTAGGTGTTGTAAGTTACATGTAGTCAGTGATCATGCACAATACCTTGACTCCAGAACTGACGCACCTACTGTAACAGGAATGCAACCATTATCAATGTTATTGAATTGTTATGCATGTCAAAATGTCTTCTGTTAAAAAAATAATCTATTGGCTATTTCCTCCAAATCGTTCAACCCAAACACAGGATAATGGCTAGTCTTGATTTTTTATTTTTTTTATTCTGTATCTCTTTGCCTTTGTTGTCCTACTCAACCCCAGGAGAAGTCCAGAGCCATACCGGTGCGCACCTCTGCAGAATACGGCCGCCGTTCCGTTCCCCTCACCTACCAAACAAGCCGGCAGCACTCACGCGTGGCTTGCATAAAAGCAGAATTTTTCATGAAAAATGGAATTGTCTGGAATGTGGCAGAAGGATACGCATCAGTGGTCCCTGATTGAGTGTTTGTTCTCACTGTGAAAAGAATAAACTAGTGTTGTAGTGTGTAGAGTGTACTTGATGGGTCCAGAGTAAGAAAACATTTCAACCATCATCATTTAATCAGATGGCGTTATGGTATATTATTATATTCTAGTTACTCATCATTAGCAAGACAAATTGTTATTTTAAGTGAAATATCATCTGTCAAAAGACCTTAAAGAATACATCAAAATATGAAGACGGTGACATTTTCCAGGAAGCTCAGCTACATTTTCTATGGCTGAAATCACTCCATCTGTATGAGTGTTATTTAAATGTGCGGGTGATACAGACAGTCCAACAATGTGTTCCAGTTATTGCAGCTGGATATTGCACATTTTATCAAAGATCAGTCTTGGTATTCATATTTCTGCCTTCAGTATAAGGGTTGCTTTTATTAAGAGAATGAATGTTGTGGATGACAGGCCTAATGTGAAATCTTAAACTGACTTCTCTATTGAGCCTGCCACTTACTACTGAAAGCAGGACTAAGGTTAATTTACATAAACTGCAGAAGTTACAGAGTTGCTTCAACCAAACTCACAATCATTCATATACATGGTCTGTACTTGATCTACCTTGGCAGTTGATTTTTTTGTTACCTGTGCTTCATGTAAATACACTTCTTTCTCCGCATCACTTACCTCTTTGATTTGCAAGTTCTTGGATTCTTTTTGTGTATAAATTCTGAACCCACGCAACTGAGACTCCTACATAATAGGATTGGTTTTTAGCACAGACATCTCTCATTTGCTTCTGCCTTTGTACTCTGGCAGAAATAGAGCATTTATTCTTGGAAATTATACAGTATTTGAATGTGTTTTGGTGTTCAGACTGCAGTGTTTATTTAAGAGGATTAGGAGCCAATACAGAAGAAAAAAAAGAAAAATAGCTGAGTAAAATGCAGATGTCTTATAAAGTAGTATGTGGTCACAAAAGCCTGTCTAAAACAATGGTTTCACACCTCAAACAGCAGATTCATCCTCAGAGATTGTGTTAGTGTTAACAGTGACAATTGGTATTTGTAAGCCAGAGGGTATACCATCATGTTATATATTTAAGGGAATAGTTCGACATTTTGAGAAATATGCTTAGATGCTTGTATTGTCTCTAATCATTCAAACCAATGACCTTACGATCTTTTGCCTGTATTGTGAGCACATCCGGTGAATGTTTGTACTATGATGAGTCTTTCCTGTTGCACTTGTGTTTAAAGCATTAAGACAGACACTGGATGTCAATTTATGTACAAATGTTTAATGAATAACAAAAGGATTGCAGTGGACATTTACACACATTGCTGTTGGTTTGGTTTCAGATGAAATTATATATAAAAAAAAATCCTTGAGCCCCCGAGTCCACCGACTCTTCAGTGACATAAAGACGCAGCTCTAAAGCTATAAATACAATTCACAGGTTTTGGCAAACTACCCATCACACTGGCGATTTGCTGGCACATACTGCTCTCTATATGACAGTAAACTATTGTGACATTCATGTGGAATAAAATGGAACAAATCGGTTCACAGTGCCAACCAGGCACATAAAAAACACAGCTTGGCAGGTAGCTCAGTTTGCTCATTTATAAGGCTCTGAAGCACTGCAACACTAGCACGGGTAATTAGCTCCACACCACTACTATTGTACAGATGGGTGACTGTGGTCCTCGAGAGGAGAGCTGCACTATTTGGGCAAACCTCTCTTTAGTCAGGCACTCCTTTAGACAGTGAAGAGACTCCTCGGAGCAGAGTCCTTGTTAGACTTGAGATGTGAAAACCACCCAAAGTGCAGCATTGAAGGACTGTGGCGGTGCACCTCGATGTGTTGCTAAGGACAAAACTGCTTCTTAACAATTGTCTATCCATTGTGCTGCAGGCTGCTGGTAATGGGTTTCAGTTATGGAGCATGAAAAATCACTTTGACGGCCACTCTGTGTTTGTGAGACTGTGTTCACAAGTCTTATTTGTTCGGTTAGCATGGCATTCTCAAGGCATCACAGTCCCTTGTGACAGAGATCGGGTCATCTCTGTGTGAACAAAGTAGGTCTTCAGCTCTCCTTTGCCCTTCACGTTAATGATGCCACGACATGAACACATGTACCCTAGTGTTGATAAGATATGACGTGTCTCCTCTGTCACCTGTACAAGAGAAAGAAACACAACTAGAATAAGAAGTTCACTAGCATGTTGGAAGACATGCACCTGTATTTTGTAAGACATCCCACCTGTATCTTTCCCAGTACCCCAGTGGTCTCCATCCTACTGGCCACATTCACACTGTTTCCCCAGATGTCATACTGAGGTTTCTGGGCCCCGATAACCCCTGCAATCACTGGCCCATGGTTAATACCTATAGAAAAAAATACCAAATCACAAATGACATGGTTTCGATCTCCTCACACTCCCTCTTGAACTTGTCCCTCCACAGGAAGTCCAACCTACAGTAATATTCATTCTGTTACAGGAGGACACAGAGTAAAGAGAAACCTGTGTCTTTATGTGTCTTAACTGACAGTTAAATTCTGATATTTGTCTCTTATACAGTAGTCCTCCAGCTACACAAATGTGTCCGTGGTACGATTTGCCACTAAGTGGAAAATGTACAGGATTTCAGGGCAAACCTAACCAACTGAAATTAAAGGGCTCGCTTGGTATTCATAGAAAATGAATGTCCCAATAAAGACGATGATGAAACAGAAATCCATACCAAATCACAAATGACATGGCTGATTATTCTGCATAATCACATCTCATTAGGTTTAACCTTTGCTCTCAAACAGGAGGAGAAAAAACCCACATTCGTGCTGTTCTCACCAATTCTGAGTCGGAAGTCGTTGAAGGAGTGTTTGTTGATGACATCTAGCTTCCCCACAAGAGCAAAGGCAAACTCCACCATGGTGCCAATGTGCATGTACTGTCTGTCATGTTCCTGAGGGAAATGCAGAGGGGAGAAAACAAGTGAAAGGTGCTATCTGAACCATGTGTCTTGATGGACTGGAAAGCATGACAGGCGTAGCAACAGTAACTAAGGAGGGGTGGGATTTGTGCAGTCGGGGAGATTTTTATTTTTTTATTTTTTAAACAATATGTTGCTACATTTCTGTGTGATGATCTCATTTGCTTCCAGCGACTACAGAGATGTATTCAAATGAGTGTAGTAATGAATCACTGATGCTTGAATGTTATGTGTAGCATATTTTAAGGGGCAACCCACACAAAGCTTCTAAATGTATTTGGACAGCAATAAATACTTTGATGCTTACGCTTTATCCTGTTTGGTTGCCATAAATGAAAAAGGACAGGTTTATTGAATGTGAGCTCAGCCTGCCAAAACGGTTTTGGCACTTTGAAATGAGGTGACCATGTGCAAAAAGCTCCTCTTGTTTTTTGGCTGGTCGTATATTACAAATATGAGCTCAACTGAAAGCTGGACAGCAGGAGCATTAACCTCAAAGTCAGTGTGTCACTTTGTGTCCATATGTGTCCACTCACTGCGTTGAGGTCATGCAATGTCAGTGTGTGCATGTGTGTGACTATAAGTGCATGGGCCCTATTTTAACGATCTAAGCACACGGCGTGAAGCGCCTGGTGCAGGTGCGTTTAGGGCGTGTCCAAATCCACTTTTGCTAGTTTGACGGTGTAAAAAAGGGTCCGTGAGCTGGGCACATGGTTCTAAAGGGTTGTACTTAGTGTCTTCATTAATTCATAGGTGTGTTTTGGGCGTAACGTAATAAACCAATCAGAGTGTCATCTCCCGTTCCCTTTAAAAGCCAGGCATGTTTGTACCTTGGCGCATTGCTATTATGATGGCGGATTAGCACCGTAATATTTTTATTTGTAATCTTTTGCATGTTTGTGTGCTGCTGCGCTTCCCTGTGTGTGTGTGTGTGTGTGTAACAAGCATAGTGTGCGCGTGCTGTGCATAAGCCTAGGCACATTTTACTAATGCGCTGTTACGTAGGAAAACTTTTTTGCACACCTCTTTTGTCGGGCAGGTGTGTAGGATATGATCAAAAGTAGCAGATCAGAAGCTTAGAGAAAGTCCCACACACTGACCATTACGCAAGTAATAATTTATTTAGAAAAATACATAATTTCGGTATTAGACCTTCATCAGGTAAATGTTAAAATAACAATGAAATGCTGCGCTATTGACTTTAGACCAGGTTTTTGTTGGTCAATGGCGAAATCACTTCCCGCTGCCTCAAGATAGCAATACGCCCAGAATGCACCTGAACACACCTCTCTGTAAGACCAGCACCCCCATGGGTGCAAAGATGGGCTCAGGTGCATTTGCTATTTAAACAACGTGGGCGCTGGACGGGAAACTGACAACTGTGTCAGTCTTAAGGCCCGGACACACAGAGCCGATAATCGGCCGTTGGACAGTCTGGCCAGGTCAGTGACTCGAGTCTGTTCGGTGTGTTCCGTGCCGTTGTCTGTCCGAGGGGCCGTCGTCCTTCATTTTGGCCAATTTGACATGTATAATCGGCGGGGCGGGCACTGCCGGCAGTCAGACTCAAATGACCCATCTGATTGGTAGAGTGCTAACCCTGAAACGGGGAGCGGAATGAGCGTGACTAGAGTCTCTCAAAATCTGACGAAAATCTTTTAAATTGACCTTTGTCGATCTGAAATGAAGACAGATTCAGCAACTGCATGGCCTATTTCTTAAAATGTTTTCAGGAACACATTTCGGTGAACTATTTTAGTACAACATGAGATCGTATTCTGAACAAGCTGCCATGACAGTCTGTCTTTGAATTTCCGGAGAAACAAGACCCACGTGACGGGTTCGTCCAATCAGCTGCCGCTTTTCATTTTTGGGCAACAATACAGATTAGCGCCACCTGCTGTTATGGAGACGTATTACGTCTCGTCTCTTCAGTGTGTTCTGAGGCATTTTTTGACCAACTCGGGGAGACTGATCAGTCCAACTGACTTTTCTGCCGACGTTTGGCCGTCTGGTTGGTGTGTAAGCAGCTTTTAACTAGCAAAGACACTTGTGTTGGGTTTTGCACCGCGCTGCACGGGGTGCAAGATAGGGCCCCATGTGTGTAATGCATGCCTGTGCACACTCTGGTCCTGGTGTCACATTGAGTCCCGTTGCAGCCATGTAGGTGCTACCAATGGTCTTTATCTTCTCCACCCCGCTGAACTTAGGTTTGGACAGCAGCTGGAGACACAAAAAAGAATACAGTACATATCATGACATACACAGGAGTAGGAAATAACGCTAGCTTCCTGGTACACTGCTGGTACATTTGCCTGCTTCTTCTACTACTTTAGAGCGTAATCACCTAGTGTGGGTGCTTCTCTGAAAAGCAGGATGATCAGCGTTAGTGGAGTTTACCTCATCAAAGTCCGCTATGATCTCGTTGAGAAGACGGAGGCACTCCAGTCCTTCCTTATTGACATCAGACTCAGTATAAAACTCTTTGAAGTCTGGGATGGAGGCGAACATCACACACACCGACTCGTACGACTGATGATAAAGGTCCTGATAACAAGCAAGAAGAAGATAACAGCGGGATGTGTTGTATTGATCGAGCAATGGTGAAAGAGAGTTAAAGACAAATAGTCCGTGGTTTGAATGAGTCCCAACCACAGAAAGAAGATTTATGAGCTGAATACGTAACACAGATCAATGACACGGACTCTTTGAATAAATAAAATGAAACTAATCATCTCTGTTGGGACACTGGGTCCCTGCAGCAGCAAAATAGTAACAAACAATCACAGGAAAAACGGAAGTAAGAACAGACTAAATGAGGGTACCAAGTGAACCAAAAATGTAAGAGTAAAGGAGAAATATAGGTATGGAAAGTATGTTATACATCAATTACAGCAAGTATGCAGGGACAGCATACTGGGAAAGTGAATGATGCATACAACACGTAACAAAATAATATGCTGATAAAAAAACATGTGACAGCACATTCAGATACTGTAGATCCAATCTCGTACATTCAAAGGAATAGTTTGACAGTTTGGGAAATACACACACCCCTACACCTAAGTACCACAACACCAACATGAATATAGTAAGACTGTCATTTTTCTCGGGAATTCACTTCATTTTTCCAGTTGCGCCCCAGGAAGTGTTCGGCGACGTGGGCGGGTAAAACGTTCTCCAGCAGAACCCGGTTGAGGTTCTCCATGGTTTCGATCTCCTCACACTCCCTCTTGAACTTGTCCCTCCACAGGAAGTCCAACCTACAGTAATATTCATTCTGTTACAGGAGGACACAGAGTAAAGAGAAACCTGTGTCATTCACACTTAGCTCTCTGCTCCAAAGCTACAGGCCACAGAGAAGAAAACCTTCATCACGTTTAAGGAAAGAGACTGAAAAGTTGTCAGTTTTAACTGACAGTTAAATTCTGATATTTGTCTCTTATACAGATAGGCCACCTGAATTCTGTTCTGATCATTTGCCACTAAGTGGAAAATGTACAGGATTTCAGGGCAAACCTAACCAACTGAAACTAAAGGGCTCGCTTGGTATTCATAGAAAATGAATGTCCCAATAAAGACGATGATGAAACAGTGTGAGATGCTCTGCTCTCATTGCTCAAGGAAATAGGAAGCTGACAGAACTGATTTGCATAAAAGGTAGCCACCGCTTTTTATTTTTTAGGTTTGGATTATTCATGCTTGAGGACGTTTTCTTTCTATCAGGGTCAAAACATCCCAGGAGTGTGTGTTTGTGCTGATCAGATGGGGTCCCCTGAACACACCATCATTATGCTGGTGTATATCTGAAAGCTCCAGGCTACCTGTGGGCTGGCCCCTACAGCGTGTGTATGGATGTATGCGGGAGCGCTTTCTGTCTCCTGTGAGATATATTTCATATGTGTAGTTAGCCGTTTGGATGCTGTATGTGTGCACTCAGTGTTTTTCCCTTGAGATAAAAGTAGTGCCAATTTAGTAGGCCCATACTGCTCTGTGCTGAGATCTTGTGCTAAAGTGTTGATAGCCTGAGGCTGAAATATAAATACAGTATGATAGAAAGGATAGTTAGTCTGAAGCATTTGTGTATTTATAATTATGTGTATGCATAGTTTGAGCACTTGCTTCTGTCGTGGAGAGCGTACAACTTCAGTACATCCTGGAGTCTAGAAAGTAGGCCGTTTAGAAACCAGCCAACAAGCCTGTAAATAAGCTTTGCTCCATCGTGCATCTGTTCTTGAGGGATGAATTACAGATGCATTCATTCTCCTAACCTGCTTTCTCCTTCCTCTGACTAAATGGCTAGAAATGGGCTCATTAGATTTGACGATGAAAATTTTGCAAGGCAAATTTGTTAATAGCAGGATAAAAGCATGTAAAAATAGATGCCCCTTGGCCCTGT
The DNA here is from genome assembly GCA_023566125.1 of Zingel zingel. Classification (NCBI taxonomy): domain Eukaryota; kingdom Metazoa; phylum Chordata; class Actinopteri; order Perciformes; family Percidae; genus Zingel; species Zingel zingel. The sequence continues at coordinate 32,687,375 of CM042330.1, forward strand.
GCCCTCATATCTGCCACCTGCTTACGTACTTCTGTGTCGAGGGCTTCGGGTGACATCACTTCTAACACCTTTTGACCTGTTATTTTGAGGATAATTGATGAAGCATTTTGCTGCAGTAATTTATCCTCAAAAAGAATCTGGAAAGACGAACCCAATTACCCCTGAAAGACCTTGATAAGAGCGCAGCCCGGAGTAAGACATGACAGCAACAAAGAGTTTACCCCAGCAAAGTTATGTTTCCAAAACACTTCCTTCCCTTCTGGTGACAGTGACCCAGAATGAGAACATATGGATCTGTTTGGACTAACTGTGGCTCTCAGGGGAGCCTTAGTTTTGGGTACAGAAGCTCTTGGGGGAGTCTTTCTGTACAGAACATCTGTTTTGGGGTCAGAGATGATAGATGGTACCCCAAGAAAAGATAGAACACACACACACACACACACACACACACACACACACACACACACACACACACACACACACACACACACACACACACACACACACACACACACACACACACACACCCCAAATCTGTGTCAGCTGAGTTAAGCTCTCATATGAAGGGGCAGGCTGGCTACTCCACTGCTACAAAATGTCAGTCTGAACAAGTATTTTGATCTTTGAGCATTTTGAGCCAAATCCTTGTTCACTTGCTTCCAAATTTTGTTCTGGAAAGTAGTGCAGGTCATTTCAATCCCATTGGTATTAAGTGTCTTGATCAAAAGCTTCTCCTCATGCAGAGAGTTTCAGTAAAACAACATTCTGTGACAGCGCTGAATGGCTTAAACTTAAACTTACATAGACATGTCTAGTTATGTCACTGTGGTGGCCAGTTTAAGAAGACTACTGACCTGTCTGGCTAATACCAGTAGGGTGATGAAGAAGATGAACAGAGACACAGAGCCCATCGTCTTTAGATCCTTCAGAACTCCTGGTCTGGACACACAGAGAGAGAGGGAGAGAGAGAGAGAGAGAGAGAGAGAGAGAGAGAGAGAGAGAGAGAGAGAGAGAGAGAGAGAGAGAGAGAGAGAGAGTTATCACGTCAGCAAATCGCCGGAAAAAAACTAAACTAACAATGACTTGATCCTTAAAATGTATTGTCTGTGTAGCCAATGCCTGATTAAACATATTCCTCTGTGCTGTGCTCCATTGTTTTGCTTTTACTTATGACAGAATATTTCTACACTGTATTATTGCTACTTGTACTGAAGTAAAAGGTCTAAATTCTTCTGCCACCACTGGTGAACCACCTACTCGTTTTGAAGGCAGAGCGTCATTAACCCTAACATTGAAGCAGACATTAATTTCACTAGGATAGATTGCCAAACTCTGCTACTCTGTACTGTATTTTAATGAACAGAAGGAAATGTCTCCCCAGATTTTTAGGAAAAATATGTTTAAAAATGATGAAAATTGATCAGCAATAATGTGTAGTAATTATGATTTGTAAATCCCTGGTACAGTATGGCCTTTTAAATCTTTTCATAGTTACTTGTTTATTGATGTAGATGTGAAGTAAATGGAAAAAGCATGGTGAAAAGAAGTCTCCTTTAACACCTGTACGATTCTACTTACAAGATCATTTGTTTTCATTCATTTTCCACTGCTCAAGTAGAACATATGGTTGGCATGTATCAACTTGCTTTTACTGGTGTACAATAGAGGATGAACTTATATGACGTCAGTTCACCAAACTGTAGTGAGACACACAGCTTAATGCCATGCAAACCTATCTTTTAAGGTATTGCATTGTAAATTGATGCTTGTTAAGTTTTATTTGGCGCTGGCTTACAATTCTATTTATATTTCCCAGTGCTTTGGCAACAGCAGTACACTCTTCATGCTAATAAAGCCACGGTGAGGAAGAGAAACAGAAGCGAGTTGGAAAAAAAAGTATTTCTTCCCCAGTCTTTTTTCTTACTGCTCTGAAAACTTTTTGCATAATGGGATTTCTTCAGCAGTGAGACTCCAGCCGTCACTCAAATGTGAGAAATGAATTCAGCTCCATCAACACAAACTGCTGTATCTCATTCTGCCACTCATCATCCTCCTCTCCAGGGGTTACACTTGATCAACATTCATATGGGATATTGCTACCTCAGCGGACCTGTCCCTGGTTCCAGTCTCGTTAGGTGTTTTAATAGGCTCTGCTCAACTGATGCGAGCAGGTTGCAGGGTCAGAGGGGGGGGGCTAGAGTGTGTGTGTGTGTGTTGTGTGTGTGCGTGCGTGCGCGCGTGCGTGCGTGTACAGTTTGCAGGTACCTATCCAGTGTATTGGTGGGGTACGGCGCTTTGCTAAATCCATCCAGCAGGGAGGCGTGTGTCTGGAGGATGATGATGTTGTAGATCACCACGGCAACCAGCATCACCACCATCTTCAGCTCGTAGTTGATCCTCAGGAACACTGAGCACGACACCAGCCCCAGTATACAGCAGTAAATGAAGTACTGGAGACCGAGAAAGAAAGAAACATGGTGACCAAACAACTTTTCTGCAGAGGTGAAGCACTGTGTGACCTCAGCAACATATAACCCGTTAGTTAGGAAACAAGAACAGAACTCGAGTTTAAATACTATCATGAAAATATGTCAATATTCTTATACAACCAGCACATTATTTTGTGTGTCTAAATGTGTGTATAATCTGGCGCCACTCATGATTACAATAAACATCTTGGTTTGTCTGGAGTGATTTTTTTCTTCTGGCTTGGTGTGATGTCATCAGCATCACAGCTTTGAAACGGTTACGCAGAAGTTTCCTCGTGCAACTGGAAAGTGAAATTAGTGATGAATAAGATGGCGAAAATTGTTAAAATTGTCCCGTTGTTGGTCTGTCTGTACCGGAAACCCGACCCTCGTTGACCTAGGTTCATATGCTGAAAAGGGAACAGAGAAAAGACCCTGCCCTGAAGTAGGAGCTGAAAGAGTTACAGGAACTGTGGCCAGAGGAACTTAAAAATCCCCAAATTGGTCCAGTCGGAACACGAGAAAAAAAGGGTTCTAGGATCTTTATGTTCTAGGAACTGCAAAAATCCCTCTGGACGGAAATGAATATTAGAGGGGGGCTATAGAGGGGGCGGGACTTAAGACCTCTACTGCAGCCAGCCATCAGGGGGAGATTGTATATAAAGATGGACAGCTACACAGCTTCCCAAAAGTGAAGCTGAAATATCTCAGTCTATGGTTCACACCAAAATGTGAGCACAAATATGTGTATTTAAAGTTAAAGAGGAAAGTTTTACTGAATGTTACGGTGAATGCTGTAATGAAAGCTAGATTACTTTAAACACAAAGTTTGCAGTTTAAGATATATGATGTTTTATGCCTATCAACTCATTTAAGATGTTTTTTTGGATACTGGAGGCCAGTAATTAGACTTTTACACTCCAGCCCATGCTAGTGACCTCTCCCTATTGTACTTACTGGCAGATAAAACTTGTTTTCTCCTGTGTTCTCTTGCTGGTAGTCCAGGATGCTGTCATTAGTCAGATTCACAGGTGTAGTTATCAGGACTTCAGGTGAAGAAGTTGTCAGGACGTCCTCTGTGGATCCTCCAGGGTCCTCCACGAAGAACTAGGCAAGGCAAGGCAACTTTATTTGTATAGCACATTTCATACACCAGGACAATTCAATTTGCTTTACAGGGTAGTAAAAATGCAGCAAAGGTACGTAAATATATTTACAACTTATAAAGTGAAAAAGTACAGGCTAGTGATATGAATACAACATTTAAAAAAGTAAGCAAGTGCAGTTTAAATCAAATGAAAATAAAATATAAAAGTACAAATACTCCCACATTAAGATGCACAATTCAATTATATTAGGGTGGAGTTATAGAATGCAAGTATTTAGAACACTACATTTAAATATCTCTACTCAGTACATGTTACCATTTGAAACACTTTTCTTTCTTTTTTTATGAGGCAATAATTAGCTATTTTCAAACAAGCATACAACACGTTTCCTGTGTGACTCACTAGCAACTTGTATAATGAATGCATCAGCACTGTATAATGCAGCTATGAACGCCATTGAAAGTGTTATATTTGGCTTCATACCGTAATTATTAAACAGCAATGAATTAAAGAGATGTTTAACCATGCAGTGACCCAGACTGTTCTACATCAGTGGACCAAACACATCCACAACATCTTAACCTGTAACTGGCTTCTCACCATATTGAAGACGGCCATCACAAGTATGAGAGCAGTGGTCGTCATGGTGAGGACCAATCGTAGCCAGGGATTATTGGTGACGATGATGCGGGAGGAAGTGGGGAACCAGGTTAGAGAGCAGAAGGACCCCTTCCTTCCCTGCTAAGGACGCAAAGAATCAGAGGGAATAATTACAACAGGAAGAAAGAAGGAGAAGCAGTGGATAGACCCAAAGCACTCCCCTCTGCTGAACAAACTGCCTCCACCAACCAGTCAAGTTGCAGTTTACATCCATGTCTGTCCAGACTCATATAATATATGAAGTAAAGACCTTGAAAGAATTTGATAGAGGTATTAAGTGTAAATTTTGGCAACAAACTTGGATGATTCACATACATCTTCAACCCGGCATCACACAAGATCTGTACAATCACCTCAATTTCAAGATTAGTGTCACCAATTCAGCATCCGACCAAATGTCTCCCCTTTTGATCCTGAGTCACGGAGTAGAATAATGGCCTGAAAAGCATTTTTTGCAGAATATTATGATGTCACAAAGGTGACCTTTAGGGTATAAAATGTCATCACTTCATCATTCTATCCTATTAGACACTTGTGTGACATTTTGTCATAATTAGCATATGAATTCTTGAGTTATGGCCAAAAATATGTGATGTGAGGTCAAAGTGACTGTGTCTACCAAGTCATAATCCTCATCTTGAGTCCAGGTGGAAGTCTGTGCCAAATGTGAAGAAATTCCCTCCAGAGGTTCCTGAGATATCACGTTCACGAGAATGGGATGGACGGATTAGAAGGACAACCCGAAAAAAGATAATGACTCCGGGCGACGGCTATCCCGATAATATACCTATACAACTCATAGTGTAACCTCTTATTCTTCCTCTTCATACTTTACATGTAAAACATGGACGAGCTTCATTTGCAATCAACTAGAGAAGTGAAATATCGGTTTATCAGTGTTATCTAATGCACACAGCTGCATGGGGAAATGAATTCATGTGAAAGAAAAGGAGAGGCTGAATTCATGTCAACTGGAGAAGTGAAATTATGTTTAGTTGAAAAAACGATGAAAGATGAACCACAACAGCTTTTACTGAGAACACGTTGAATGTTAAATTGATGGTCCTTTCTTGTTGAAGCAGTGTCTGGGTCAGGGCAGACCCAACGTTATTGATAACCCCCCGATTAATTATTATTTATATTATATTAAATAAGTGACCCACTTACTGCGTGATCATACTCTCTTGAGAAGCAAGAGGAAGGGAAATAGATAAAATAGGCTCTTAGGGTTGAAATAATTTATTGATTGTCCATAAAATACTTGTGACAGGTAGCTGCAGCAGCTTGTAAATAACACCCATTCCTGCAATTATGCTTGATAACAAACAACAAACAGCAGATATTTGATGAATAAATTATTGTATGAAGGAGAACAAAGGGTAGATCAGCTCATATACACCTTGTATAGAATGGCTGCATGCAGCTGATAAAAGTGCCAACAGTTGCAGCATAATGCTGTTGGAAACATCTGGTTAGCAAAACACAGGAGATAGCTGGGCCCCTATAGGACATGTCACTGTTGAATTGTGTAGCTGTTAAAGAAGAATCAGTTACATCTTTATATTTCAAATGGTTCTTGGATTAAAAAGTTTTGTTTTTAAAGAGTGTGTAGAAGGGAAGTATTGACTCTTGACATGAAGAAACGTTTTTACGTCAAACAGCTTAAGCAATTACCATATCACTAATTGATTAAAACACCCTTAAAATGAGACAAACAATATATGTGTAAATCCAGAGAATACAAACAAAAAGAAATAAATAAAAGATTAGATAGAAAATTAGGGAATTCAACCGTTTCTTTGTTTTCACAGTAGCTTTAAAGTTGAAAGTAAAACTTTCATTAATGACTGAATCAGTTATGAAAAGGCAATGTTGTACAACACCAGAGCTTATCTTGTGAACTGCTTACTGGTGGTGATTGCCACATTCATTCTCAATGAAATAGACGAGATTTGTAGAGAATGCATAAACTCATTTACTAGAAGATTCAAAGTCAGACATTTTGCATGGCAACTGTCTTCAGAAACAAATATTCTGGTACATAAGTAATTAAGTTGCAGGCAATTCTACAAAAAACATTTTAAAGTGTTAAGGTTAATGATGTCAACCTGTAGGAAAATGATTAGCATATAGAAAACAACGGGACTTTGTGCAAATAGGATTTCCATACAAAAGAAAAAATGAAGGTACTTTCCAAATTGTTGTTTGTTTACGTGTAGTGTGTGTGTGTATGTGTGCATGTGTTTGTTTGTTTGTTTGTGTGTGTGTGTGTTAACTAATAAATCCATGCAAACCCACCAGAATGTGACCAGCGAAGCATAGAAGCAGGATCAAAGCCAACAGCAGGAATGCCAGACCAAAGGAGATCCCCAGCACAGCAGTTCTGCAGCATACACACACACACACACACACACACACACACACACACACACACACACACACACACACACACACACACACACACACACACACACACACACACACACACACACACACACACACGCACACACATTACTCTAAACCCTCTTGGCACCTCTCGGCCCTCTGCAGTGCCATCCAGGGCAATAAATGTAGTGCAGGTTCTAATGTATTCTATGTCAGAGCTGCAATCCATTTACACTGAGTAAGCAGAACTGTGGATGGTACAGTAGCATTCCGTATGTGCTTCGTAATGCAGTTATGCTTGTGTATCACATTTTCTCTGGAGGAACACAATATGGCTGATTTAGGGCTCCCTGCCAGAAAACAGATGATGTCACGTATAAATGTGAGCGATGCTGCGACACACGGATCCAAGATAAAGAGAGTGAGGGAAAGGTGAATTGGACAATCAATGGCCACTTAGATGCTGAATTACACCTTTGGCTCTCAGAGGCAGTAAATTAGCATGACTGTGAATTTCTCTTCACCTATTAAAGATACAACAGACTTTGATTTCACCCGATCTATAATAACTACCAGACATGTTGCCCTCTCATTTGATCTTCTTTTTAGCATTCTGCCTCTTGGCCTACTGCCTCTTTTAATTTCAGTGTGGTCCTGTTGATGAGACAGCTGGTGCCAAATGGCTTTTTTTTCACATCAACCCACTGCCACAGCTGGAGTTGGCTGATGCCAAGGGGACTGTGCATTGTAAAATCCTGTGAAGGGGTGCATACTTACTTGGGTAAGACGAGGACCTGCACTATAAATATACAGCAGAATATGAGGCAGGCGCAGGTGATGTAATACTTGAAGGCTGGCAATGTTGTGGATCTGTACTGTTGAGAGAAGGCAAAGAAATAAAAAATAAAAAAACTGGGTACGTTATGAGGATGTGCAACATAGCAGCAGTAAAACATGCTAAGGCAAAGTCAAAATAAAAATACTGTACAAGTACACAATATGAAAATATACCAGACTTCTATGTGGAATGAACCAAAAAACAATACATAAATGATGAAAAGAATATAGGAATGTGAGGCAAAGTTGTCGTGTGGACAATCTGTGTGCTATAAGGGTTGTACAGCCTCCTACAGACTTGTGTTTCACTGACAACTGAATACCACTGAACAATACTGGCAGGTGTTTTGTATGCACTTCTCCTACCTCTTTCTCCAGAGCTTTGTTGTGGAAAAACAATGAGATCCTCTGGATGTCCTCAGACTTCAGCCACTGTCTGGAGACACAAGCAAATCAGATGGGTTCAGACCAGGATCTGGGTGGCGTTATGTGCTATCTGAAAACTATTCTGTAACTCTTCATGGTGCTGCATTGAGCCAAATACTAAAGTATGAGTTGAACATGAGTACCGTTTTTAGTCTTTATTACTTATATTTATTACAATTTTAAAATAGCTACGATTCTATGATAATGACAAAGACATAATTGTTTTCAGTGAATAAAGCCAACCCAAACGCTTTTTCTTATTTCATGAATAACAAAATAAAGGATAATAAACATATGTTCTTAGACTGACTTTTTATATTTATTATAGTTCAGTATATAATAACTTCAGCACCATAATCAGATAACTCCTAAAGATTCTTCTTCTCAGTGTAGATGCTGATTTAAAGTGCTCATATTATGCTCATTTTCAGGTTCATAATTGTAATTTGAGATTGTATCAGAATAGGTTTACATGGTTTAATTTTCAAAAAACACCATATTTTTGTTGTACTGCACATTTCTGCAGAACCTCTTTTCACCCTGTGTCAGGTCTCTGTTTTAGCTACAGAGTGAGATATCTCAACTTCTGTACCATCTTTGTTGTCAGTCACACATGCCCAGTAGCTAGGTAAGGATTACATGAGCTAGCTAGGCGTTTGTGCAACTTCGGCCTGTACAAGGCAGGATTAGCCGGGAGACTTCTTCTAAATGAGGTCGCACTTCCAACTTTGCGTGGAATACCTGCAGAACAGGGACAGGTAAGTAGTTCTATACAATTTATTTTGTAGATTAGGGTGAATTTGTGTGTGTTGTAGCAGTGTTTTGCCTAGCTAGCGCTAGCATGCTAACGGTTAGCCCCCTAGGCCCCTCGTCTCGGCTAGTGATGTAGAAAGCCGTGCAGATTTTGACCAGCTCACCCGGAGACTGAAGGCAGGACACATTCAGAAACCATATCTCACTCTAAACAGCATGGATGTTTTTTTTTCAAAGTTTGTATGAGTGTGGAAGCACCAGAGACACAAAATAACACCCCAAATCCCAGAAAAAGTGTTGGGCACTTAAGTGCTACTTAGTACCGGGAGGACCTTTATCTGAAGTCACTGTGCATGACCTGCGATTGTGAAGAGTGATGCAGATATGAGCTGTGCAGCAGACAGGATGCTTACTTCTGCGAGTTGATGCCATCGATGGTGCGTATCATTCGCTCATTGAGTTCCTCCTCAAACCTCCTCCTTTGAGATTTGGACCTGGGGTAGAAGGGAAGGAAGGACAGATTCAAACATGGAGACAGAATAAAGGTGCTCCCATATGTGTGATGAAATGTAAAGACAGAGCGATGTGTCAAGATTATACACGCAGTATTGCTCCTAGCTCACCTTTCTCGTCTCTGGAAGTGGTACTGCCCCATTGGAACGTCCTGCAACAGGAATCAGACAGTTAATCTATTAATGACTGATATCTGCAGCTGTGTGGGAAGTTGTGTGTGTATGTATGAAAGACAGAGAGCACTGCGTTGTACTACATACAGTTGTGTTGATCTTGCCATTGTCTGTGGTCATGCTGTCTCGATGGTGGAGGTTGGCGAAGGGCTTGGCAGCGCCCCAGGACTCCAGGTATCGGGTCATTCTGACAGACGCTCTCATCTTCCCACCGTCCAGAGAGGGACGAGAGCGCACAGCCAACAGAGGGCTGTGCCTCTCAGTCTGGGAAAACCAACAGGGACAGGGAAGGACACAGATGATGACTGACATTAGTGACTTTGTTGTGAGTTGAATGACATGGAACCAACAGAGTCAGATTATGTAACGTTTGCTGAAACAGTGGTCCCTGTGGTCACATTTGACAATTATGTGATAAGGTAGCATAGGTAGTGGACTCGCTACATAAAGTCTGATTTACCTAAATCCAGAGATATGGACATGAGATTTGATGACTTGGACTCGAGTCGACTCGAGCCACCATTTTGATGACTTGCGACTTGACAAAAAATTAATAACTTGAGAGGCGACTTGCGCTTGAGGCATGATGACTCGGACGACTTGCATGTATTCATAAGTTTTAATGTTTTTTATGTTTTAAAAGTATTTTCAGTTCATTCAATGGTGGAGTGTGTTTGCGTATGTTAGATTTCCATGGATGGTTATTTGAAGGTGCTGTTAGGTGCAATATCAAAAAATAAATAACTTTCTTTCAAAATAAATGTTGAAAAGCTCTACCAAACACTCTATCAATGATGAAAAAAAGTGACTTGAGTTGTGACTTGACTTGCCTTAACTAAGGACTGAACTTGACTTGACATAACCTGCGACTTGCCCAAAAATAAATAACTCGAGACTTGCTTGAGATTTAGACCAAATGACTTGAAACTTATTGGGACTCAAGCTAAGATGACTTGGTCACAACACTGTCTAAATCTATCTGAAGTTGGCTGAGTGTATTAAACTGAGCAAGGGTGTGCTTTACTGCTTATAAATTCCAATTTACACTTGTAAGTGGAAGACAATTTTATGTTCAAAAGTTGCATAACCTTGCTTTAACACTTGTGTAACCCATGTTGATACCTGAACAATTTAACACTGCGATCATTTCCTCTCATTGTGAACCCTTTTAAAACATGTTTAGTTAATTCATGTCATGCAAATAATGATCATTGTGATTAATGTACAGTAGGTAAACTGAGGTGCATTCAACTGAATTAAAGTTAACAATGCACAATGTCGATGTCATACAATTGGTATACCCTACCAAAAGCTACAAGACATGGCTCTGTTAGCATTTTAATTTTTTTAACTTGGCTTGATGTCATTCTTCTTATTTTCTACTAATTCTTTCCTTTTTACTGTTATTCTTAATAGTCTCGGTTTTTACTTTTACTTAGATTTTTTTTATCATCTACTAAATCTACTTTAGTGTCTAACTTTATTGTCTATCTGCCCTTGTTTTAATGTGTTGCATATTTTTTTATTGCAAAGCACTTTGAGCTACATCTCTTGTATGAAAAGTGCTTCATAAAGTGTATCATTATTATCAATATTATTATACAATCTGAGTTTGCATTTATCTTCAAAATACTATGTCCTGCAATGTACTCTACCAAAAAGTATAGTTTTCCAAAAAGTCAACCTCACAGAAGTTGAAAAACACTAGCTGTTAACATTTTTAAAATGATCTTTTGGAGTAAAACATACATTGTGTTTCTGGGACCACATGCACAAACCTTCATTTCTGACCAAGCTGATGTTCTGAGAGTAGAAATAAATATTACAACAGCAGTCCATGCTAAAGTAAAAAGCACTGGGTACTTTGGGAACAGTGTTACATTGGCAGCTCTTGACTTATGTGACCTGCCTGTCAATGTTTTGAGCTACTTCAAACAATTTTAGAGAATGATGCAGCTCTCCTCTTATTTTGGCACAAAGTGTGTGTCTCTCTTACCAACACCACACCATTTTACTGTTGGCAGAATCACTGCCCAGCATAGAGCCATACAGCAGTGAAAGTGCACGTGTTTTTGCCAAAATGGAATAGGTAAAATCTAGGAGGATTAGTCAGACGATGTTCCTTTATTCATTTTAAATTGCTCATAGAGACCGGCATTGTGACTGACCAAGGATGGCACATCAGTCTATAAGAAATGAAAAAAGACGCTGTCCATAATGGCAGTATTCATTTCCCGTGGGTGACTGAACAGATCTGACAGTGACAATCAATGACAATGACAGTGGGGATGACATCTCCTGTGATCCATACTCCATATTTGACTTTGATCCATTCAGGGCTTCTTGAAAATGTCACGGAGCACCCACAGCCTTTTAATATTTGATATTGATATACTGATATTTGAAAGTTATCTCATTACAGTAAAGGATAGAGAGTAGCATATTGTCTGTGTTGTAGAGGCATCCTGTAAGGTCAAACTGTTACGTTGTAAGAAGACAATTTAAATACCCAGAGACTCAGGTTAGGCCTAAAACTACTGGTTTACTTGATTACTGTAGGGCTGCATGAAGCAAAAGTAAATTAGGTCCCTCTGCTCCAGTGTTGCTACACTGCATTCTTTGATGTGATACTGGAAAAAAGCTGAACAAATGGTGAGTGCCAATCTCTCATGAGATGCGCTAATATACTGCCTAGAACAGAGAGTGTGCTTTTAAAAAGGCAGCTGACAACATGCAGCTTGTATGATTGCCAAAATAACCTCGTTTAAAACGGAAACACAGCTGATGGAATTACAACAACTGTGTTAAAATATGTTCATGTTTGTTGGACACACAGAAAGATGACTTCTTCTTTATCCAACCTTGTTATAGATAATATTCACAACATCCATGAAGGCTATGGGAACAGTGAACATCTGATACTCCTGTGTGATAAAATAACAAATTTCTTACACAGAAACTGCAATATTCTTCACTCTAAGAACTGGGAGGGTGTTTAAAGTGATGTGATGACTTTAAGGGAAAGCTACCAATGCTTGGTCAAGCTCTTTGTGAGATGAATCAGAAGATGAGAAGAACAAGATTTGAAGGAATCAATGCTGAAAAGACGATGCTTTTTGTGTCACTGGTGGCATTTCCAAAAGATGCACTAGAAAGCATAAAGTCCTTAATTCTTCAGAAAAGAGCTGCCACTCAAAAGAACCTTGAGGTCTATGACGCAAGCAGACAATGAACACAGGATGCCTGAAGGAGAAAAAAGGAAGGCCTTACTGCACATATTTAAGGGGGTGGGTGCATCTTGGCCGAGTTATGGAGGGATTAGAAAGGCAGAGGACTGCTAAGCGCGTTTTTTTTCTTTTTTTTTTTCGTTTGCCAAGCCAAAAACATTGAGCACAGGCTGGATGCCAACAACATATTCCATATATTCTCAGCAGAAAGTTCACAGAAGAGGCAGATCTTAAGTGTCCTTAGCCAGCCCTTTATGTCCTGGTTTGACAGGAGGAGCTGCACTATGTCTCAGCCCTCCCACAATGCCTTAAGCAGCAAACATCATCTCCTCTCAGAAAAGCGACTGACTGAACACTTGTAGAGATGTTGTTCATTTGATAATAGTGTCTTTGGTTCACTGCACACTAGTATTATTTTCCTATATTGTCATATTGTTTAGCTGCTTGCTGTCCTCTTGGCTGGATGAGAAGGTGGTGTGGGATTTTATGTGTAACCTGGCCTGCACTTCCAAATGTTTGTAAAGCAGTGTGGCAGTATTTTTGCATTCTAGCTCATTATATCTACTTTGTACTATAACTGACATGAAAACCCAAGTCATAACTCAAAACACACATACTATAAGTAGTATGCAAACTGACAACTACTGCATGTACATATTCAAACTGGATCATAAATGATGACATATACAGGATACTGTATATGTCATAGTGATATGTCAGAGGGAATATATCTTCAAACCATGCATCTCCAAAACATCAACTTTTCATGAACTAAGATAAATATTCTTGCTTTCAGCTTTGTGACCACACTTTTTTCAGCTAAGCCACTGGGTTTTTGAACAGTTTATTTAGCTCAAAAAGTTCACTTCAAGAACCTACAGTTAATCTGAAACATTCAAAAGCAGCAACAGTGATGTAATACTTGCTAACAATAGAGTCTACAGACATGCTAGCAGCTCTCTTTCCTGCAACAAGAAAGCACAGTCCCTCCGTCTCTTTTTAATTTCTCTCTTTCTCCGTAAAATGAAGCTGCTCTCAAGTGTGGTCAGAAATGACGGGATCTATAAACAATCGTACGAAAAACTGTAATTGTGAAATATAAAGTGCTACATTGGGGGGTTAAAAAACACAACAGGGCCATTTCAGTGACACTCCCACCACCGCACAACCCTGCAGAAAATCGCCGGATCCCCATTTGCTGGTGTGAACGCACACTGAGTAAACAGCATTGCCATTTATAGAGCAACACCGCTAACATGACTGAAAAACGGAGTCACCTAAGGTATACAGTAGGATTTATATTTACTCTCCAAGTAATAATTGGCTACATCCTCTGCTCTTTCTTGTGTTAGAGTAAACTCTTTGACGGTGCTTTCTGACTTTGTGTGAATGTTTAAAACAATGTTGGTGATGGTATCTAACCTTGGGGTTGATGACCAGGTAGGTGACCACTCCATGTTCTTTCAGGTAGGAGTCTCGGCTCTGTCCGTCTCCAGTCTCCACCTTATATGAGCCCTTTAAATGCTCCAACGTCACTGACGAGATGTGGACCCTTCTGGAGATGAGACAGAAAGGGATAAAAGGACAGATGATGAGAGGTTAAGAGCTTGCATTATTGTGCCATTAACGGCTCTCTCAAACATATGATTAACTTTCCAGCTTTATAAGTACACTAACCTGCCAGAGATGGGGAGTCGAGTCTGAGACTCGGACTCGAGTTGCACTTAAGTCACACAAACAGCTGACTTCAGACTTGACTTGGACTCAACCCAAAAGACTTCAGACTTGACTCGGACTCGAGCTTCGAGACACTTCAAAAACCTATTTTCATGCAATTATTGCTTTTTAAATCTAAATTGATTTATGTATTTCTATTTTCTTTTATTGGCGCATATACGTTGGGGAAACGCATGACGAGCTGCGTGTCCCTTGGCCTTTGCCGTAATGTGCAATGTACGCATGCGCTATGCGGCGTGCGCACACATCAAAAAATGCAGCGACGATGGCGACACCAAGTCCTCCTGCAGTTGTGCCTTTTGTCATTAGTTCTGCTTACAATAACTTCATAAACAGTGGCAGTAAGCGAACAGCTACATGCAAGGAGTGTGGCACCAAGATACATGACGCTGGATCAACAACATCGAACTTCATCAGACATCTCAAAAAGCACCCAGATAGGTCAGTCACTCACGCTAATGTGAAAGAGACGTTACATTTAACATATATCGCCACAGGTAACAAGCTAACCATCGCAAAGTGTTGTGCTAATGCTGGGGACAGGCACATTGTATTGTTATAGTTGTATCCATATGATGTGACAGACTTAGGTTAATATTTCACCAGTAGCAGAAGATTAGACTATACAATGTCCTAAGTTGGAGACCCAATGTAAGTTCTGGATGTAACAGAATTAAGCTTCACATCCACTCATGGCTGCAGTGCCCACATTTTATTTCAGAAAAAAACCATGATAGAAACGTTTAGTATTACTTAAGATCAAATGGTCTTCTTATTTCAGTTTAAGTGGCAATTGTTTAATTGAAATGTCTTCATTTTTTTCCAATTTATTTTTATTCCAATTTTTATTTTTCTTGTTGTTAAATAGCAATACGGAAAGTATCAGTTCTCACATGTTTGCACCATGGTTTGTGTATTAACTTTCAATACAGATGTTTTCCTCAAACTTTGAACACTGAAAAATGTAATGCATGATGAGGTTGGGCTTTACAGCCAGTTAGTAACACAGACAAACATGTATTCTTTGGTGCAGATACCAAAATGTTGAAAAATACAGTTATGAAATTGAAACAGAGTCCTTAATTTGTGTTTCTTCAGATTGCATTGCAGTAGACCCCATAAAGTTCTCCTCCAGCTGATTTTGATACTGTACTGTATGGATGGTAGCTACAGGACATGCTTTGAATTCATAAGATTTAACAATACAGTGTTAGGGACAGATCAGACTTGAGACTTGACTTGGACTTGACTTGGACTCATGGCAAAAGACTTGAGACTTGACCTTCCCCTCAAAGACTTGAGACTTGACTCGGACTCAAGCTCAAAGACTTGAGACTTGACTTGGACTTACAAAAAATGACTTGTGAACATCTCTGTAACCTGCAATACCCCCTTTTCAGCTATGTTTGTTACCCTTGCAAACCGAGAGGGATGCAGAGATGGGAATATGTTTTTCATCTTTCAGCAGGCATAACAACGGACAAAACCATTAGCAGTCCAGTGAGACAACGTGGTGGCACTGGAGAGCTGATTTTCTGTGTAGCATACACATAACCGCCAGCCAATTTACCCATGCTTGTTACAGTGCTAGGATGGCAGAGCTAATGCCCACATAATAAATGAAGAGCTGATTGGTCAAATTTCCTGATGTAAAACAACTTAGCAATGGGGTAAGGAAGAACATTATTCATACAGTAGAATTAAATAGAAATGCTTTCAGCTGGGTGTTGATTGTGCTTGTTCTTGGTGCTGCTGCAACACATCAATATGTTGTTCCCTCAGGTGTATCTTCATATTTGGATTTGAGGGGGTGGTTTTCTGTGGCTCAGCCAACACTGATTTTAGAACACTAATACTGATATGAATATTCTTTAGGTTGGCCTGGCCGTTCTATGATATTTCATGCTGACGAAAAGAAAAGAGCAAAAAAGCAAGCATTGAGTGTTATTCTTTCCAGAGTAAAAAGCCTCTAAAACAGCCTCTTTGAAACACTAGCTCTGCTCTGAAACTTAAGATAATAGTACCTGTGCACTGCTGGCCTCTGGGACTAGCTCACTTCTACTTTAGGCCACATGGAATGCTGAGTGCAACTCAACGTTATTCACTGAGAGAGCAGGAAGTGTTAGTCAAATCCCAAGGCATAGCTCCCTGTCTCCTTTACAAACTGAAACGGGCAACCTTGCAGGTACATATACTACCAGTAGTAGTAATATATATTCCAACCACACTCTAATTTGTGGTTGTGGATTTGCAAAGCAGCACAGCAGAACCAGCGAGTGAAACATACATCGCTCAAGTGAAACATTATTTGAAGTATTGGTTATAGCTTACCCTGGCACACCTCCTGCCTCCATATGATTGGCTAGCGTTACGTCATGTGACCACACATCATACTGCCACTTGCGGAGGCCAATCACACCACACAGGACATTCCCAGAATGAACACCAACACGCATGTTGATATCGACTCTAGTGGCATCTCGGACCTTCCTGTGGAGAGTGCAGAGCAGAATTAATCGTTAAAGAAGTAGTTCACTAAAGTGCCAAATGTGTGTATTCCCTTTTTGAAATGAGGAAGTGGTTAGCATAGTATAGCATAGCATAAAGACTGGATGCAGGAGGGAACTGCTAGTCTGGATCTGTCCAGAGTTCATAAATACACCTCTGAAGCTCAAACGTATAAGGTGTGAAGTGCTGGGATAAAGCCTGACATCTGGACTGTTTTGCAAGGGCACCGGCACTGCCTCCGGGGATTAGCACCGCCAAAGACGATTGGGATTGGTTTAAAGTAGTTGTTAGACCACCCCAACAAAAGACACATTTTAGACCAAACCATACTCCAGCGCTGACACAGCACTGTGGAGACTAGTCATTTATAGACTACCACTATTACCGCCAATGCTGCCAGTAACCAATATTGTATTTTGTGACATATGTCAACATGAGTCAGTGTTTCCTCTGGAATTTAATTCTAGTCAGGGTAGAAAATCCATCACTGAAAACATCACTGAAATACAGACTCTGCTTCATCATGTCAGTGCCGGCAAGCAAACATATAGCTAGTGTATGTGAGTTCAGGCATGAATGAAAGACATATAGACAGAGAGCAGAAGGGAGGGCGGGGGAGATATTTTTTAATTTGTTTGAAATTTAAATTTTTCCAGTCATGAGGCTTATCATATTGAATTCATAATGTGTTTACTATAGAGGTCAAACACAGCTGAAATCAAGTCTGGCATTCCTTCTGCTCAATCTGCTTGACAGGCGTGTTTGTTTGTGTTTCTGTGTGTGTGTGTGTGTGTGTGTGTGTGTGTGTGTGTGTGTGTGTGTGTGTGTGTGTGTGTGTGTGTGTGTGTGTGTGTGTGTGTGTGTGTGTGTGAGTGTGTGAGTGTGAGTGTGAGTGAGAGATAGAGAAAGAGAGAGAGAGAGAGATCTGGAAGAGATCTGGTATTTTACTTGATGGCCTCACACATATCCAAGCCCATCTTCACGCAGTTCCTGGCGTGGTGGGGCAGCGACTCAGGCAGACCGGACACACAGTAGTAACAATCTCCCAAGATCTTGATTCGCATACACTCGTTTTCCTTAAAGAGAGGTAAAGAGGGGGTTAAAGTGGTACAGGAAGCAGTGTACATTTATCATCACACTCCATAATCTGTCCAAAAGTATCAATATCTTTAGTCACAATTAACTATTTCATTTATAAAATTACGCTTCTCGTGCTCTTTCTCACCTCCACACAACCCTCACACACACGGTTACATCCATCAAGCCCAAAATCATACACCCACACACTTAACACATTAGCTCTCACTCCACATGTGGGATGTGTAACAGCTCATCGTTGGATTGGGTTTATATAACGGCGAGGACAGAAAGTTGAGAGAGCGTGACTCAACTGTTTAGACCCGTATATCAGTAGTACCCATGAGACCGCCAGATACACTGAACAGCCTTGGACACAGTGCTCTTGGAAGGTACGGTACGGAGGCCGACACTGGCCGCAGGACAGAGAAAACATTAATTTCAAGGCTGTGCTTCTTTGGATTGACAGCACAAGACAAATCCTGCTCTCTCTTCTTGGTTGTTGCGTAATTCACCAATTTGTGCACACTATTCAATTTAGGTCAGCTGTTATAGGCAGGTAACCCTAGCAATTTGTGAACCAAAAGCACATTATTTTAGGTCTTAAACATCCACAATAAAATCCAATTAAATCCCAAATGAATCAATCTTGATCAAAAAAGCCATACTGCAATTTAAGATAGTGTGGGTTGATTGCTATTGGGTTGAGTCATTGAGGCTTTAGGAATTTGTGACGCATGCTTTTCATGGTTTACATGGCAATTAGTGGTTTACTTATCATAGTTTAAATGGCATCTTGTCTCCCTCTTTAACACAAATGACTTTTTTTACAGGATCCTCTTACAGTGTATGCATATGTGACACACAGTGTCACTGTGTATGACATGTGATACATAAATGAAGATGGGCTTGTCTTGAATTACCTTTGCAATCTGGTCAAACTTGCCAAAAAGTTCATTCAGCATATGCACAAGTTCACCTGGGGAGCAGTCACTGGCCAGCCTGGTGAAGCCCACAATGTCGGCATACAATATGCTGCACAAAACCAGAACAACAATAACAAATAACAGGGTTAATATTGCAATACTGAATATCACAACTATCAAATAGCACACAATTCACTGCATACCAAGTTTTTCGTTGTACTGTATGGGGAAAGGGATACCATTTTTCATCCGTGGGGGCCATTTTATTAATAGAGTAACATGGATATAGAGCACTTCAGTATTTGTTGCACTTGCTTTGAATTAACTTGTTCCCCACAAACCCACTGAGTTTGTGAGCACTTTTATCGTGCTACTCTAACAGGTTTAAATGAAGAAACACATTTGTTTCTGCTCAGGTTTCCAATGTAATAAAAAGAAATAATGCAAGACACATACTGTTTTGTGCTGGTTTCTATATCCAGAGTACAGCTAACTTCTCTGGATTATGCAGCTAAGCTGTTTTTTTTTCCCATCATGCTAATATTGTGCACTTCCTTACCTATTAATAGTTTACATGTACATTAGATTTTTTTTTTTTTAAATATACAAAACAAACAGCACTTTATACATTATACCTCCAGCTCCTCGGAAAATATGACAAGTCTGCAAAAGTATTGACGATTTCCCAAAGAGACTGAATGATCTTTCAATAAGCATAAAACACACAATAGGTGCTTTCCGACCGGATAGTACTTGTACTTTTTAGAGGAAAAGTACACTTCTAAGCAGTTCTAAGAACTACTCTCTGGCAAAATCTTTTTTTCCGTTTGCGTGTGTGTGTGTGTGTGTGTGTGTGTGTGTGTGTGTGTGTGTGTGTGTGTGTGTGTGTGTGTGTGTGTGTGTGTGTGAGAGTGAGAGCGGTCTGAGAGACCTCCAGCTTACAGTGGGGTCTCTGAGCATGACTGGCCCAGCGACGAGCTAAAGGCCGGGGCAGGCGCTTGCTGGCTGTCTCCTCACTTCATGGACCTTCTCAACTCCGAAAATTTTGAAGCAAATTGTCAATTTGGCATAAATTTTCGCAAGACTGCCTATATTCGAAATCTAAACAGTTAATTTCTCGCCTAAAACATTGTCAGAAGTAAATTTAATGATGAATAAGATGGTGAAAATTGTTAAAAATGTCCCGTTGTTGGTTGTTGCTCTGTCTGCAAGTTCCGAGTTGGCAGTGGGCGTGACTTATAAGTTCGACCAATCAAGTCCACCTAGGAAAAGGGAAAAGACCCTGCTCTGAAGTAGGAGCTAAAAAAGTACTCTACTGCGGCCAGAGGAACTTAAAAATTGGAACACATTGGAACACGACGAAAAAAGTGTTCTAGGAACGTTTAGTTCTAAGAACTGCAAAAATCCCTCCGGTCGGAAAGCCCCTATTGTAACCAACAAACAATTATTAAAGCTGTGGACAGGATAGCGGATGCATTGGTTCTCCACTAACTGCCTAGTGTAGGAGGATCCCAGCAGAATCACACAGCCACATGTCCTTGGGTGTCAGTTCTTTGTTCTGGAAGATTGCCCTCTTCACTGAGCCTTACAATGTGAAAATCTGTTATTATTGGAAGGATGATAGGCAGATCAACATGAGCGCACACATGCACCTACACACATACACCCACACACCCTCATGCACGCACACAAGCACGCAGACACGCACACCTCCGTCTGAGGCCCCCTTAAAAAGGACACTGATATTGTTTAATTTACTATTAAGGCTCCAGCATGACGGAAAACTACATTTTATGGAGAGAGGCTCTTATGGCCAGCCTGGCTTTGTTTCTATGAACCTCCACAGTATAGAGGATGGCATCATCAAGAACGGAGTGACCTTAGAGTACAATGGAAGCAGATTAACTCTCAATTCAATTTGACCATGAGAAGATGGCGAAAAAGAAAAGAAGAGAAGAGAGGAGAATTAAAGGGAGATGATAAAGGATGAGAGAAGCCCATATAGAAGCAATCCAAATGTGAGAGCACGTAGAGAGGGGAGGACAAAAGAAGACGAGGGATGAGCAGTGACGAAGGGGCGGACAGGATGGTATATGGGAGCAGAAAATAATAACATTTATTATGTGGAGGCACAGATAATGGAGAAGGAATCTTACCTGACATTGGTGTGCCGCTGCACATAGAGGTTGTGGAAGTTGTTGGTGCTCTCAGTTCGACCAAAGTTGGGTCCCTGCAGCCTCTGGATGATCTCGGCTTTCATCACTCTGGCTATATGAGCTGGCAGTAAGGATAACAGTAAACGCTCCTGAGGACAGAGAGAGGGGAAGGTAGGGATGGAAGGGTAGGGATGAAAGCCACTTGAGTACATATGTACATATAAATATAGCGGTTGTCGTCCACAGATAATGTTTAACCTCCTAAATAGATTTATACATTTCCTAAAGTTCATTGGGGCTAATTGGTCAGCAATAAGCACAGGAAGCTTAAGTCATGTACAAAAGTGAGATTGAGGCAGAGACATTGCGATGAGATGCAGGATCCATCACTCATAGCTCAGCTGTTGTGTAACCATGGCAGTTGTGTGTTTTTGCTTTAATTTAACATCATCCACCTCGGATGGAGGCTCGTTTGAGGGTGATTTTGAGCGTGCAAGAGTGTTTAGGCGCGCGTGTGTGTGTGTGTGTGTGTGTGTGTGTGTGTGTGTGTGTGTGTGTGTGTGTGTGTCTGTGTGTGTTTATAGCTGCCTGAGGGGGTGTAACTCATAAATGCGGCTCACAGCAGAGAGGGTCATTACATTGTTCACACACCACGGGCTCATTTCCTAAAACACAGCAGCAAATTAAGTAGAGAGAGGGGCTTTGGGGAATGCACTAAAAATAGAAATCCACACCACTTGCACTTCTTTATTTATTCAGTACTGAAGCAATATGAACACTTTACTGTGAGCATGCAGAAGGGTTATAATAGCCTGAAGAGATTGTAGCTTCATTAATCATGTGTTTGATTAATAAATTAAAGTGATCTGTATTTAGCTATTGAATAAGATTTGGCATTGTTTAAATTTACACTGGCATTTGACACACACACACACACATGCATAGACTGGTGCAAGCGCACAGAAAGTCTGGGGAGTCTGCTCTGTATTTTCTACTGTAAGAGGCGTGATCAACGGGTATAGTTCAAATGACTCTGTACGCAATTGGATAGTCCTTCAACCAATCAGACCAACGATCCGGGTGACGTACTTCACACACACACACACACACACACACGCACGCACGCACGCACGCACGCACGCACGCACGCACGCACGCACACTTCATAAATGTGGGGTGTGTGGGGAGAGTATTCCACTGAGTTATAGCCACAGAAGAAAAGGATGATTTGCCAAATGAAGTTTTTTGATTGGGAATATTGCACTCTCCTCTAGTGGCTGACGGTGTGTGTGTGTGTGTGTGTGTGTGTGTGTGTGTGTGTGTGTGTGTGTGTGTGACTGTGCTATATGTGCTGCACACATGCGTTCATGAATGTGCATTTGAGCGTCACGCTAAATAATCAACCCAAAGCCGATCAGAATCTGTCTGACCTCCACTGTCTTTGCCTGCTCATATTTAACTCACTGGTGTCTGTGTGTTGGTGCATCATGGATGTGTGCATCTGTCAGATTGATGAATCAGGATATGTATGACCCGTTTTCACACATAATCTGCACTCCACATTGTGTGCACCCTAAGCACTCTGTTTGAGATATATATATATATATATATATATATATATATATATATATATATATATATATATATATATATATATATATATATATATATAATATAATATATACATTTAGTACACACAAACGGGGGTTTGAGCTGAGCTCCATTCTTTTATATTCTTTAATATTCATAAAGTGTGTAACTGACATGTGGTAATACATCTTTTACAACTGAACTCAGATGAAAAATAAAAATGAACTATTTTTTTGTCTGTTTGTACTGCCCACCTGTAGAATAAATTACATATAACATGTACATATACATATAAATTACTTAAATTATTTTTGATATTTGTAATATTTCTACATAAACATACATTTAAAAATAATAAATGATAAATTACGTATTTTACCATTAGCAAGGAAATACACCAAATGATTCAATACTAAAAAAAAAAAATCTTAGCTAGTCCCTAATGAGTGGGTCACCACTTATTAATGTGTCATTTTATATGTAATTTCCCTGGTCGGAGAAAATGGCTAATGTCAGGGAAAAGACGCTAATGTCAAGCAAATGTCACACTGCATAATGTCTCTTTAGACATGACCGACTTACCAACTCCTCATCCCTGACAAAACTGAAATATTTTGGCAGTTTGAAGTTTGAAATTAATTTGGGCTCTTATCCAGTATGTGTGCCTCACCAAAACTATCACAATTAGTTCTGAATGGAACGTGAATGTCTTTACCAAATTTCAAAGCAACACAATATGTGTTGGGACATTTCACTCTCGACCAAAGTGGTGAACCAACAGACCAACACACATTGCCATTCCTAGATCTAAAAAAAATAAGTAGTTCTACTGAGTATATAGAGATATTACAGTAATTAGTTGATGTCCAGACTAGTTGTAACTAAACTAAAGTATCAGATAGATTGCTATTTATTAAAATGTTGTAGTCTTGTATTGAGACATTTTAGCACCAGGAGCACCATCTTTAATGTGTCACATGCATTCCCAGAAACCAGAGTTTCATCACACATCCATCTCAAATCTATCTTTGTGTGTGTGTGTGTGTGTGTGTGTGTGTGTGTGTGTGTGTGTGTGTGTGTGTGTGTACCTGTTGGTGCTTCTCAAACTCTAGCTTAATGGGGGACTTGATGCAGTTGCAGGTGTCTTGGTAGGTCTGTTTGAGAGCCAGGTCCATCAGGTGTTTGTGGTACGCCCCGGCTAGGTTGCCACAGCTGAAGATGATCACATTGGCTAAGATCTGCCACATACACCACATACACACATACACACACAAAGAATAAGGCATTCAAATAATGTCAGGAGGTGACGCATGTTCCAGATATACCTGTATGTGTAATTTCCCCACTGTCCACCTTCTTCCACTTCAGCCTACATTAGCTTGTAAAAACCAGACCAGAGCCCACACTTTGACAGCGCTTTTCCACCACTATGTCAACCTTAAGCTCTTTAAAAACTGGCCTTGCATGTCAATTGGTTGGTCTTCAGTGCTGTATCCAAGGGCAATGAGCATCTCCGAGCATGTTTTATTGTTGTGCATTTCCACTGTGTGTGTGTGTGTGTGTGTGTTTGAGAGAGAGAGAGAGAGAGAGAGAGAGAAGAGAGAGACTATCCTGATCGTGTGTTATAAGTGTGTTTACTTTGATGGTTGATTAGAAAGAGTCACAGCCTCATGCATGTCATGTGATCCAAAATCAATTCTATGTTATCTGGCACGTTTCTGTATCTTAATTTAAATATATAGATGTTATGCTTGTCTTATTGGTCGATGATGTTTGGTGTGTTATTAAAAAGCATTATGAGGTTTCTGTTTTTTGTGCTACTGTATCAACAGAAGGTTCATTTGGAACCAGTGTTTGAAGAGCTGTTCCCTGAGTTCATTAAAAGGCAGGTCATTTGACTCTGGAGGCTTTGCTGAATGTGCTGTCACGATGATACAGGATAGGTTCACACAGGCCTTAATAAAATGTTGTACCCTCACATATTTAAGCGTGCATAAAACATCTTTACCAATTTCGTTTTCAAAAAACTAACCGGTGTCGCAGCTAACAGTGCAGTGAAGCACTAATTTAGGCCTTCAGAAAACCAAAACAGGAAGCTTGCAGAAAAATTGTCTCGGCCACATCTGCCATAGAAGCTGGAAGTTGTGTAAATTGTAGATTTCAACAGTTACATATTACATGAACAATTATCTGTCTTACCTGCCAGACTAGAGGCTCCAGTTCTGTGACGGTGGAGGCCAGACAGATGCTGAGGGTGACAGTGTGCGAGAAGCAGGTGATGGCGCTGGCGATAATGGCCCCTCTCATGGAGAAGGGCAGCATGGTGTAGACGACAAACACGATGAACAGGAAGAAGGACACCTGGAAACAGGGAAACAGTAGGGAAAGGGGCACATTTGTCTAAACATTCTTTTCTCCAACTGTGTAGCTTTTCCTCACTCTATAAATATAAGTAAATAGATTGCATTAAATTATTCAGCTGCTGCTTGAGAGAAATATGTAAGCAAAAAAACGTTCAACACCATCATGCTTCAGCTATGATGATCATTGTCTGATTTACAGAACTACTAGCATCGTCACAGGTCAACCAATCTTGTGCAACTTATTAGAGTTGAGTGGGCTGCCCAGCCTTCACAAAAATATTAAACGTTATGATAAATTATTTAGAGATGAGTGGGCTGCTCACTCATCGTTACAAATAGCAACTGGATACTGAAGTACAATACAAAGACATCTCAAATATTTCCTTTAATATGGGAATGAATGTAAGACTGCAGTACTGTACTGTGGGAAATGTTTAGATGGAGCTTTCTGCTTGTTTACTGTACTTAGTCTTCTCTCTTTCCAGGTTTCCATCAAAGCCTATTACTCTGACCTCCCATCTGCTCTGACTTTAGGAGTGTGTGTGTGTGTGTGTGTGTGTGCATTTTCCTGTGTGATGTGATGTGTGTGTTCCTACTGTGTTGCTCATCGATACCTCGTGCCATAACCTTCGCCTCGTCCCTGCCCACTTCCCCTGTTGTCAGTCCATCCCTTCCTGTTATGCTTTGGTGGCAAACCAGCGCAAATTGGTCACAGTTTCAACTGGGACACCAGATGAACTTTGACCTTCCTGCCTGTCTGTTTATTTCCTGTGTCTTTCAGCTTCAGAGAGTCGGTCTACAAACACAAATCCACTGAGAGTGACAGTTTGGAGCTAATCACATTTGCTGAAAAAAAAAAAAAAAAAAAAAAAAAAACTTTAAGGAAAGTGTTAGCTGGGAAGAGCTCTTCACATGCTACTCACATCGTTTATGACAGAGAGGGGGTTGTAGCCGATTCTGTGGTCTGGCACAGACCAGTGGTCACAACCACTAGGGGCGCTAAAGACACTGGTCGTGACCAGCTCCTCAGTGGTCTGCCCTGTGGTCCTTGTGGTCTGTGAAGCGGCTTTAGTATTTTCTCCCCTTTCCTGTCGTTTTGGCAGCACTGTTGGCTGGATAAATGTCAGAGATCATAATCGTTTGTCTATAAAATACACTATATCAGATATATTATGATTATTATTGTTATTATTATTATTGATTATGAAGATCCGTGTGGTCAGGACCAGCTGGTCTCTGGCACAGACCAGTGGTCACAACCACTAGGGGCGCTAAAGACACTGGTCGCGACCAGTGGCACAGCGGTCATGACCAGCTTCTAACTGGCACAAAGGGCACTAAAATTACTGGTCCTGACCACCTCCTCTGTACTACTCATACAACTACGACTAATAATAATTTAATAATTGTTATTATTATTTCTATTAATAATAGTGATCAATAACATTGGATAAACGAACTATTATGGCTTCTCACATTAGGCGTTTCTACTAACACAGTGAGAAACGTGAACAATTGTATTAAAAATAAATACAAACAAACACTCCACAGATCATTCAACTGGTCCAAACAACAGAACAGATCACAGAGGAGGTGGTCAGGACGGGTCATTTTAGTGCCCTTTGAGTCCAGGCAACGTAACTCATGTTGGAGCCAAAAATACAACTAATTGTAAAAGAATTTTCTTCAGCATAGATAATTTCTATAATGTGTCCAGAACAACATACTAAAAGTCCTAAGAAATCCTAGTTGAGGAAATATGTTTAATTCTCATCAATCCAAGATGTGTGCCAGTAAGGCCATACAACAATACACCCCAATGGGGCTATTTTTTTTCCTTTACTCCTATCAAAATACAACTTTATACAATGAAAGTATCCATGATAAGTACAAATTTTTGTATTACAAGTTTCTTTGAAAATTAATTTGAATATGTAAATGAGCAATATACTAATTGAATATGCCCAAAATACACCCCAATGTGCTTATTTTTTCCTTTACTCCTATCACAATCAAACCTCACACAGTGAAAGTATACATGAAAAGTAACATTTTTATTAAAAACAGGGGCCAAATAACTCACACATTCATGTCTATTCAGTAAGTTAACCTATGCATAAACACGATAAATTTGAAGTCACTTGCCACACTTACCTGGGTCACTTGCCACAAAAAGACTTACAGTGCCTTGCGAAAGTATTCGGCCCCCTTGAACTTTTCGACCTTTTGCCACATTTCAGACTTCAAACATAAAGATATAAAACTGTAATTTTTTGTGAAGAATCAACAACAAGTGGGACACAATCATGAAGTGGAACGAAATTTATTGGATATTTCTTTTTTAACAGATAAAAAACTGAAAAATTGGGCGTGCAAAATGATTCAGCCCCCTTAAGTTAATACTTTGTAACTCCACCTTTTGCTGCGATTACAGCTGTAAGTCTCTTGGGGTATGTCTCTATCAGTTTTGCACATCGAGAGACTGACATTTTTGCCCATTCCTCCTTGCAAAACAGCTGGAGCTCAGTGAGGTTGGATGGAGAGCGTTTGTGAACAGCAGTTTTCAGTTCTTTCCACAGATTCTCGATTGGATTCAGGTCTGGACTTTGACTTGGCCATTCTAACACCTGGATATGTTTATTTGTGAACCATTCCATTGTAGATTTTGCTTTATGTTTTGGATCATTGTCTTGTTGGAAGACAAATCTCCGTCCCAGTCTCAGGTCTTTTGCAGACTCCATCAGGTTTTCTTCCAGAATGGTCCTGTATTTGGCTCCATCCATCTTCCCATCAATTTGAACCATCTTCCCTGTCCCTGCTGAAGAAAAGCAGGCCCAAACCATGATGCTGCCACCACCATGTTTGACAGTGGGGATGGTGTGTTCAGGGTGATGAGCTGTGTTGCTTTTACGCCAAACATAACGTTTTGCATTGTTGCCAAAAAGTTTGATTTTGGTTTCATCTGACCAGAGCACCTTCTTCCACATGTTTGGTGTGTCTCCCAGGTGGCTTGTGGCAAACTTTAAACAACACTTTTTATGGATATCTTTAAGAAATGGCTTTCTTCTTGCCACTCTTCCATAAAGGCCAGATTTGTGCAGTATACGACTGATTGTTGTCCTATGGACAGAGTCTCCCACCTCAGCTGTAGATCTCTGCAGTTCATCCAGAGTGATCATGGGCCTCTTGGCTGCATCTCTGATCAGTCTTCTCCTTGTATGAGCTGAAAGTTTAGAGGGACGGCCGGGTCTTCGTAGATTTGCAGTGGTCTGATACTCCTTCCATTTCAATATTATCGCTTGCACAGTGCTCCTTGGGATGTTTAAAGCTTGGGAAATCTTTTTGTATCCAAATCTGGCTTTAAACTTCTCCACAACAGTATCTGGGACCTGCCTGGTGTGTTCCTTGTTCTTCATGATGCTCTCTGCTCTTTAAACGGACCTCTGAGACTATCACAGAGCAGGTGCATTTATACGGAGACTTGATTACACACAGGTGGATTCTATTTTTCATCATTAGTCATTTAGGTCAACATTGGATCATTCAGAGATCCTCACTGAACTTCTGGAGAGAGTTTGCTGCACTGAAAGTAAAGGGGCTGAATCATTTTGCACGCCCAATTTTTCAGTTTTTTATCTGTTAAAAAAGAAATATCCAATAAATTTCGTTCCACTTCATGATTGTGTCCCACTTGTTGTTGATTCTTCACAAAAAATTACAGTTTTATATCTTTATGTTTGAAGCCTGAAATGTGGCAAAAGGTCGAAAAGTTCAAGGGGGCCGAATACTTTCGCAAGGCACTGTATATTGACCTTAAGAATTGATTGCACAATTTTGCCTCCATTTGCTTTCTAAATTCTTTTTTTTTTTATTTGCGAACAATCCTTACCTAATGACATTCCCCCACAGATAACATCAGAAGAAAGTCAGAGTAGCCATCTTAGTCATTAGTAACATGGTGAGATTACATGTTGCTACCTTGTCGTGGTGGGGAGGCTTGTGTGCCTCCGTGACCCTGAAGACTATACTGGTGGGGATTATTACGGAGCCCCCCTGGTCAAAACAATTAATTATAACTATCTCGTGGCCTCAAGATAGTATCTCGTGGCCTCAAGATAAGTGTATATAAAAGGAGAATGCATAATGGAGCAGCTTTAAAAAGTATAAATATAGGCTATAAAATATGAAGAATTATAAAGGACTATGGATATGCAGCCTACAAGATTTACATTACTGTATTAAAAGAATTGTGATGAACAGTACTAGTAAATAAATAGAAGCAGAACTGCAGCAAACTATATTGCACACTGAATATTAAAACAGAGAATATTGCACATAATGTGAAGTATTGCACTACACTACAGGGTCCAGTTTAATAACAAAGGGTCCATGTGTCGGACACTTTACTATCTTCAGGCCACGAGATAGTATCTTGAGGCCACGAGTTACTTTCTCGAAGCCACGAGTTACTTTCTCGAAGCCACGAGTTACTTTCTCGAAGCCACGAGTTACTATCTTGAGGCCATGAGATAGTTTTCTCAGCCAGGCAGTTTTCAGGTTAGAGGCCAGTCTAAAAGCAGCATTGCCATCACCCATTGGCAGTAGGACGATTGGATGAAGAGTGGGCCAATGTATTTGTCATACATATGAATGGTGTTTCTGCCTATGCAAATTAGGACATATTCAATAAGTGTGGAGCTCATGTGCATATTCAAATTAATTTCAAAAGAAACTTGTAATACAAAAAAAGTTACTTTTCCTGTGTACTTTTACTATGTAAAGTTTTATTGGAGTAGGAGTGAAGGAAAAAATTAAGCCTATTTGGGTGTCATTTGCATATTCAAATTTATTTTCAAAGAAACTTGTAATTCAAACATTTTTACTTTTCATGGATACTTTCATTGTGTAAAGTTTCATTTTGATAGGAGTAAAGGAAAAAAATAGCCCCATTGGGGTGTATTATTGCCTGGCCTTATTGGCACACATCTCGGATTGAGGAGAATTTAACATATTTCCTCAACTAGGATTTCTTAGGACTTTTAGTATGTTGTTATGAACACCACATAGAAATGATCTAAGCTGCAAAAAATTATTTTACAATTAGTCTGTCGTAAAACGCTACTTTGCCTGGACTAATTTGTGCCAGTTAGAAGCTGGTCATGACCGCTGTGCCACTGGTTGCGACCATAGACTGTTGCGACCAGTGTCTTTAGCGCCCCTAGTGGTTGTGACCACTGGTCTGTGCCAGAGACCAGCTGGTCCTGACCACACGGATCTTCATAATCAATAATAATAATAACAATAATAATCATAATATATCTGATATAGTGTATTTTATAGACAAACGATTATGATCTCTGACATTTATCCAGCCAACAGTGCTGCGAAAACGACAGGAAAGGGGAGAAAATACTAAAGCCGCTTCACAGACCACAGGGACCACAGGGCAGACCACTGAGGAGCTGGTCACGACCAGTGTCTTTAGCGCCCCTAGTGGTTGTGACCACTGGTCTGTGCCACAGAGCAACTGGTCGCGACCACTGATGAGCTGGTCGCGACCAGTGTCTTTAGCGCCCCTAGTGGCAGTAACTACTGGTCCCTGCCAGAGACCATGGTCCCGGGACAGACCACGGAATTGGCTACAACCCCTGCTGTTATGACATCAACATTATGAACATTATTTTCAGTGACAGGTTACAGTGGTGAAGCTTTACAAGCAAATGATTTCTCCCACCACTGAAGTGCGTTTTATCAAGCAAAAACATGACTAGAACATTGGACATGAGTGAATGTTTGGATGACTGAGTTCTTTCTAAAAGAAGACCTGAACACAGAGAGCAGAGAGGTGTTTTGTGTGGCTTTCAGTTGCTAGGGGAACCAACAGGGAAGGACGATGACGTCGGAGCAGATGCAGCGTTTTGAAGGTCCTGTATAGAACACTGAACTTCCACCTCTACAAAAAACGTAGGACAGAGGGCCGTTGGAGTGCGTGACACACAGTCCGTTTGGGTTGCTGTGGGAATCGATAATGGCGGTCCAAATTCAGGTGCGTCACCTGCTTCTGTTGGCCACACAGACAGCCGACACACATCACCTCCACCGCACACCGGCCTGAATCCTAATAAACCCTTAAACACCTCGATATTGGAGCTGCAGCCATCACCTCACTTCAGCTTCTTCAATTACTTTCTTGCACTCTCTTGTTCCGAATACCCAACCCTCCTCTGTGTTTCAGACAAAAGCAGCACACGCTCACTTGCCTCCGTACAATCACACAGGCGCACAGATATGCATCCTTGAATACCCACATCAAAAATGTTTGCTCTTCGCTCACTTTAGCATTTATGAGCGCAAGGAGCTCGGCAACATTTCTGGATGCAAGCACCCTTGTCTTTTGCAAGAATATGTGCCAACATATACTCACTTGCACAGACACACACACACACACACACACAATCATGATTCTGAGGAACCAGGTGTGGCCAGCTATGTTCAATCTGCCTTCTGAAAAGAACCGTGGACTTCAGAGAAATTGAATAAAGCCCAGACCAATATAGCTGGTGGCAGACATGGCTTTTGGTGTATGTGGAGGAGACATTTCTTTGTATATGTACGGAATGAGGGTGAGCAGGCAAGCATATAGCACCTTTCAAGGAACCCAAGGACGCCATACATATATAAGGCAGAACAAATCTCTCTCTCTCTCTCTCTCTCTCTCGCTCTCTCTCTCTGTTATTAGCACTGTGTTCTCCACCAGACATGCTGTTCCCTCAGTAATCACAATCAATCCAACCCACTGAGCGGGCTGCAAATCCAGCTGTTCTCTTTTCACTAGATTTTTGCTCTCCTACAAGTGTATTTTGTTCTTTCTTTTCTTTTTTTAAAGTCTTTATTTATTTCCTTTCTTTCTTTTCCTGTCTCTTTCTTTCTTTCTTTCTTTCTTTCTTTCTTTCTTTCCTTTCCTGTCATTCTGTCTTTTCATAGATAGATAGATAAATAAATAGATAGATAGATGTAGAGAGATAGACATAGAGGGGCAGAGATGGGAAGTAACAACTTTGTTACTGTACTCAAGTAGATTTTTCAGATATTTTTACTTTACTATTTATTTTTGTGCCGACGTTTTACTTTTACTCCTTACAATTTTAAACACAAATATTGGTACTTTCTACTCCTTACATTTTACAAAATTGGCTCGTTACTTTAGTTTCAAATAATTTCAGTGAAGTTACCGTTATTATTTTTCGCGTCATCAATACCAAATTCAATCTAATTGGATGGGAATATACGTTGCACTTGACGCACCACTACAAGATGACGCGACAGATTCGGCGGCATTCATTCGCGCCAAATCATTAAGGCTTGATGGTGCTAACGTTAGCACATAGTAGTACGGACGGCGACATGATTGAAAATGAAGAAAATAGAGATCCCAGAGATTCGGCAGACAAGCAGCAAGACATTCTAGGCTACTTTTACACTTTAAGTCAATTTCCAAGCCTGTACTATGTTACTTTTACTTGAGTAAAGAATTTAAATCAGTACTTCTACTTTTACCAGAGTATTTTTTAACACAAGTATCTGTACTTCTACTTGAGTACGGGAAGTGAATACTTTTGCCATCTCTGTAGAGGGGTATACGTTGGAGAGTCATGGGAGCAGACTAGAGTGATTAATAATGCAGAATGATTATGTGCTTACAGGTGGCTGATGATAAAAATATCTCCCAGAGGAGTGTGGGAAGGAGTGAAGGGAAAGAAAGAGGGGAGAGAGGAAATTTGGGCATGATGGGTTGGGGGAAGGGGGGTCTTAACAGCAGAGGAGGAGGCAGGTGGAGAAGCAGGGGAGAGAAAATGGGATGTGATGAATAGGGCGCTAGACTGAGAAAATAGGATTCCTGAGACAGAGAAAGAAGGAGTCTGGCACTGAAAACTAATGTGTCTCTCTGCTGATCTGTTCACCTCCAGTTCTCATCAGGCCTCATTAACACCTGTCACATGTGAAATTAATTCTTCACTCTCGACTGCGCTTACACACACACACACACACACACACACACACACACACACACACACACACACACACACACACACACACACACACACACACACACACACACACACACACACACACACACAAAAAATAGCTGGAATATGCCTTTAAGTTAGTACTGCTGTGATTTCTTTTATGCATTGTCTTTGCCGGTACAGTAATGTGGTTAGTTTGTTATTTTTTGACCTTTTCTATTTAAACCCCTATCCTGAACAATGATTGTTCAATCATAACTTCACAACCGTGACTACACGGCAGGCCAGGTCAATCTTAAAGATCTCCAATTTTCTGGGGGGTCCTCCCCCA
Source organism: Zingel zingel (assembly GCA_023566125.1). Lineage (NCBI taxonomy): Eukaryota > Metazoa > Chordata > Actinopteri > Perciformes > Percidae > Zingel > Zingel zingel. The sequence continues at coordinate 32,720,641 of CM042330.1, forward strand.
GAAAATTTTGAACATTAAACACTTCATTACCTGCATTCAGGTGAATTTTTATGCACTTATTTCTACCTTTTTCTGAATCAATTTATGCTGGAAATATGTAAAGGGAAACATAGGGGACAATTCAAAATATTAAAACATAATGGAATATAACGCAATAAGGCTCTCAGGCATTCTGTATTGCTTTCAACTATTTATTCTCCTTTGGATCGACTTTTCTAATTACATCTGAGTCAGCACACATGTAGCCTATAATTTACTCTTCCCTCCTCTTTTGCGTCTTTTGTTGGGGAATTAACCTCCTTAAATGTGCACATGACAATTATTCACCTCAATGATACATTAATTCATTTTAATGAATTAATAAACCCCTGGACTGTAATATTTCAGATGTGTTTGAGCAAGATTTCTTTGTGCACATTCAAAATATAACTCATCCCATCTGTGTTCTCTGAGATTTGGAGGAGTCGTGGAGGAGTAGCCTACTTAAACTTATTTAGTCCTTATTTAGACCTTATACTCGTATATAATATAATATAATATATATAATATAATATAACGTATTCACTCCCTTATGGAGTTAGATTCCCCTTTACGCCTTGTAGCATGTAACAACCAGAAACACCAGCACATTAGATTCATCCCCAAAACATGTAGGCTAAGCACTGTAATGCAAGGTTAAAAGAGCTGAGCCCTTATAGTGGCAATTTCCAAGTTGAACCACTTCTCACACCACTTTAACTTGAATGTAGCCTAATGGTAGAGCGCTTCTTGGCTTCAGCTTTAAAAGTTGCGCTTTCAACACAGTCTGTCAATCACTGTTGCTTGCATTTGCTAGGGCGACAACATGTCATGGGCTTTGCTTATCTGATCTGCTGGATCTTGAATCAATAGCCTACCGCGGCGGCGGTCTTGTAGCCTAGTCTTTCCTACCTGTGCTGAGCGGGCAAGGTATCGCTGTAGGTTCATAGTCTTGACTTCTCACAGCGAGACACACAATCAGGCACACGGAGAGACCGACGGACGGACAGAGACACACACACACACACACACACACACACACACACACACAGTGCTTCTCACTATCTTCGTGGGGACCCGTCATTGACATAATGCATTCCCTAGCCCCTTACCCTAACCTTAACCATCACAACTAAATGCCTAACCTTAACCCTTACCCTCACCCTAACCTAATTCTAACCCTAAAGCCAAGTCTTAACCCTCAAACAGCCCTTTAAAGTTGTGGGGTCCAGCATTTTGGCCCCACAAAGCTGTCCAGACCCCGGAAGTATACTGGACTCCCGGTTTCTGGACCCCACGAATATAGTTAAACAAGAACACACACACACACACACACACACACACACACACACACACACACACACACACACACACACACACACACACACACACACACACACACACACACACACACACACACACACACACACACACACACTACAATTAGGCTACCACAGTTTCCCCCACTCATACTGTCTCTTTCTATCGGAGAGAGAGAGAAAGAGAGAGATAGAGAGAACGAGAGCAGCAGAGAGGGGAGGGATTGCTTTGTGACAGGCACTGAGAAATAAGCATCAGGTATGAATGGCCAGGCGATCAGGCACGTTTACATAGGCTATTGTCCGGTTTCATATTTGTCAGTCAACTACCAGTCAAAAGCTTGGGGTCACTTAGAAATGTCCATTTCAGACAGAATACCAGCTGAGATCAGTTGCATTCAGGGCAGCAGTTTTCAGATTACATTATGTGTTTACATAATTGCAAAAGGGTTCTCCAATGTTGTAGACAGAAGTGGCTGAAGAAACGGTTGAATTCCATGCTTTTTGGTCTAACTGTCATACCCAAATTAAAAGTGGTACAGCTCCCATATACTTTGACACTGGGGTGTGCCTGACATCATTGAAAAGGTGACTGGTGTGGGTTTGTATTTGAGAAGTGTTGTATTTTGTAGTTTTTTGTCTTTTTTATTTACACTTTTCAAATGGAAATAAAAAAAACGCACAGACATATCTGTAGAAACAAAATCATATAAAATCCATTTTTGAGTCTTTTGGCTTCTGGATTCTTTCTGTAGTAAGCTGAGACATGTGGCTATGGCCTTGTGTTGTCTGTATCTCACCTGTGTTTGCAGCAGTGTACTCTAATCATTTTACAGATGGATGACTTGGATGGAAATAAAAAAAACCCTCCATTCTAGCCTCTGTAACTCAGTGTCAGTAAGGCCTAGAATCACCCTGACACTGGTAACAACAACTTGAGAATGTTACCTTTCCAATGATGTCAGGCACACCCCAGAGGGTCAGAGTATATGGGAGCTGGACCACTTTTAATTTGGGTATGACAGTTAGACCAAAAAGCATGGAATTCAAGCGTTTCTTCAGCCACTTCTGTCTACAACATTGGAGAACCCTTTTGCAATTATGTAAACACATAATGTAATCTGAAAACTGCTGCTCTGGTTAAAAAAACAATGCAACTGATCTCAGCTGGTATTCTGTCTGGAATGGACATTTCTAAGTGACCCCAAACTTTTGACTGGTAGTGTACATTCAAAACACTCAAAACATTCGGGGCATTTGGCAAAATCGGCTGATGCCGCCTCTGGCTATAGTGCTGTTTTTTCCCCCATGTCTTCTATATTTATCATCAACTGATGAGGGGACTTTTCACCTGGGACATGCAGCTTCAGCCTTATGGCATCATTTTTGATGTAGGGTAGGATTAGGTTTAGGCAACAAAACTAACCTACTTGATTGGGTTTAGGAAAAGATCGTGGTTTGGGTTAATGTATGAGACATTAGTTAAGTATGTCATGTAAGGTAACTTAACTTACGTAGGTTGAAAAAAGTTATCATCAGACGGTGAGGGCCAGTGACCAAGCTGCTGTATTTGATGAGTTTTGAGTGAGAACAGGTACACTCATAAAACACATAGATTTATCTACCTGGTCCCAGGGGCTGAGTATCCCTCCTGAGAACATGAACAGGTAGCCCATGGTGACCAGACAGGCCCATATAAGGAGGGAGAAGAGGCGGAGCATCCGCTTGAAGACCGACTCAATGCAGACAAGGATGAAGATGGACAGGAAGAGGAAGAGAGCAGCGGGAACCGTGATCAAGAACGTCAAGTGGTCCTCTGTATTCTGGAGAGAGCGAGAGAGAGAGAGAGAGAGAGAGAGAGAGAGAGAGAGAGAGAGAGAGAGAGAGAGAGAGAGAGAGAGAGAATTATTGGTTTATACAGTTTTAGGTTAAACACATTCACAATTTGGACACACGGATTTGCAGTATTTCCCTGTTTGCATATTCAGTAGGCCACTCACACAAACATATACAATTTGTAATACAAATATACTAGTGAAAACTGTCCACTGGGTAAATTTGTAACCATGTGGATTTGTAACAACTCTGAATCATGCTCGACCTCAGCACATTGTATGCTACAATGTTAGCACGGAGAACAAGACTTATTACAGATAATGTTTACCCCAAACTTTTTAAACCCAACAAACAAGTTTAAAATAACACAAAACAGTGCTTACTTAAGGAGAATTCTCCCTATTTTTGTATTCTAGTGAGGACATTCAGTCCCTGACACACACACAATCAGATGAACAGACGGCACACAGTTCGGCAGACAGTCTGAGCCCAGAGAATGTGCCACAGCATCACTTCTGCGCTCACACTATCAAAGTCAGCATTCAGAAGCTGTCAACACACACTATCTCTCTCTCTTTGACTAAAACTTTTAACAGTTGAAAGTGTATTTCCACTATCAATCACTACACTAATATGTTTACCAAACTTTCACGGTTTGTGGGTCAATGAAATGTTCTTACATGGAGACACAGCAAAATGATAAACCAACGTTTGTGCAGTTATCTGGTAAGAGTCAGGTGAAGTTTGAATGTGTCCCAATAAATTATTAGTGTTAACAGCAGGAGACTGCAACACCTTTCAGCCAATTTAATGTCTTCATTCTTAGCACTTTTAGCCTTTTGGCCTGTCCCTATACCTGTGTGTGCGTGCGTGCGAAACATAACTGTACATCCTGCGGCAACAGCACCTCTTCTGATTTTAAATAAAAGACATTAGCAAAAATCCCATCGACGAGAGGACTTAGGGCTTCCAAACACTGAGCACAGAGCAAACCTTCACAGACTTGATCCTACCCGACACCCACGCAACCCATTTTAAGTTATTCTAAAGTCATGATTGCACTGACAGGTCCAGCAGCTGTATATGCTAAATTAGCAAGCCACTGTGAGATTAGATGTTTACAGTAACATGAACATTAGTGTGAGCACAGAAAATGAGAACATGCAGTTCACTGGAGCAACATTTACGTAACAGAATGAAATTATGTTACGGACTCAACCTTGAATTTGACAGTTTATTGACTGGAGCTGCTTGTTGAGAATAGCAGAAGCTATTTTGTCCAGAGCAAAAACAGGAAGAGAGCAGAGTGCTGTGTATCAGTGTATCAGCGTGATGTAACACAGGTAGTATTAGTCAGAGTCTGGTGAAGGGATCCCATGGGTTCTAACTGCTGACGCCAAACCAGCTATACAGTCAGCCTGGAGCGCAGACTGAACCCCAATGAGGATGTGAGCATGTTGGCAAATTTAAACACCGCAGGGATACCTGAGTGGATGTTGGTGTGTCAAAGACCCACATTTTGCCAAAATGACATGCTCACACACAAACATGCAACTGCAGGTTAGGTAGGGAGCCGCTATCTCACCACTTCTGTATTTTTTCACTTAGTTTAGTTTAGCTTATTAGCTTTCCCATTAGCTACAGCATTGCAGCAGCTATTCTTCCTGGGGTCCATGAAACAGACTTTACATAATGACAATGCAACCATCGCAGCTTACATCATAACCAAAACATTACAGAATAAACAGGACTAGACTAAAACACACACACACACACACACACACACACACACACACACACACACACACACACACACACACACACACACACACACACACACACACACACACACACACACACTAATCAGAACATTTTAAAATAGTCTATTACACAACAGTGTCAAACACAAATCATAAATATGGTCCGTAACAAGCCAGTATTCAATACAATAATCAAAACATATGAAATAGTTCACAAGACAAATCAACATAATTAAACTCACTTTGTATTTTGTTCAAAACTTAGCCAAACTAAGTTATCTTGTGTGATATATTAAGGGAGTAAATTTAATTCATACATAGCATGGTACATGACTGTTCATTTGATGGCGTTGTTGTTCCTATTATAGCATGTCTGGAAGAGTGTAACCTATGTCTAGCTAAACTGAATGATATATTATCATAACAAGATAAACAGAGCCTTTGTATTTTTGATACAAGTGATGAATAGAGTAATTATTTAAAAAAAATAACAGACAATTATGCATTGCAACAACATTCGTTCTGTATTCACAGCAGAGTCACATGTACCAATTGGAATTCATTTATGTATCCATTGTAGCATTAGACCATATTGCTGGGCAAAAGTCAAGATTGGACAATATTAAAGCCTGAATCACCTGTCTAGTTGAGCTCGGTGTCAAAAATGTATTTGAGGTAAGACAAAAAATAAGCATTTGCTCTTTGCACATTTCTGATGTAGGCCATCTAATCCTGTTAAAACCCTTTTGAAACCATTTAAAGCCATTTCCCTCGACATGGCACAGAGGGAGGGAGTTGTGCCTGCCTGCCATAATATACTGCATTGTCATCCAGAACAATTATTTCCTTTTTTAGCCCAGTCTGGCTTATCCAGCTATTATACTGGGAGGGAAAAAAAAGAGGGAAGAGGGAGGTATAGCAGTAGCAGCATCAGCCAAAATAGATTATTCAGCATAGAAATTACACAAACACACCAAATACATTATCAGAAAGAGAGAAGTGAAGAGGTGGCACAGAAGCCTGTGTTGAAATCATGATAGTATGCACTTCCCATGCATTGGTGCCTGTTCTATATTTATACTGCATGATGAAGCAGCATTCACTGCAGATTTCTTCAATCTGCTCTCCAAAAGATGTTGATAGAAATTATTAAAAACTAGTTTGAAGCATAATATGTACACTATGTGATGTCCTGATCACCTTATGTCATGAAATCTGGTGGATTTACACACCAACACATTTCAATATACAGTATAATGTATTTTTTGTACTTAGATCTTGAGAGGTTTTGTAACTTCAACTGTGTGACCGTACATCCATTCATCACAGCACCACAGGGGAGGACTTCATCAGTACAGTGTGAAGAAATGGTAATTTCATAATCCATGCAAGAGGGCACAGCAGTGGGACAGCGTTGCTGAGTGGAACGAACCACTTTGAAACACATTCATACAAGCAAAGATTCCCACCAGCCAAATGATAAATAACATACATGTAAAGATAGGCCATGGGAAAATGGTAATGACAGAAATTGTAACTCAAAGTACGAACTTCACGGAAATCTGAATGTTAGCTTGAAGGCTTAAAGGTCCAATCAGCAATAATACTACTAAGCAAATAGAGTTACTGCTGTATTTAAAATCACAGTCATTTGGCAACCTTAAAGGGGCACTTGACCTATTTTGGACACCAAAGTCACTTTAGCTGTCATTGGGAGTGTTACCTAAACAGAGAGAGAAGAGTTCAAGGGATCAACATACTGGTCTTGGTTTGTTTATACCAATGGTTGGCTTGTTCATGGCACATACTGAGGTAATGTACAAAATATCTGTTATCCAGTCAAAATGGGCAAAAAGTCAGAATGTTTTCATATTTAAGTCCACATCTTTTGTATGAAGTCCTGTATCTGCGTGCAGAACATCAGTGTTTTGTGGTGTTGCAGCTCTGACCACACCTCAGTCAGTCACATCACAGCATCTATTTTACCTCATTTATTCACCTTCCTGCCCCCAAGTCATGGATTGGTGATCCATCATTACGAAAAATACTCTGCTCTCACTGCCCTGCATCTAGCAGTCTGTCATTGAGATGGCACAAAATCAGTGTTTACAGATGTTATTAATATAACATCTGTACACACACACACACACATAATAGTAGGAATACAACACAGACACCAAATACTTCAGATTAAGACCTCATCACACATTTGTGTAATGTCTGTTACTTCCAGGGAGATTTGACGTGACAATGAAACAAAGATTCACATCAATACAATTTTAAGGCAAGAAGAAAGAACAAGAATTATTATTTTCTAAAAAAAAACAATGCTGATAAGTCTGAGAAGGAAATGAGAGACTTCCTTAGAAACACACCCAAACAACACACATACACAACCAGGAAAATGGATGCAAGCGTACACTCACACGTACAGCACACACACACACACACACACACACACACACACACACACACACACACACACACACACACACACCAGTATGGGTGGAGGGGGAGGGGGTCTATGTCCTCAAAATACCGCTTTCACTCACTACAGCCCTGATCTGTGAAGACAGATAAAAATGTGCAGTCATTTTCGGAGCGTTAGTGCTGCTTTGGTTGAGTTTCTGCTGGCTCACTGATAAAGCCCGAGCACTTACAACAACATCCTCCCCTCCCGCCGCCGCCTGGCCCCCAGCTCCAAAACTACCCTCTATTTATTCCTGCCATTCTTCTTCGTCCAGCTGAGCAACCACTCCATAACTACAGACAGGACTGTCTGCTAATTAATAGGAACAAATTGGAAAAATGATTTTGATTGACATTGTGTGAATGATGGGAAATAGAAGCAGAGATTGTAATTGTTAACCTGAGAACACACAAGGCTACACCCCCAGAAGAAGACAAAGGAGAATTAAATCGACCGGCTGGGGCAATAAGCTCTATTGATTTGTCTTAAATAGAAGTAGAGGAATCGATTAAGGTGGAGGTTCTCCCGGGAACGACCCCGTTATGGGGTTCAATTGAATGTAACAGGACTTTAGTGACAGCCCCGAGCGAGTGCTTAATCGCTGTGGGGGGAGGGGGGTCATGCTTCCCAATATTAGTAATGACACGTCATCAAATAACTCCCTTCATAATTCCGTGTCACTAAACAGACTCCAAAACACACTGGATGGTCACTGAACTCATCCTTTTTCATGTTGTATGCATGTCAGTGAACACACCAGCTGTGCATGCGGCTCGTGAGCGCGTGCAAACATTTTTTGGGCGTTCTGTCACTTCAATCAGACACTGGTCACCCCCCACCCCCACCCCAGGGTCTGATTGAAGAGAGCGCATGACACACACACAGAGAAAGGCATAAGGCTACACATAGTCTGGAACATATAGCAGCAAAACAATCATTTTGAAACAACAACCACAGGAATGAGTGGGATTCCTTTTGTACAGCTTTTTCATTATAACACAAAAGCAGGACTTGAGAAACAATAGCTTGTGTTCGTGGTTGAGTGCTTGTGTCCAAAACACCATTTTTCACTTGACAAAAGCACCAACACCTACACAGCTGCAAACTAAACTCTCATCCCGCTCTTGATCCACTCTGCAAACCCGGCGTTGCAATTTAAAGTGCCGCTTCACAGCCTCTCATGTTGTCACACATAATCACACACATGCACACAGGCCTCCCTGTCTAATTAAGTCTCGTGCGACCCACAACTCTTCTTTTATTCCAACACTCTTTAGTGATCCTAACAAGAGGGCTTCTATCTGTTACATGATAATGGCATATGCTTGTAGCCATGCAGAATCTGCTATGGTACTGTAAATGAAATGTGCAGCATTCCACAGCATAAAAACACTACAGTATATTAACTAAATTCAACACATAGAAAGGACAACTATCGGACTGTGAGGAGATATTTGCTGAATTTGACAAGAGGTGTATTGGATTATAATCTCCGGCTGCACCTTTACCTAGTTCTTCTCCTATTAATTAAAAAAAAGTGATTTCTGATGACGAGAGAGCAAAACATGTAAATGTGACCAAATGTGACTAAGTGACAGATTATTCACTTTAATGACAGATACATATTTTTAATTTTCTATTGTAAATTTACTTATTATAATTGTATATCATGTCTTTATACTTTGCAATGTGTTTATTGTTATGCACCAAATCATCACCAAGTGAAATTTCTTGTAAGTGCAAACATACTTGGCAATAAACCATTTCTGATTATATTGTTTGTTACTATTGTGAAAATGTTGTGACATTCACAACAGTAATAACATTTCCTGTTTATTGGCATTGATGTGCTGTGTGACAGACTACCTCTGCAACCCCCCCCCACCCCCCCCCTCACACACACACACACACTCACCAGTCCTGAGGCGAAGAACACAGCCAGCAGTGCGAGGCAGGTTCCCATGATGATCAGCAGCAGGAACACGATCAGCGGATGCTGCTGGCTCATTCTGTAGTAGGACTCGTACAGCCAGTCCTGGGGCTTCTCAACATCCAGACACACCTCACCCTGGAACCCCGGGCACCCGTCTCCCAGGCTCTCGGGCCCCTCGGCACCCTCAGCGCCATCGCTCTTCTCCAGCAGGTAGCGTCCGCGGGTCCACAGAGCCTCCTGCCACATGGGTACCTGCCTCTGGAAGGATGGTCCTGCTTTCTTTCTGACCAAAACCTGTGCACACAAAAGTAAGTAGGGTGAGGGATGCTTCTTCACCCTCAAAAGTCCACCTTCTCTTCCTCTTTGGCAAAAAAAAGTTTGGTCAGCTGTGAGTGATGGCTGGACAGCTGAGTGAAAGAGAGCCAACTTTTCAGCTCCTCCTCTTTCCCTTGCATCCTCTGCCGCTCCTCCTGCTTGAGATGACAAACTGAGTCAGGACAGTGTGAAAACCGATCTCCTCTACCTCCTCCTCTTCCTTCCAGCAAAAGTGGTTGTACACGAGAGGCAAGAGATGAGACTTCAGTTTCCTTCCTCTTGCTTCTCCTTCTTATTTGCTCTTATGTTTGTTTGGTCAGTCAGAGAGAGAGCCGGCAGCATCTGCTTACTGTACAGCGCTGTAGCTCAGACGAGGCAACATGTTACTCTGCTGAGGTGCAGATGAGAAATGAGAGCGAGAGAGAGAGCTGAGGGAGAGAGAGAATGTGTATAAATGGGAGGGAGGGAAAGAGAGAGAAAGGGTGTGTACCAATGTGTGTGGTGGGGAGAGCTGGTGGGTAAAATGTGTGTGTTTGTGTGTGTGTGCAAGGTGTGGAAAAAAGAAGAGCCTTTCACAATTTACATAAGAGAGAGAGAAAGAGAGAGAGAGAGAGAGAGAGAGAGAGAGAGAGAGAGAGAGAGAGAGAGAGAGAGTGTGTGTGTGTGTGTGAAAAGCAGAGCAAAAGTGAGTGAGCGAGATTGCGAGAAGGGTTGTAACAGCTGTGCTAAACTAAGAAGAGCAACAGAGTGTGGAGGGAAAGAATAAAATGCCATCCAGCAGCCGGCAACAAGATAAAAAGATGGGCAAGAAACAAAACACAGAAGGGGGAAGGACGAGGAGGAAGGGGAAGAAGAAACAAAGTGAGGAAGGGAAAAACCTCAGGAGACAGAGAGTGTGGGAGGAAGAGAGATCAGTGCTTCTAAAGTAGGGGAAGGAGAGGGAAGATAAAGCTTGTAATGAGTGAAAGTTTGAGCGCGACTGTGCATGTCGGCGGTGGGAGTAAAATAAGATCTGACAAACTCCCAATATTCCTCTCCTCCTCCAAGCTTTCATTTCTCTCGATTTCTTTTCAATTCCTGTTCTGCAACAGAGGGCACCCTCTCTCCCCTCTTGCCATGCTACATGTGATGCTCTGTGAAGTGTGAAAATGGCCGTGCCACATCCATGTGTCAGATGCACAAGCTAACCAGACAGAAAAAGTGTGTATGCTGAGGCCAAGCATACAGCTTGTCTAATAATGCTAATTACTGTACATAGAACCGAAAGTCATTTTCAGATAAATGATGAGTGTTGACTTTATCCAAACAGAATGAGCTTCTGTCCCAGAGCACTAAATCTTACAGGCAGCCATACGCAAAGCAACAAACATATCATCCATAGTGAATAATACACCTGCCCTGTGGGCGAACTGGTAACAACCTATACAAATTGAACAGACTGTACAGCCATGCTGCTTGTGGCTTTGTGAGGCTGTACCTATGGCGCATTAAAATGCTTCCCGAGTTGGGGAAGTCGTTCTTCCAACTTCAGTGTGTTTATTAACCGTAGGTTGTAAAGTCGAAACAACATGGACGCTACAAGGATGTCTTGTATTTTATTGCTCATAGCATTGAAACAACACATTGATAGCTGTTTCCAGTATTTGTTTCCAGTTTGAAGCTTTATATTTGTGATTTTGTCCCAGACTTGCTGCTGCAGCAGAACATTCCCTAAAACCATTATAATATTGCTTTACCAGGTTAATGCTAATAAATAACTTTTTTTTAACTAATTTGGGTCACTACAACTAATGGTTACAACCTATCACCATATTACAAATTACATGTGAGCAAATCATTGATATACAATAGGTGAATTAATAAAAAGTTTATTACCATAAACCCAACATTTATTTTCGCCCGATTCTGCGTAATATGACTTCAAATCAGCAAGTTGTGTGTCAAGTTTTTGCCCACTTTCTAAAATATTATCCAGCTTTAGTGTGGCGTTCACATGAATTTGCCAGTTGGGAACAAATTTTCCAAATATTCTGACACCCCATGAATACAGGGTTAGATACAGCGGGGCTTTGTGCAATATTCTAACATCAGAATGCCAAAATGCTCAGTGCACCGTGTTGAAATGCTAAGTTTAGTGTGTTAACGTGCTAATATTTGCCAATAAGCACACACAAAGTGCAACTAAGGTTGATGGGAATCTCATTAGTTTTGCAGGTATTTGGTCCTAAACCACAAATTGGAATTTGTTTGTGGATTCTAATCGGACACATTTTTAAAAACTAATCAATTTAATAACTGATATTAAATCAAAGCTGCAATCAGCAAGGTATTTTGGTCATACACCACAAATTGGAAATTGGTTGTTGATTCAAATCTAACATGTTTAAAAACTAATCAATTTAATAACTGACATATAATCAAAGCTGCAAACAGCAATTTTATGACCAGTGGGCTTCAGAGACATACTGTATAGTTTTCCCCTGTCCAATACTGAATGTACGGACCTTTTTCACAGCAGACATTTTTGACTTGTCATAGTAGGAAAAGCACAGCTGAAATTGATAACCTTAACGATGGCTCAATTCCATCAAGTGTCCCAGTAAGCTATTTCAGTGAGTCAGCATGCTCAATACCAGGACCTCTCCTAAGTGGAATGCAGCCATCATTAATGGTTTTGAATACACCTGTGCTTTTCCTACTATGACATGAAAAAGGTCAATTACATTATATTTAGCCTATTTAACAAATGCTAAGCTGGATGACAAGTGTAAATGTAACGTATTTAGCTAGGAAAAATGGCAATAACAATCATACTCAAAAATGTCAGCATTTCCAGTGTGCTGTTGATGGATACTATAGTTTATTTTTTCAGGGCAGACATTTTGACATACCACAGCAAGAACAGCACAGCTGGGTCTAACAACATTATTTATTTCCATTTAGGTTGCCTGATTCATAGTTATTAATTACACCTTTGCTTTTCCTGCTATGTATGACCAGTGAAAAGTCTGCTATGAAAAAGTGTGTTGTCCCACAAAGTCAGTACCCGATCCGTGCCGCTTGCACGATCCGTTCTGCGCATGCGCAAGGTGTGTACACGAGGATTTACGCCACTGCCCGATCTGTTCCACGCTAGCCTCCACCGGGAAGCTAACATTAGTTTAGCTAACAGCTAATTCGGCTAACAGCTAGATTCAGTCTAAAATAACGTTAAGTCAAACTTAATGGGAAAAGCAGGCTACAGCTAAATTAAGACTTTACAGTAATAACAATAAAGACAAGTATCGGACGGATCTTACGGGTGGCACGGATCGGGTACTGACACCATGTAGCTAGGCCTACATCGAAATGTAAGGAGCTACTCACAGGTGTAAGAACTTAAAACGAATTGTTGACAATGGGGAGAAGGCTCCAGAAAAGAAACTAATAAAATAAAATAGAAGACAAAACAAAGTAATAAATATATGGCAAACATTTTGCTTTATTCCTGATGAGTTTCCAATTTTTACTTTGGCAGTAATGTTAGCATGCTAATGTCACAGTATTCTTTATATATAGTATTCTATATATATATATATATATATATATATATATATATATATATATATATATATATATATATATATATATATATATAGTAGTAAGTGTAAACTGTATAGTATAAGGCTGCATCAATACTTTTTGCCAACATGTTTGCAAACATGCAATCTTAGCATATTTAGCATTAGCATTTTAGAGTTTATAGTCACCTGGTAAACGTTACACTCACCTTTCATCTCTGTTTTGGTGTCAACCCATTCCTAAGAAGAAATATCAGTCTTTAGTTTGTACTAAAGGTGTACGACTTTCTTCACCTGCTAACAGCCAGCCATGTCTTTTTTCTTTTTGCTGCTGGGCAGCTTGTTTGGTACGGAGCCCCCCTGGTGTCAGCTGATAAAAAAAAACTAAACCGAGGTCACGGATTCATAATCCGTGACCTCGGTTTAGTTTTTTAGGTTTTAGGTTTTATAAATGTAAGCAAAATTAGAAATATATTCACAGATTCGAACTTCTGGGATAATTCTCTATAGCGAAATGTTATTAAAACACAAACTACGCATCTTTCCTAACGTAGTAAGGCTAACAACAAGCTACTAACTCATTTCATCAACACGAGCCGTCCTCCGACCTGGAGAAATAACATTATTGGTCTCTATGAGCAGCCGGAGGTGAGACGGCAGTCAGTCAGACCGGACGTGTTCAGGGACCATCTACAAACTACAACACCGACACAAACAATATCTATTCATTTTATTTTATCATTCATTCAGTTATAATTGAGATAAGTTTGGAGACACCACCTTATTTAAACATTAAATTAATAGATATTTTTTGTGTCGGGGAAAATGGCTGCCGTTTTATAAGAGGATGTAATGAGAGTGACACTCAGCTGTGCAACTAGAGTTACACAGAAGGGTGTTATTTCTCACTGGCTTTAATTCAATTAAAAAAGAAACCGTAATGTTGTTGAAAAAAAAATATATTATTCTTAACAAAAAGTGATTTATTTGTTTGTTTCTTTTTAGTCACTCTGGTACGTAGGTAGCCTAATAAGTGGCCTATATTTCACTTTGAATAACCTTCCTTTTTTAATCAATGACAAGACAGTTAAACACACCCAACTTCACTCTGTTGGGATTAACACACTCCCTGTTACACTCCCAATCCCGTAAAACGGCAACAATGTAGAAACTAAAAATACTCTGAGGCAAGGGCATGAATGGCCAACTTAAGTGACCAGCTACTAAAATATTAATAGTCGTAGTAATTATAGATACTGGAGTAATTATTAAAACACAAACTCTGCTAATGTTCAAATTGGCTTATAATTATTCCATATAAAAGTATATATGTACCACAGTGTGACATTCAGTTTAAGCACATAACATAAACATAATTAATTAGGTAACTGTCCAAAAGGAACAGTAGCCTAACTATATATCATGCTCTCCATTTCAACAACACCACTACAGTCTTAAAAAATTATAAACACAGTCTTCTTATTAAGGCCAAATGCTCCAGTTGGTCAGAAGAGAATCAAGTTCTCAGTGTCAGTAACCTAAATGTTAAGCAGGGCGCTGCTGTAAAAGATGAGGCATTCTGGAACAGCAGAAGCCCAAATATTTATGTTAGTAAAAGGAAAGACAGCAGAGAGATAGGAAGGATAACTGATGCCAGGAGTCACACATCGCAATAACCAAGATTCTCCCTGACAAGCTGATAGCTGTATGACATGAAGTGTGATGTATTTACAGCCATTTAGTATTGCTCATTCTGCCTCCAGCGAGTCTGCGCCGTCCCGGCGGCTTTTTCACCCCGTGGAAATTGCTGTGAATCTTTGTTTCATTGTCACATCCCTGGTATAACAGAGACATTTGACAAACGTGTGATGAGGTCTTAATCTGCAGTATTTTGTGTGTGTGTGTGTGTGTGTGTGTGTGTGTGTGTGTGCTCATACCATGCTTATACCATATGCAACATAGCATATGCTTCCTGCTTGGTTGACATGAATAAGTGTATTGTTATCTAAATAGGTCTGCCTTGCAACAACAAAGACAAGATTAATGAACTGAGCTGAGCTCTTTGCACGCAAACACGTGACAGTTTAAGAGTGCACAAATGCGTGCTTGTAATTGTGCAAGTGAGAGACAGCTTGAACTGTGAACTGTCTTCCTTTATTCAACTGGTCCTTTGCTCAGTGTGATAAATGTGTTTTTTTGTGAGCCCTTGAGCAATGTAACTCAAATCAGGGGAATCCTATTTTTTACCACCATAACACACACACACACACATAGTGCGTTTCACTATCTTTGTGGGGACCAGTCATTGACATAATGCATTCCCTAGCCCCTTACCCTAACCTTAACCATCACAACTAAATGCCTAACCTTAACCCTTACCCTCACCCTAACCATAACCTAATTCTAACCCTAATCCTAAAACCAAGTCTTAACCCTCAAACAGACCTTTAACCTTGTGGGGTCCAGCATTTTGGGCCCCACAAAGCTGGTCGGACCCCACAAGTATACTGGACTCCCGGTTTTTGGACCCCATGAATACAGTTAAACGAGAACACATACACATACACACACACACACACACACACACACACACACACACACACACACACACACACACACACACACACACACACATACAGATATGAGAAAGTTTGTGCGAGACACATACACAGCTAGTACAGACAATATACAGTAGCCTACTATAACACCTATTAGTAACATGTCAGACAACATCCCATTCATTATCTACAGTATGTGTGTATCCATTCTGCTATACTGTAAATGGGGCATTCTGTATTAGCTATTATACTCCATCACATTAACAACAGGTGTGGGTGTGCTGACCCTCTGCTAACCACTGCGCACGCACACACACACACACACACACACACACACACACACACACACACACACACACACACACACACACACACACACACACACACACACACACACACACACAGCTAAAGGGGATGAAAGAATGAGCGCACATTGAGAAAGAGTGGCCTTAACACACTAATTCTGCATCAACACCCTCCCACTTGACAGAGGCACTGTGTGTCAGGATAGAAGACGAGGAACACAAGCAGATGGAGAGAGGATGACAGTGCTATGCTGCCTCTGTGTGCTGTGGGAAATACTGCAATGAGCATGCACAATTAACCTCTAATTAACTGCTTAAGGCTATTGTGAAGGTTAAAACTGATGTATGTTATTACTTTCACTATTACTACTATTTCTGAGGATTTCTCACCTTGACAAGAATACATTATTAAAACTGCATTCATATTTTTTGGGGATGTTTGGGGCCAGGTGAACCAACTGAAAACATAATCTAACCTGACACAGTTTATTTGGCAATAATCAGTTTCCTTTTAGCTTTGTTTTGGTCTCCACCAACTCCTGAGGGAAATATCTGGGCAGGTAGCGTATAGTGGGTTTATCTGAGCAGAGCAGAGCTTTTCAGTGAAAACACCTGCCTGCTACGAGTAACAGCAAAAACACACATGCACCCACCCACCCACCAGGATTGTCAGAAATCAGCACCTTCACTCATATGGGAAATCAACAGTGATCCATCTTGTCCTATGGATTCACTGAAGCGCACACATATTAAAAGGTCAAAACAGAATGTGCTCTTCTATATGCTATATACAGTATAATACGTATTTGAAGATATTGAGGGTTGATTGATACAATTGGATTTGATCCCAGATGCAGCTGAGGACGAACAATGATAATTACAGTACGACTGGCAATGTGCTAGAAATTAAGCTGATTTCCCATCTTGATGAGAGAAAAGAGGGCTTTATTACCTAACTGGGTCTCTCTCAACCCAGTGGTGATTAAAACATACTGAGATGACCCAGATAAGTAGCAATCAAGGTGGTAAGGTGGGAAACAGAGAGAGGGAGTGATGGAGAGAGAGAGAGAGAGAGCGATACCACCCACACTGAAAACTCTTGATTTATCATTAAGATGAACATTGTGGGATTCATTAAGTTGGAAGTACAATGTTTTTTCTTAATCAAACGTAGTGATTTAAACCATGCCGTATACTCAGCCTGTTTTGCATTTAATCCCTTGACAAAAAGGCCTTATTTGAGAGACTAGTACAGTGCCTGTTCAAAATGTGCCTGTTTGGAACGGGCCAATTGCTTGACCTGTAGTATTGCTGCTTGAAGTTCTCTCCAGAACAACTGTACCCAAAATTACTTACAGAAGGACCCCAAAGCACTTAGCAACCACACTGTAGGCCTTATAGCCTACTACTGACTTACTCTGTACTCCTACTTCAGAGAAAAACATTGTACTCCCACATTACCTGACAGGCGTGGCAGATTCACAATTAAAATGTGGAGTAATCACAGACATTTGCCTTACAGACTGATGTCGGCGCCATGTGCCACCCAATCCAGCCCATAATGTGAGCAATCAGCAAATATCTGCGTTAATCAACCACGAGTACCGGACCGAGTAGCTACAGCGTCAGACTCGAAATGTGAGTGTGTGTGTGTGTGTGTGTGTGTGTGTTTGTGTGTGTGTGTGTGTGTGTGTGATTAGAGAGAGAGAGAGAGAAACAGAGAGGGCGGTGGAAAAGGTGGAAGGCAATTCAAATGCTTTTTTTCCGCAGTCTTTTCATTTTATTTACAGTTTAATATCCAACGCTGTCCAAACTGCTCCAAATTCCAAAACCCAAATTCATTGGGTACCTATGAAACCAAGTGTGAAGTAGATTAGATGAAGGGTTCATGAGATATTTCAAAGACAGACCACACACACACAGCTAAAGGGGATGAAAGAATGAGAGCACATTGAGAAAGAGTGGCCTTAACACACTAATTCTGCATCAACACCCTCCCACTTGACAGAGGCACTGTGTGTCAGGATAGAAGACGAGGAACACAAGCAGATGGAGAGAGGATGACAGTGCTATGCTGCCTCTGTGTGCTGTGGGAAATACTGCAATGAGCATGCACAATTAACCTCTAATTAACTGCTTAAGGATATTGTGAAGGTTAAAACTGATGTATGTTATTACTTTCACTATTACTACTATTTCTGAGGATTTCTCACCTTGACAAGAATACATTATTAAAACTGCATTCATATTTTTTGGGGATGTTTGGGGCCAGGTGAACCAACTGAAAACATAATCTAACCTGACACAGTTTATTTGGCAATAATCAGTTTCCTTTTAGCTTTGTTTTGGTCTCCACCAACTCCTGAGGGAAATATCTGGGCAGGTAGCGTATAGTGGGTTTATCTGAGCAGAGCAGAGCTTTTCAGTGAAAACACCTGCCTGCTACGAGTAACAGCAAAAACACACATGCACCCACCCACCCACCAGGATTGTCAGAAATCAGCACCTTCACTCATATGGGAAATCAACAGTGACGGACATCAATCCTATCTTATGGATTCACTGAAGCGCACACATATTAAAAGGTAAAAAAACAGAATGTGCACACACACACACACACACACACACACACACACACACACACACACACACACACACACACACACACACACACACACACACACACACACACACACACTAATAAGGCTTTTAAAGCAACACCAAAGCAGTTTCCTCTTCGGCCCCCCTACAGGTTGGAAGCGGAATTATCCATTACCGTTCTCATTGGAACTACAGATCCGCCACCCGATCTGGCAAACTGGCATAGTGTGGTTTTAGCAGATAGAGGGCCGCAAAGCGAATGCAGAAGTGCCGTTCACCCTGTTACGAGTTGATGAACCACTGAAACGATTTTGGAAACATTATTTTAAGGTACAAAATCATCTTTGGTGTTGCTTTAATTGCCATTGATTGCTATTGTTCAGGGGATCTTTACAAGGCTTGTTAAAATGCTGTTAGGCTTTGTTTCCTGCAGTACAAAATCTTGAGAAGTGGATGATTGTTGCGGTTGAAGACTTCCTGCGGCTGAACAACATCATTAAATACCCACAGGATAAATCTGAGGGATGTAAGATACTTAACAGTAAAGTAAAGCAGAAAAAAACACCCCCTCTAATCTCTCCTTAATCCTGTTCAACCAAATGAAAATGTTCAAATGAAACAACCTAGGAAGGGAGAATCATCTAGACTGGGTAAACCCAGCCTGATCTGCTGGCGATTTGATTTCGCCCTGCAGCTCAGGCTGGAAACCTGTACATTCTTCTATCCTGCTTCCATTACAAATCTGCGGGGACCAATCACAAACTGGCATATCCACCTGGCGCGCTATTGTTCAACACGATGACGATAGAGAAGCGACGGAAAGCAGCTTTTTGTTTACATCCAACGTAATGGCTACCGAAGCGCAGCAACAGCAGCCCGTTGATGCCGCTGTCGCTGCTGTTTTAAAAGATTTCAAAGGTAAGATTTCTCTGAAAACGGAACAGAAACTTGCCCTGGAACAATTCCTACCAAAGAAGGATGTGTTTGCCTTACTACCGACCAGCTTTGGTAAAAGCCTAATTTACCAGCTAGCCCCGCTGGTGGCCAAAAGAATGGAGCTCAGCTCAAACCCCGTTGTTGTTGGAAGATAGCTGTACAATCCATGATAATTCTCTGTGGGTTTGTTATAAGTGACACCTTTGACATTACAAATAGTCATTGAATCCATTGTTAAAATAAAAATATAGATTATAGCAGCTTTAAACGTCTCACAACTGTAATGCAAACTGTGAAGATTGGGGTCAATTGTAAGTAGAAAATGTACAAAAAAAATGTTTATATGTCAAAAGCCAAAAGGGTTGTGGTTTATAGGATCATTAACAAAACAAAACATAAAAATGTTTATTTTTAAAATTGTGCAATTTTGTACAATAGTATGAGGCCATTTAGGCTGTGGGGCATAACAGTGT
>CM042330.1:32768224-32773224 GCA_023566125.1 Zingel zingel
CGTTTCACTATGTCACACACTACACAGACCCAGACCCAACCATTGCCATTAACATCCCCCATTCCTTACATTTGACAGATAAATGTAGAAAACTAGACTTTGAAACATATCAGGACATGTCTTCATACAAATACGGGGGGTGGGGGGTGGTGGACTTGTGAGTCTTGACAGTCAATAACATTACTCCAGTCCAACAAGCAGTGTTGTCATTTGAAAATAAAAAAAAATAAAAAAACCAGAAAGAAAGACAAGAGTTGACACAATAATTTGAATAATCCACTTGCATAGTAATAACACCAGCGTGTGTAGTGTTCTGGGCGAGGCACAGCCTTTGACAGTCCTGTCTGTGAGTGTGTGTATTTGTGACACAGTGTGCTCGCGGAAAACAACGTACACACACTCCAAGTAAACACAAAGAAAGGCATTGCAAACAATTAGCGGAAGTACCTGGCAATCAAATATACACAAGATTCCTGAATGGAATCAAAATATAATTCCCTTTCACTAGGGTCCTTGGTTCAGGAAGACACCCCCCCCCCCCCCCCCCCCCCTCTCTCCTTCCCTCCTTTTCCTTTGTCCAGGACCATAAAAGGAGAAAATCTTATCGCTGAGCATCGTAGTGTTGGTCTGCACTGATTTACAGCTTTGGGCAAGAGTTGACCTCAGCCCTGGGATCAGATTTCCACAACCACGTCCTAGAGAGACTGAGGATTTATCTGAACCTGGAATCAGTGGCTTTCTGCTCTCTCACCCTAATCTTTGATCTTCAAAATTCAAGTCAGACACGCTGTTGCCTTCTTGGCCCAAACCCTCCTACGACATGTAATAAAAAGGGACTAGCACAAAAAAAAAAAAAAAAAAAAAATGAAGACACACTAGCATATATGTCTAACAGAACAGGCCCTTTTAGGCCAACATTCTGCACTGTCTGGAAGCTTTTCTTTTTAAAAAAAATCTCCTCCAGTGGAGAGAAAACTAGCAGGCCACTACCAGCCTTCCCCAGACCGACGCAATATGGCAACAGTACAGTCCCATAAGAGACACACACACACACACACACACACACACACACACACACACACACACACAGCTAAAGCTCCATCTGCTCGGGAGCTACCTCTTCTAGGCCCAAACAGAATTACATCCTCTCGTTTCTCAGGATATCCCACGGTGCAATTTCCATTCCCCCCACTTCCCTTCAAGACGCCTTAAGACTAACTGGACTGAGGAACAAAACTTCCAGGGAGGAATTCCATGTTAACCTCGCCCATTATCGCGGGACAAATGAAGAAAAAAATGGAAGGAATATCAAGATAAGAGCTTTGTACCCCCCTTTCTGTTCCTGCTTCTCAAACAGAACACAAGTACAGAGGGAAGAGAAGAAGAGAATGAGGGGGGGGGGGGCTTTTGAACTGGGGTCCATCTCAACCTGATGACAGACTGGCGCACACACGCACTGAAACAACAACTGAGGAGCACACACACACACACACACACACACACACACACACACACACACACACACACACACACACACACACACACACACACACACACACACACACACACACACACACACACACACACACACACACACACACACACACACACACACACACACACACACACACACACACACACACCAGAGATGCTGCCTGGGGAAAGGTTTTGTAAACAAAATTTAAAACTCTACAAAAATAAAACAACTGTATAAAAATGCCTTTACATATACACACACACACACACAAATTAAATAACCATTTACTTTAGTTTCAAAAAAAGAAAAATAACATTATTGCACAAAATGAAACCGTTTGCTTTTAAGTGTATAAACTGTAAAAAAAAATAATAATAATAATATATATATATATATATATATATATATATATATATATATATATATATATATATATATATATATATATATATATATATATATAACAGTGAACCACAGGCAGCTTGGCTGCAACGGTCAAGACGAGGTCAAGTGAACTTGGAAGTGGCAGCGCCACCGAGTCCAACAAAAAATAAAACAGGAACAGACCTGAAACAAAGATTGGAGGGGGGGGAAATAAAAAATACTGAAATCAACATAATATTGAAAACTAAAAAAGAAAAACTGTGACCAAAGTCATGCAGAAATGAAAAGGTAGAGATAGTAGGAAGAAGATGCCGAGCTGAGGGGCTGTTGCTCCATGTGGCGGCAGCCCCAGAGTGAAAACTGCTGGTCTCTGGTCCTCTGCCTGCCTGTCCATCCTCCTCCGAGACGAGCGAAGAGCCAGGGCTTTTGCAACCAGAGAGGAGAGGGAGCAAAAGTCGGGGAAGGGGAGTGGTTTCTATCTGCTGAGGCTAACCGGTAGGCTGTCCCTCTTTCTGCGTCGCCAAGTGTTGCGGTGATACTGTGTGTGCGCGTGGGTGTGTGTGTGTCCGCGGTTAGCCAGAACAGGGTTGCTGACCAGCGGTGGGTTGTGGAAGCCCTTCACGTTGAACTTGGCTCCGTTCTGGAGAGGGGTGGAAAGAATAGAGAGAGAAGATATATAAACAAACTTCTAATTACTTTACTGATGACGCACCAAAAAGGAAAAATAACCAACCAAGCAAAAAAAACACAGCAAAAAAAAAAAAAAGGCCAGGCTAGATGTTTCATCCTGCTTTCAGTGTGAATGTCAAGCTAAGCTAATTCCCTGCAGGCTGTGGCTTCATAATTAACGTATAAATATGAGTGGTATCAATCTTCTCATCTAACTCTTTGCATCAAAGGGAATAAGCCTTCCTCTGAGGTCTTTACATTGGCTTCATGTCTCTCAAAGAGTTGATTTTAAAATACTACTGTTGGTTTATAAAGCTGAATGGTTTAAGGCTAAAAATGCATGTCTGATCTGCTGCTACATTATGAACCATCCAGACAGTTTTTGTTTCAGTTTTTATGCACCACATATCTGGAACAAACTCCCAGAAAGCTGCAGGCCTGCTGCAACTCTGTTCTTTTAAACCAAGGTTGAAGACTTTTCTAGTTGACGCTGTCTTTTATTGAGTAATTGTTAATTTCTTACACAGCAATTTAACTTATATTCTTTTATTTAATACCGGTCTCATTCTATTTTAGCTGTTTTTATATTCTCTAACTGTTCTTTAATGTTTTATGTAAAGCACGTTGAATTGCATTGTTGCTGAAATGTGCTATACAAATAAAGCTGCCTTGCTTAAGCATCTTTCCCCAAAAAAATCTAACTATTCCTTTAATAAGCCATTAGGCTGTGAGAACTAAAAAGTCCCTCTTTATGACATTTCTCATAGCAACAGGTACACATCAGATGTTGGAACACCAGGCCACAGAGAAGCAGTGATAGTTATGGACTACAGATGGCAATGTCAGAGAGAGAAATCATAGCCTGGAAATCCAGACCCAAATCCGAAAGATTAAGTGTCTGGCATTGAGTAATGAAAATGGCCCAACTCGAGGGGCGGCACCAAGCATGCATTTGAAAATCTCACTGCACACAATTGGATAAAACTACGACCAATCACAACAATACACAGGGTGACGTATCCAGAGCCCCATACGCTTAGCTACCAGTGGAGCTACAGTAACTGGTAGATTAAACTGTTGTCATTTGTTAAGCTCGCCTCTGGCCGGCCTATATCAGATACACCGATGTGATTGGTGCAGCTCGGCTACAAGGGCATAGTTAATGAGCACCATTACACAATGCCAGAGTGACTCGCTGAGCAAATTCAAATTGTGCTCTCGCGAGAACTCTGGATTTCCAGGGTAGAGAAATCACACACACTTGGAAGAGAAACTGTGGAAGAGAAACAGAAAATATGAGATAAACAGTGTGTGAGTGTGTGTGTGTGTGTGTGTGTGTGTGTGTGTGTGTGTGTGTGTGCGGCAAGTTTGCCTCGACAGTGCAGTGCGTTTGAGGCATCCGGCGCCTACCTTGTGTGTGTGGCTGGAGTGGGGGCTGGGCGGAGGCTGAGGGCTGGAGGGGGCAGGGGCATGGGCTGGGGGGGGCATGTGGAAGAAGGGGGGGAGCCCGGTGTCTATACACACCTGTCTGCCAGGTATGGAGTGCATTGCTAGACCACCGGGCAGTGAGACGCGAGCCTGGGAGGACGAAAGGGACAATAAGCAAGTAACAGGAAAGAGCAACAACATCCAGTTGTTCTTGATTTCATCAAATGCTGTAAATGTCCGGTTCCAAAAACACCCTTGCTCTTAGAGCTATTTGGTCCGATATTCTATATATAGCCCATTAACTCCTGATCCAAATGTTAACCATCACCTCCTAATTTCCATACATTATCTAAGTTGCAGTGTAATCCCTAATGCTGTGTGCCTACCTGTGAGCTTGGAGGCAAGAGGAGATGGTGTCCTCCCATGCAGGGCTTGCCGGTGCCCATGTTGAGGGCTGGTGGCAAAGCTAGGCCGAGATGCGGGAAAGACGGGTATTGTGGCAGGGCAGGCGGAGGGACGTGACACGGCAGCGTTGAATCAGAGTCCTGGCAAATGACACAATGTCACAAAAAGGGGAAAACAATGAGCAAGGTTGAGCATGTCACTTGTAGCTACTGTATGTTTCCCATTTACATACTACAATAAAATTAGATGCAAATTGGGTGTGCTTCCTTTAGATGGGTTGGAGAGAATAAAATAGGATATGCTTCATGTTGTTGTACCAAGTGGGTGGCAGTATTACTGCATTATTTTTATTATTAGTTATTATTAGTTAGTGTCGGCTGCATTTGATGCTGTCCACATTCAACAGAGTAGCTGTTATGTTGATTGACTCTTAAATATGTCAGAATTAACTTAACAAATCTTTCTTCTATCCCCCATCTTTGAGTGTAAACTCTTACAAAACCCACATACAGTGCTTTAACAGTGTGCGCTTCATCTGCTTATCCTGCCTGTGTGTATGCATTTTCTTACGTTGTCTGATCCAGACAGTGAGGAGACAGAGGAGGCTGAAGAGTGCTGCTGGGGGCTGGAGATGGAC
>CM042330.1:32780724-32783224 GCA_023566125.1 Zingel zingel
TCGCTCTTGAAACTACCACCAGATGTCACCAAAATGAGAAATTTTCAAATTCTACACATACGTGACTTTAAGCTGACATTTGCCATGTTCTGCTCTTTAAAATGACATGTTCAGGCTCATTTCACTCATTAACCAGTTCACTAACAACATCATACTGACTGACTTCTACGATTGATGGCTGTCCGTTTGAAATTTGCAGAGGTATTTCGTTGTTGGAACACACACACACACACACACACACACACACACACACACACACACACACACACACACACACACACACACACACACACACACACACACACACACACACACACCTGGGAGCAGCGGATCCTCTATGCAGAGCATGGAAGGTCTGTATCCATTCATCATGGCCTTCATGACCTCCTCTTTGGCTATGTATGCGCCTCCATTTTTGATGCGAATCCCTGTTTTCAAGTAGTTGAAATGGCGGCCGTATAACTCAAAGAACTCGATCAGCAAAATGCCCAAATTCTCATTGGGGTTTCGGGCATCGATACGAGGATGGAGCTGAAGAGCAAGCACAAAAAGACTGGATTATTATGTATTTAAAACAAGTATTACTATGCATTAGTCAAGATTACCATTGATGTCTGTGCCCAACACTGGATATGTGGGAAACCGTTTACTACTACTAATTCCACTATGAATCCTCTTATTGCTGCAACTATCAGTATTGGTATTACTACCTTAAAGGGCCCCATATTGTAAAAAGTGAGATTTCCCTATAGTGTCGTTAGTCATTCCTCGGCTGAAATGACAGTACGTACAGAGATGCAGAGGGTGCACGTGTGGAAGACAGGTAAAGAGACAAAATGAAGCATTTCAGATACAGGTATATTCAGACAGATAGTAAGAGAAAAATAATGGTTTTTTTTCCATTAAAGCATGTTAACGTGTTTTAGTAGAATACCAAAATACAAGTATGAACCTGAACACGAGCATGATATGGAACCTTTAAGACACACTATGGCTAACATACTAGAATACTGCTACTGTCGCCATTATTAGCACTGCTAGTACCTCTGAAATTGCTCCCAATGTGCAACTGCTACCACATCCTGCACTAGGGCTACTTTCTGCTCATATTACAACTAGGGCTGTCGGCGTTAACGCGATGCAATTAATTTTTGATTTTATTTTTAAATCGCATTAATCGCATACCGGCATGCGATTAATTTATTTTACACTTCACTCGGCTTTGCGTTGTGCCCAACGGCTGCTATTTTGACCCTTTGGCGCTGCCATACTTCTTCTAACACATCTTCTGCTGCAGAATGCAGGCAGGCTGCCGGCATGGAGAAAGACAGCAGCAACACACTTCTGAAGGGCGCTTTTCTTTTAAAAAACTCCCAAACGGCTCAGTAGACAAGTCGAAAGCCATATGCACATTGTGTAAAGCCGAATTAAAATATCACCATGTCAAGCTTGAGCTACCACCTATGAGCTAAGATGCTAGCGGGCTCAGGCAAAGCAGTATTTTGGAGAGTGCTAGTTGCCGACCTGTGGATGAAACCAAATCCCCAAAAATTACTACAGCTCTTGCAAAATGGGTGGCAACTAACTGCACACATGTCAGCATTGTAGAAGACTCGGGTCTTAAAGAAGTGCTACGGTTGGCATGTTCTGACCAGTCTTATACACTGCCGTCGAGGGGGACAGTAGTTTCACCATACACAGCCTGTACCACACGGAGAAAGCAGCTAAACTGGAACTGCTGCAAAGTGCAAACGCTGTCTCATTAACCGGGGATCACTGGACGTCAGTGAGTAATCAACATTAATTAGGAGTTACTGCGCACTATATTGACTCTGGCTGGACTTTGCACTCATTTGCCTTAACGGTTCGACATACAGAAGAACGACACTACGCTGAAACATGTGCCGAGCACTTCAGCGAAGTCTCAGAGGCATTGGCATTACCTTTTCTGTCCAGGAGAATTGTTGCATTCCTTGTTATTAGAAAAATGTAAAGGTTAAATGTCCTGCTGTGGCATCTGGTTTTTGGACCATTTTGTTTGTACTGTATAAGCAAAGTGTTAGTGTTAATCTCAGTCAATTGCTGTGGTGTTTTAGTTAGGTACTTGGAGGAAATGTGCAATAATGACAGATTCACACATTTGTTTACAGTAAATAAATAAATAATAATCAAGTTCATAAAGTAACTTTCTTTGCATTCATTTGATTCCCAATCAAGATACACTGGTAAGAATTGCTTTCCATTGTTATTATGTACTGAAATGCAAAATAATAGAATTTTAATTGTGATAAAACATGCGACTAATCGCGATTAACTATAGAACTTCAGCGATTAATCGCACTTAAAAAATGTTAATCGTTTGACAGCCCTAATTACAACACATTTTCTTTCGGGGTGTGTAGCTGCATCTCAATGTACCTGTAGGAAGCTGATGACCATGAGGATGAGGCTGTAAGAGCTGATTCCCCCAGTGAAGACTTCGTTTAGGTCTCTCTGCAGC
>CM042330.1:32788224-32790724 GCA_023566125.1 Zingel zingel
AGACATGAAGTTGTAGAAGTCCATCACCTCCTCGTGGAGTCTGGACAGAGATGAGGATGACAGATAAGGGTTATTCTCACCGCTACAACAGTCATGCTCCACACAGACTAGCATGAAAGAAGGCACTGTAGATGATGTGGAAATATGTCTTCTGCTTTGGAGTATTTCACATTTCTTATTGCAAACTTCTATACGACTAACAATCAAAATGAGGATATCTTCTAAAAAAAATTGACTTACACATACACCATTTTTGGCTTACATTTTGGAATTTAAAAACACTCTCCAGATGGCCCACGATATGCTACATTCTTATCGCTGTGCTGGTTAACTGCAATCAATCCAGAGCCGGGGAAGCAAAGCAACAGCATAGTATGTTCTACTAAAAGAATATCATGGAGTTCTGTTTTGTTAGCTTCTACTTTACTTCAGACCCGATTACCAAAAAGCACAAGGTGCATAGCACAATAGCAAAATCCTAAGTATTGCGATTTTTTTCCCCCCAACGATTTTTTGGAATTGATTATTTTCCCCAGAATCGCGATTTAAAAAAAAAAAAATTTCCAACGGCATCTTAAT
The DNA here is from genome assembly GCA_023566125.1 of Zingel zingel. Classification (NCBI taxonomy): domain Eukaryota; kingdom Metazoa; phylum Chordata; class Actinopteri; order Perciformes; family Percidae; genus Zingel; species Zingel zingel. The sequence goes on from CM042330.1 coordinate 32,788,804, forward strand.
ATTTTCTGACGGTGACTACATCATATCCGTTTCCAGCAAAGCAAACGGAAAGCAGAAAATACATGTTATGTACTTCTTTACAAATTAAATAAATGTCAGACTGACTTGTGAGAAAACAATTAAGTTTTTAGAAATGTCTCTAGAAGTGTATTATTCAACTTTTGTTTTTGTTAAGGAAGGAATAGAAAATCGCAATACTATGGAATCACAATACAAATTTAATCGGCACCTATGGAATTTCCCCAGGGTGGGATTGATAAAAGGCTATCTTATGTATCGTTAAATAATCAAATCGGGGTAAAAGCATATCGTCCCAGCCCTAGGAGATATTGAATATGACATAACGTGTAGTTTGCGGTCGTATACGACATTGTCTGCCCCAGGGGGTTACATCTTAGTAACTGTAAATTGAAAATGGGAAATCCATAAAAAACAAATTACTTTGTGTATTAATGACTACATTTACTTTTCTATTGAACGGTTATTTTAAAATCACAACTCTGTGAAACCATGAGATTGTGATAAAAAGGGAGGGAGACTTTGTAGCCTATACGTTTTCTAATCTTACTTTCAGTGAGAACATTTGTTCCTCGCCAAGAAACAGGTACAACAACACACGCATATGGAGGTTTTTAGAAGAATTTGACGCGGGTTTATTAAAACACTGAGGGTCATATCAGCCAGAGTATGCCTGATGTCCCTGGCTTTATCGTTATTGCGGATATGGATGGTTTTGGGTTTTTTTCCCAACAGAGGAACGCACATTATGTAAAGATTTCTGACTAGTCAAATGCTTCTGAAGAGTGGAACCCTGTTCAACCCTGTGGCCATTAATTTTTCTAGGAATGCATGCCATGATGTCAGTGTGAAATACAGAACAGGGAGACTGTCACAATCAATTACCAGAGCCCTGGAGGAAATACAGTCAGCCCATGTGCCCACTCTTTGATAAAAACTCTGCCAGCAAGCCAGTGCATATCCATGGCAATAGTCCACCGCTGACAGAGGGCATGGTTATTGTTAGCCCCCCCCCCAAAATAAGTCAAAATAAGAACTGCCATCCCTGACAAACTAGTCAAACATCACCTCTTCAACAACTTTAGGGCCAAGTGTTCAAATAATCAATGGTGTTCACTGGTGCAGTCTATGACCACACTGCCAGTTTATTTTAACCTTATCTCTGATCATCCCAATATCAATGCAGCATAACTACACAATTATTAGCATTTTCAATTTGAAGTGCAAATCCCTCTATGTGGGACTTCAAAGGGTACCCCTGAAGGCAAACTACTGCAAGACTTATCAGTGCACAAGCCAAAACTTGTACAAACACTAATTCACTTGTTATTCATTCACTATTTGCAGGAGAAAATATCAATTAACAACTTAAATGTTCAGTTAATTTAGGATGTGGGCTATTAGGGAACTAAGCATCAAGCATGTGGAAGTGCTGTCATGACCAACACCGATTCCTTGTACAGAAAATTCCCAGATGGGTGCAACCAGCCATTACAAATATCACACGGTCCTGCAACACATCTGGAAGTTCTTTAGTCAATACTTATGGATAAAGGCTTCTGGCAGAGCAAAATAACTACAGTTAAAATGTTGTTTTTTTAAAATCGTAATATATTTCAGTTACACAGCTCTCACTAGAACAATGTAGGTGTCACACATTTTTATACAACCCCCACAAATCATGCATGAATACCAAACGTTAGATTACACTAAACAAATATAGTCCACTTAAGCTGTATTCAAACTGTGTTCACAGAAATTGTTATTTATTACTTTGGAAGATTTTGGCAATGGTACTTATATGTACATTTAAGTCCCACCCTATCTGTTATGTCACCCTGAAGGAAAAAGACAGCCAACTGCGACTGCACCCAGAATAATTTAAGAAGACGTGCATAACAAA
>CM042330.1:32805724-32890724 GCA_023566125.1 Zingel zingel
AGTGGAGGTGGACATTTTAAAGGCAGACTAACAGGTCTTTGAGGGTCAGAATTCTAGCTGATAGACAGGTGTTCAAATACTTATTTGCAGCTGTATCATACAAATAAATAGTTAAAAAATCATACATTGTGATTTCTGGATTTTTGTTTTTAGATTATGTCTCTCACAGTGGACATGCACCTACGATGACAATTTCAGACCCCTCCATGATTTCCAAGTGGGAGAACCTGCAAAATAGCAGGGTGTTCAAATACTTATTTTCCTCACTGTATATATATATATATATATATATATATATATGTATGTATGTATGTATGTATGTATGTATGTATATATATATGTATGTATATATATATGTATGTATATATATATGTATATATATGTATGTATATATATATGTATATATATGTATGTATATATATATATATGTATATATATGTATATATATATATATGTATATATATATGTATGTATATATATATGTATGTATATGTGTATATATATATATATATATGTATATGTGTATATATATATATGTATATATATATACATGTGTATATATATATACGTATATATATGTATATATATGTATATATATATATATATATATGTATATTTATGTATATGTATATATATATATATGTATATATATATACATGTGTATATATATATACGTATATATATATGTATATATATGTATATATATATATATATATATGTATATTTATGTATATGTATATATGTATTTATGTATATGTATATATGTATATATATATATATATGTGTGTATATATATATGTGTGTATATATATATATATGTATATATATATGTGTATGTATGTGTGTATATATATATATATATATATATATGTGTATATGTATGTGTATGTATGTATATATATGTATATATGTGTGTGTTAATTTTAATTTAATAAATATTTCATTGAACAACAAGTAACGGAATCCACGGTAAATCGTCAGTAATGAATACGGAGCTTGTGATCCAGTGGCTCTTGAAGCAGGGCCTGGAACCCTGAGGTCCTTTATATCCCCCGACCATCACCAATGGGTGGGGGAACGGGAGGGTGGGTTCATAGGGCATCCCCCATCATTGACTGTCAGCCCCAGATAGCTATTTTTAAATATTGGCACATAACATATCCATACTACATATGCAAAGCTGTGGATTTGGGGGACATTAATAGTTTGGGATTCAAAGGGAATGGGTCTGTCCTAGTAAGCCAGGCAGGGATCACAACTTCATGTGCCTCTGTTCAGGAAAGCTCTGACATAAAATCGCCCACTGTTAACATATAAAATTAAATTAAAAACTAATTTGAATGTCTAAAAAAAATCTATTGAAATATAAAAAAAACATCACTCTTCAAAAAAATACAATTTACATAAACATTAGCCAGAGAGGGAGACCACATTGTGTTGTCAGCTGGCATTTGAAATACAGCTGGGGCCCATAATCACAACCTCTGGCCCTTGAAATGCTGCTCACATATATACAAAGAGCAGAAAACTGCATTCCACAGGGTAACACATAGAGGGGTTTACTGTCTAAGCGCAAATGGAGAATTTTAGATGTTCTATGCAGCCCATGAATCAAAATGCTGATTTTCAAGGGGCAATACACAGTAGATGGTGTTGATCATCCCAGACTCTGTATGCCACCCTGCCAGAGTAACAACCATCTCCCAGCCCATTAAGCTCAAGGATGGAGCGGAGGCAGGCTGGATAAGGCATAACCAGCACCTTTTGAGATGTGTATGCATGTAAAAGAGAGGATGAGAGAGCGAGTGTCTTGCATAATGCCCACCCCCAACCCCTGCTACTCACGTGCAGCATGTGACAGAGTCAAGGAAAACCCCCCAGAGCAATGTGCCAGCTAGGATATGCAGCCCTCTGTATGACACTCATACACACAGCTGCTCACTCCTACTGTATGCCTGTAGAAATCTAAACTCTTCTTTCTATCTCCCTCTATCTTACACTGTGTGAAACACAGGCGTTTGAGTGAAACACCAGATTGAGTAGGTTATTCCTCTCATTTCTCATGTCACAGTCTCGGCTCAAGCCAAACGCCAACATTGACGGTGTGCCAGAGTGTGTGCCTGCGCGATTTCAAGGCTGGTTTGTCTAATTGTCAGCTTTCATGGGATTACCACATTGGTGACGACTGGACCACAGCTGACAGATCTCACTCTCTCTCACTCTCTCTCACTCTCTCACACACACACACACACACACACACACACACACACACACACACACACACACACACACACACACACACACACACACACACACACACACACACACACACACACACACACACACACACACACACACACACACACACACACACCTGGAAAAGAGAACAGTATGCATAACAGTAATGGCAGATAATATTAAGGAAGCAGCCAGTAGTCTGTGAGACTGCATGTGGCTTGAATAATAATGAGGCCGCAGCATGTTCCTGATATTTAACCCACATTCGTGGAAAGCTGCATTTACACGGTTATATCAACAGCTATTTCACATCTCTACACAGGCACATATTGCCTGTGGTGTGTCAACTGCACTGTGGGGCTTTATACAGCATAACAAGGACAGAGTTACAATGGGCCAGCAAACATCATCCAACTGCAGAGCTGCAGCTCCCGCGGGGTCAGAACTGCAAATCCGGACCTGCCAGTTCCAGTCAACCTACGAAAAGTTACAAAAGCTGTTTAGACCTGAAGTGTGCCATAATAGGCAAGGAAAAACAGCTTCTTTAATGTTAACACTCGCACCACCTGCAGGTAATTGCTGAGGCTTTACGTTCGCTTTATTTTTGCTTTTTGCAGGCTCAGGCAAAAAGGCTTTCACACCTACCAGCCAGTCATGTGTGTTATGTTAACTAGAGCATAGTTGTCGTTTACACCTATCGGTGGGTTTGGAAACCGAGGGTGAGGATCCTTACTAAATTTCATCAATCCAAACACACACAAAAAGGCCATGGGATGTAAAGGCCAGAGATGAAGATCAAATGAAATCAGCATTGTACGGTAATTTGACTAAGTTCTGTAATAAGTAATATTGATCTAAACATTTTATTACGTTATTAAATCAATTGACCTACTCTTGGTTATGGCCAGAATAGTTAGCTCTGATCAGCTGACTGTTTCTCATGGTCCAGTTCCTGAAAAAAAACTTCCAAAACAAAAACCATCTTTTAGAGCTTACATTTGGTGTTTTAAAGACACAACTTAAATTCTCAAAACATCATGAACACACCTATGTGACAGCAGCCATAACAAAAAAGGAAAGAATAACTGACGCTGTAATTGAAGAGGTGTTCAAATGAAAGCAGCTATTCTATCTTTGTCTGTACGAGGTGACATTGCAGGTCTACTGCTGTTTTTGCTTTGCTTTCCTATAGGGGGCCCAGGTTGGCATATGTAAAAACAATATTTCAGAACAGCGAATGAATATGTTTGAGGAGTTAAAAGCCAGTTCAATGAAATACTTAGCATATAAAAAAGAAAATCCCTTGGCGCCTGCCTAAAGATGAATGGTATTATAGTCAGATGGCAGGCTCAGTAAAGACTGGCTGTGTAATATAGAGATGCAATTACACGAAGCGTGGACAAAGTGGATACACAAAGGAAATAGCCTGAAAGAGAGAGACAGTGGGGACCTCGAAAATGAAGGATGTCACTCGGCGTAGCCTTCAGCGACACACAGCCTTCATTCTTCATCACACTCAGACACAGAGGTCCTATTATTTATTGATGAGACCATGTGTGAAAACGATGACAAAATATATTTTTTTTTCCATATACAACACATTAATAAAATTCATAATGATGTGGCCTTGACTGTGACTGGAAAGGGAGAACTGATTAAGAGTAATGGGAGGAAACTGCAGCTGGCACTTTTGGGGATAGAACCTAGCTTCGGTGCAATCATGTCATTTTCACTTGCATACGAATTAAACTTGTGAAAAAGTTGATGAGATAATTGCACTTGTTTCCTATCTAAACCTATTGTGAGAAATACTGAACATAAGGCAGATCACATTGTTAGTATCTATAAAATAAGACATGATTTCAGAAAAGTCCCAACTCCCACTCATAAGATGAAACAAAAACAGAATCTTAAGAATCGATTCCAATGTTTAATTTTCCTATCTCCTCTCCCAGGCTCCCTCTTTTCACTCAGTCACACACAAGCACATCCATTCTGTGTTGTTTACGTTAAACGTGCTCCTGCTTTGAACATAACTCATTCATCTCTCCACCAGGTCTTCTTTGCTCTCTTTCTCAGAAGCCCTGACAGGAGTGACGTGTTGAGGCAACGCTAGCTTCTTCTCATTTCAGGCATGGCTGAGTTATTGAGGGCCATGCTTGATCTCCCTGCAGCCCAGTAGCTGTGGACAGGCCTGCTACAGCCTCAAGTCTTTACAGGACAGCGATGCAGTTACCTTTTGTTCCAAAGTTGCTTCTCTTCCAGGAGTTTGAGATGATAAGGCGAGTAGTAAAAAGTCTTTACCCAGAGCAAAATGAGGTAGGGAAATGTATTGGGACTTCATTCGAGGTCCTTCGTCTTTCATCTGTGCAATTCAAATGGATGTTAAAAATATGCACTTGCAACAGATGACTCAAGAGTGAATGAAAACTTTTAAGTGTCTGCTTTGCATTTCCAAGTTTATGTTCCATCTGGGGGAATATACAGATCAGCGGAGAGTCTTAAAAGTGTTTCTTGCTGGTGCAGAGTGTTATAAATCCACTGTATTACTGTTGAGGTATACTCCATATGATAGCTGAATGTTGCCTCTCCAGCAAACATAGCGCTTTCAGTACATTCAGTTCATGGTTGTTGAGGTTATTTTGTGCTTTATGGACATTATTAACAAAGTAATAAGCAAAGGTAATGATACTAATCCATTTAAGATGATGGTTTTTAACAGTTGCTTGCTTGCAGCTCAGATGAGAGCATTTAAAAGCATGCAGCCTGTGATTGATTCTGATTTCAGTAAAAAAACAAAACAACTGTGTCTTCAATGTCAGGTTTGTTCTGACATTAGAGCTTTTCTACATTATAAGGGACTGTTCGTTATTTATGTAAGGGGCCACCGGAGGAGTTTTGGGACCTTTAGCCAAAAAAGACATGACCCTCCCCAGTAAAAAAATGTCTACGACTATGAAAAATGTTGGATGACCCTCCCCTCAACAAAGAATAAAAAGACATGACCCTCCCCTATTTTCCTCAGGTGGTCCATTCCATAAATACCGAACGGTCCCTAAGAACGTATTGTAAACATTTTATTCTTAGCTATTGTAAGAACCAGTAGCTTTTCAGGCTTCTAGTACCCACTGTGTTTTTAGAGCAGAAAGGGAATCAGTGCCTTCCTACTTTTAGGGTAGTCTTCGAACTTAGTGAGGTACCATCTATAGAGAGAGAAGGAGGGGGAAAAAAGGCATTTTCTTCTATTAATACAAGTATTTGCTTCACAGTGTGCAATACAATCCATGAAAACATTCTTAATCTGTGTGTGCGTGTGTGTGTGTGTGTGTGTGTGTGTGTGTGTGTGTGTGTGTGTGTGGGTGTGTGTTATATTTCTTACTTGTGGTGGGCCACAGCCCTGCTGGCGAGGACCACTGTGGTAAAGATGGCAAAAGCTGAACTGTGAACAGAGTGGCTAGCCAGAGCGAAGCCAGCCCACTCTGTTATCTCACCTAAGAAGTTGGCTCCAGACACATATTCAAACATTCCGCCTGAGGGTGGAAGACACAGGAATTAGGACGCTTACCCTTTTGTACATTCACTGAAGCAAGAACATCCCAAATAATTTACTCTGGACGAACATAAAATGGGATGGATTTTCATCTACTACAATACTTAACTGAAACAGTACTAACATTTCAACAATCTCAATGTAATTTTGAGTCTGTAAACCGCTAAAGTCTCAAAGCTAATAGCTCCACATTGACCATAGCTGGCTGAGCATTCCCTCTTTGACTGCAGGCCATGTGTAGTGTTGCTACCCTCTATGTGAAAATGGCATTCTTGGCTGAAGGGATTCCAGACGTGCCTTGGAGTTCATTTGGAGCAGCACGGCTCACAGCTTCCTCCTGCCTCGCCTTCTCCATTTTATTTTCCTTGAGGGTCCGGGACAGATTGTTTTAACAGGTTCACCGCAAGTTCAGACTCAAGGTGCTATTGTTGTGACTTTATGTTCTTAGTCAAGGGAGCCACTCTCTTCGTGAACCTGTTATGATTACTGATTCAGTTAGCAAAGGAAAAGAATCCAACTTATTGTGTGAATTTGCCAAGTATGTAATCCAAAGAAAAAGGAATTTTGCTTTTCCAATAAACACTGCCCTCAAGACTATTTGTCAATTTGGAGATTGGCCAAAATTTTGTTTAACCACCCCTCCCCTGTCCTTGTCACTTCTTATTAAATGTGCATCCATGTTTAACATAGTAAAGGTCATACACTCTAAAAAAAAATATCCACCATCAAAACCATCTTTCATCTGTTTTGTCAGTGAATTGTTTTCATTGTTAATCGACTTGTAGAATTTTCAGAAATGTTCATTTTCTTGATACAAGTAGGGCAATAAGCCCTATCATTCTTTGTTTTAAGGGAACAGTTCCATATTTTGGGGAATAAACCTGTTTCCTCGCTGAGATCAGTGGATCCCAACAATTGTTTTTATTACAGAAAGTGTATGAAACTCATGACCAAAATAGTCATGCTTTCATTGTAATACTTATGGATGGAATTATTGTGGAAATAAATTATTCCCTTTTTTGCTGGGGACCCCCTAGAACCCCTCTCAAGGACCCCTGGAGATCCCCGGACCCCACTTTGGGAACCCCTGAGCTAGATGATCTTCTCATATCTGTCAGTTAAATATGAAGCTGGAGCCAGCAGCCAGTTAGCTTAGCTTAGCATAAAGACTGAAAACAAATAGGGGGGAGCAGCTAGCATGGCTCTGTAAAACTTTTTTTTACCCTTTATTTTTGTATTTATTAGACAATGTATATCACATTATTGAGTTTAAGCTGTGCTGGCAGGCATACTTTTCTACCTTTGTTACTGGACAGAACCAGGCTAGCTGTTTCCCCCTGTCTCCAGTGTTTATTTTAAGCTAAGCTAAGCTAACCAGCTGTAGCTTCATATTTGCCGTACAAACATGAGTGTCTGACTGACTTTATTTAGCATGTATCTTGAATCAGTCAGGTCACAGACTTAATGTCCATGTTCCAGCATGGGGATGTCTAACATGATTACTATAAACACTGTGTGGTTTAGAACATGTTTCTCTCTGTGTCAAGCACAGCAAAGCTACACACACAAACACTACAAGTACTGTGAGTCACTGACACAGCTGAGTTAGACCAGTCAGAGCAGGGAGACCATTTTTAAACACTAATGTGAGGGTTCACAGAGGGCAAGGCACAGAGGAAAAGATAACTATTGACAACCTGTGATTCTGCTTACAGTTTGATCCTGTATAATCATGTGACCACACTGGAAAATTAGCATCTAGCACTGTGTACAAAGACCGCAGAGTTCTGTGCCATCATGTGATTACTGCTTTCTTGACTTTCTTGTCACCCCCACGACAGTAGTGGATAAAAAGTCCTAAACCTAAGTAGAAGTAGCGTTACGATGTCAAATGGGCCTTTGACATTACATGTCCTGCATTCAAAATTAAAAATACTCACTCTGAAGAATGGTGCCATTCAGTCGGTAAATATAAGAATTTTTAATTGTACATTGTCAAGGTTGGCTACAGTAACTAGCAGTCTTGTATAAAATACTTGAAAGCAATACTTGAAGGCGCTCTAAGCGATGTCACGCGTTTTTTAGGCTACATCATTTTTTGTCACATACAACAAACATCTCCTCACTATCCGCGAGCTGCCTGTCCCCTGAACACAAAAAAAAAAAAACCCGTGGTCTCTGTAGACAGCCCAGGCTCCACAAACGGTAACAAAAACAAACTGCGCCAACCTGCACCACCAAACATAACAAACAGTGTTCCAGTGTTCCAGCCAATAACCGACAAGAAGGATTTGGGGGTGGGGTGAGTGCGAGGAGGGGACGGGACGAGGAGGAGGGAGGGGCGAGCTAGTCTCGTTTTGTTTGAAAATACTTCGAACGTCAACAAGAAGTGTCACCCAACATCGCTTAGAGCACCTTTAAGTAAAAGTACAAGAATCTTACCAGAAAAAGACTTTGGTAGAAGTCTTAAAGTATCTGATATTTACAGTACTTAAGTATCACAAGTAATTTTCTGATATTAGATGTACTTAAGTATTAGAAGTAAAAGTAGAAAAAAAAAAGTTGGTTATGAACCTTATGGCCAAAGGGGTGTAACGCTATCTTCATCACCACTGTCATCGGGGTGGTCATTGTCTGTTACAGCAGGTGCTTCCATGACAATATCATGGTCATTATGCTTCCTCCTCTTCTACTTTTTTGCCGCTTGGCAACAAACTTTAGGGCACCAACTGGAATAGAGCATGCATTAACTTACAATCTAGGAGCAATGATTCTCCAAACCTGCTTTTTTTCATTTTATATCTTTAAATAAATGTATTTTATTATTTTAAACTTCTCATCAAGTTTCCCTCTTTGAAGGTTAGATGTACTGTAACAGGAGTATAAGACTTGTTCGCTGTGGTGAGAGAAATAATTTGGCCCAGTGTTTTCATGACTAAAGCCCTTACCTGTGGGAATCTTGTAACCAGTCTCTCCGGGCTTTCTCAGGTTCCTCAGGATGTGGTCAGAGTGCACATTCACCAGCCACCCGACCAACCACAGTACGGACCCTGGACAGTCAACGGACCAAAAGCTGCTTTAGCATGACATTTTACTGACCAAAAAGCCAACTCATGTTTAGAAAAAAAAATACTTCAAACATTCTAGGAAGTACGCTTATGCTTTCTTTCCAATAGTGAAATGAGCAGATCAATACCACTCTCATATGTATCTATGCAATAAGTAAGCCACTTCCTCCCGGTTACAATCTTATGCTAAGCTCAGCTAATTGCCTCCCGGCTCCAGCTCCACACTCTATGCACAGCCATGAGCTCGAGTCAGGAGCTCAAGTTTTCTCATCCAAGTCTCAAAAAGAAAGCAAATGAGCGTATTTGCGAAAAATGTTCAACGTTTCTATTACAGTTACTAGGGGTGGGAATCACCAGAGGCCTCAGGATACGATATCATCATGACTCTTATGTCACAATACGATATTTTCGCGATTTTAAACATATTGCAATATTCTGCGATATATTGCAATTTATCACTTTTTTTCCAACTTCAAATTTTTCCCAATTTTAAATGATGTCCCCAAAAGGACACGTTGTCAACATCCGTTTTGTCTAAAAAGATACATTTCTCCGTTTGTTCATCTCACTTCAATTTTATTACTGCAAAATGGGGATTGCCAAGCAAGACAAACTGACCAACACACGTCTGTGTATCGATACAGTATTGCCACGGAAAATATCGCGATACTATGCGGTACCGCATAGCATCGAGCATGTTTACACAGTATTCATCAGTATGGTTGCTTCTGTGACCTACAATGCTCAAAATAAACTTTTTACATAACACACTTCATGAAACAGATATATAGTATTTTTGTACACTTAATATCTGTTTAGAAGGTCATATTCCATCATATCATGAGAAACTCTTAAATTCACCTACATAATGACAAATGTAACAATAGTTATTTAAAAACTAAACATACTCATTATATTTCAGACATTGAGTTCTGTCACTTCTAATAGGTTTGTCCTGGTTAATTACAGTATGACCTGTTAAAAGGCAGTGACACACCAACCCTATAATCGTGACTCGAGTCTGTTCGGTGTGTTCCATGCTGTCGTCCGTCCGAGGAGCTGTCGGCCTTCATTTTGGCCGACCTGACATGTTGCGTTGGCAGGCGGGCAGTCAGACTCCATGAACAATCTGATTGGTAGGCTGCTAACCCGGAAATGACGAGCGGGATGAGCGTGACTAAGCCTCTCAAAAATCACTATAAACTGACCTTTGTCGATCTGAAATGAAGACAGATTCAGTAACTGCACGGCCTATTTCTCACTTAAAATGTTTTCAGAAACACGTTTCGGTGAACTATCTTTGCAAAATATGAGATTGTATTTTGAACGTGCCGCCATTATGCCCGGTTGAAAAATCCGGGAGCAGCCAGACCCACGTGAGGTGTTCGTCCAATCAGCTGCCGGTTTTAATTTTTTGGGCGACAATACAGATTAGCGCCACCTGCTGTTATGGAGACGTATTACACGCTCAAGTCGGCGTCGCTCCGGTGTGTTCTGAGGCACTTTTTGGGCCTCGGGAGCCGACTGATCAGACCGACTGCCTTTTCTGCCAACGGTCGGCTGTCGGGTTAGTGTCTCAGGGGCTTTAGAGAGTCTGGACTGTGGACAGACTGGGCTAGTTAAACTAATCAGGGTAATTACTGTACATCAGCCTGGTTCCAGATTTTCTCCGGGATTCAAAATGGCAACTCAGTCAGGTTATACGACTATAATTATACGGCTTTAAGGTAATATATTCACTGAAAATTGGGGCATAAATTTAGGTCGGTAAGAGAGTCCTAACATATATAATAATAACATAGATACAACCCATATTTCCGCATTAACACAAACGGCTCGCTACTCCAGAGAGTCAATAATTGTTTTACTGTTATATACACAAGTGTTCCATCATGTGTGAATCATTTTGTCAAGGATGAGTGGTAAAATGTTGGAAATAATTTAGTAAAGGTTACATTTTTTTAGCAACTTTTTACACTGCTTCTTAAAACTGTAATTCCATTTGTAAGTGCAGCAAGCTGACTCACTAGCCTAGGACCTCAAAGTTCTTTTGTACTCAACGTCTCAAAAGTTTTGAATCCAAAGTTCTTTGTTTGACTGTTTACTTATGAATTTCAAAACATAAAGTATAAAAACTTAGGATCTTTACTTTTCTTACAAATTAACTGTGGCTCTGTGTAGGTAAAAAGAATGTGTTGCTCCAAGGTCCAGTGGCTTTTATACTAAATCTAACAGCCAATCAAATTACATTATTCTAGATCACTGGTCAACTGTTTACATTCCAATTTCTACGTTCCATTTTGCAACACAGGTTTTCTCAGGTCTTACAAAATAAACTCAAAATATTATTACTTCCATAGAAATGGCTTCAACACCGTTCTACTAGGATATTTTTTTTGATTGTTACACTTGTTTTTATCTGCTGCAGGCCTGCGCACAGATCAACAGGGATTGTAAGGCGAGTGGAGGGGCATTTAAAGTGGAAAAACATTTATTTTAAATTGACAGTTTTCCTGTGTTAACTTTAACAGCAGTGGGAGCTAAGAAAAACTGCTGAGCACTTTGAGGTTTGGAAAGCGTGAGAAACACCTTGCAGTGGAGCAAAAGCCAAAAGAGGGAAATGACAAGACGGACCAAAGAGTTTGAATGACAGCAGTGTGTGTTTAAGCAAAGTCATTTCATTTCAAATGGAAAAAGAGAGGAGTAGGAGACGAAAGAGTGGTAGAAGGGATGAACTGGGAGAAATGGCAGAGGTAGGGATTCTGTATTTCCTGACTTTTACTTGATTTTTATTTTATTAATGTGAATGTTGATTTAACTTGAGTATTCTTCTCATAGAGTTTAAACACCACTGCACCCTCTCTTATCCGTGTACCTTGTGTGTCAACATTAGGGGTGCAAGATATATCAACTCGGTATCGTTATCGCAATATCACGTTGTGCAATATTATATTGAGGGGTGCAAGATATATCGACTCAATATCATGATCGCAATATATCGAAAGTGTCACAATAAGTATACAATATTTATTTTATTTTGTGGAGCGCTGCGTCCCGTCCGTTGGCTGTGTGGCTTAGTTGTGTTTGATTTAGAGCCCGCTTGAAACGCTGTAATTATCATGTTTCATTGGCCAGTTACCGTGCCACTTGCACACGTTAGTGCACGTCAGCGCACGGGTCCACTACGTGACAAACCCTATGTAGCGTACCATGTGACATGTGTGCATATTTCAACAGTGTAAGTGAAGAAATAGATAGAGACAACAAAACGGAACAAATCATGTTGGACCAGTCCAATATGACCGTCAGTTGAAATAAACCTTGTGTTGTAAGAAAACTTGTTTAATTTGTTATGAATCTATTTTGATGCGTTTTCCAGTCACTTTTGTAATTTTACATGTCTTTAAAAATATTGAAATTAATATCGAGATCACATTTTGTCAATATCGTGCAACCCTAGTCAACATCTGTCAATATAAAATAGAAGAAATCCTTCATTTCACCTATGCTAATGTCACAACATCAATGTGATGCCTTGAGTGTTGTGAATGCCAAACCAGTTTCACCAAGACAAGCTCTTGTGCAAAAAAAAACAATAACCCAACAACAACAACAATTTCTATTTCCCTTGTAGAAAGTGAGGTAGCAGACACAGAACACCAACCTGCGATGAAGCATGGATGTGTAACCCAATATGCAGGGTACTCAGCATAATGGCTCAGGTACCTGATCTGCATGTAGCCATTATAGATGCAGAAAACAATGGCCAGGACAAATGAGGCGAATGGTGTTGGTTTACCTCCTCGGATTAAAAATGGATAAATAAGGGATCTGCAGCAGAACAAAAATATTAACAACACAACTAAGTTATTTGAAATACTTGCTTTTACATTCTAACATGGTGGGCTAGTACTACTAATACAATATAAATCTAATATACGTTTTTACACCCTGATCTCTTCCTGTGTCCATTATTAAATTAAGCTACATAATTATTCAGATATTTATCATTTTATTTGCCACACAGCCACTTACTTACTATTTATGCTGGTGACACTTAGTCAGCAAACGCTTGGCTCCAGGTGTAAACTCCTGATTAAATTGATTGTAATTACCTACCTCTGAACATAGTGGCAGAAATACATGGCAATGAGCAGCTGGTTGGGCAGTAGTGAGGTTTTCGCAGATGATGTCCAAACTACCAGACACAAAGGCACCAGGAACGCAGGCAGCTCCTGAACGAACCAAGCAAGCCTGACATTAACTGGAAATCCATATTTGCTGGTTGCATATCGTCCGTAGGGGACATTTTCGAAAAGCAAAGTAACGAAAGTGCAGGCTGCCATGAAAACCATTGAGTAAGCCATGCAGTCCAAAATGAACAGTTCCTCTTCTTCAGAGGAGTAGAGCCTGGAAAGGAGTGCGTCCATCACGGCTGAGAGGCTATTGTTACAAAAATTAAAAAAAATAGAAACAATGCAAATATAACTAATGTTTGCAACTATTTGCCAAAATGCTGCATCATTAGCTTATACTGACGAATCGATTGCAAGCGGTAGCCTATACACACGCGACATGTGTTTCCCATGCAGGACCAATCACAGTCCCTGGATCTTATCAGCCAATGAAAATGCTCTCTTTTGTGTCTGATGTCACTAATACATATTCATTACTATTTACATCACCTTCTGTGCTGACATATTAAATTAGAAAATGTATATATATGCATAACTGTTGAATGTAGAGTTTAACAGTGCAATAATGTTAATAATTTTATATTTTATATTACACTGAAACAATTAAAATCGAAATCGTATTCGGTATCAACAAA
The DNA here is from genome assembly GCA_023566125.1 of Zingel zingel. Taxonomy (NCBI): domain Eukaryota; kingdom Metazoa; phylum Chordata; class Actinopteri; order Perciformes; family Percidae; genus Zingel; species Zingel zingel. The sequence continues at coordinate 32,819,412 of CM042330.1, forward strand.
GGAACAGGCAGATTTCGTGGCCACCTCGAGCGGTCCTGATTCATGTGCGTCAGAGGCAACACGTTTCGAGGATAGCAATTCTTTTTCGAACGCTCAGTAAATTGACATTTTATCCGAGTTGCAGGGACATTTCCCTGCATCTACCACCACGTTTTTCCGCAGACTTTTCTTCAGAGTTGTGTGCTATTCCAACATGGGGAAAAGAAGCAGGCAGAGGCAGAAAAACCAGACTACTGGCAGGGACGACAGAGACAACGCTGTAAGATTCACACTTCTAACGTTGTGCAGCAACTTTTGCTAATGTCAACCTTAGGTGTAAAGTTCTCAGTCAGGCCACATACTAGCGTAACCTTTATCTAGTTAATTGCGAAGGGGGCTGGGATGAACACGGTTATATTTCTTTAGAAAACCTGTGCAGTCATGCTGCTATGCACTGCTAAACAGCTGCAGTATCAGAGAGCTTTAGCTACTGTTAGCTAGTTACCGTTAATTTTAAGATTTCCTAAGTGTGTGACCATCATTCGCGACGTTAGTCTATACGAGCCTTTTTGTTTTTGCTCGGAGGGGTCGTGGGCTTCACCAGACTTAATTCCGAAATGTGTTTATTTTATGTTGCCATGCGTACAGGTACAGGCATTGGTTCACCTCTTACGAGCCTGAAGTCTGAATGAAAACACCGTGAAGGGAAGAAGCAAGCAGGGTTGAAAACTCAAATGTAATTAAATTAAGTGCGTAGTTTGTGGATTCAAGTTACTACATGCCGAATTGATCATTAGACCACAGTAAAATAATGTAGCAGGTTTTATGACGTGTTCAAGTTATCCGCCCTTGACCATAAGCAAGAAAACAATACAATTACATATTGACTTTTAGAATGACATTTATGTATATATTTTTCGTAAAAATAATAATAAAAAAAGATTTCATCTTTATTTAGTAGTTGCTTTTCCAGTTATAACTGTACTCAAAGACAGTTAAAAAAAATATGTAGTTGATATGACCCATACTAGTAACCATGCATTCGTGTGTGTTCAGGGCTGGGGATCTGGCTATGCTGACATTGTCAAGGAGAATAAGCTGTTTGAGCACTACTACAAAGAGCAAGGCCTGGTGCCTGGGGGAGAGTTTGAACAGTTCATGGATGCAATGAGGGAACCGCTGCCAGCAACCATCCGCATCACTGGATACAAGAGGTGAGCCCGACAGATTTATAACCTGGATAACCTGGAAAAGTGTCATGCTCCAAGCCATGCAAGATGCTGTACACTGAATGTGCCTATTCTTTATGACAAGTTCAGAAATCTTAGAAGTTATAAAAACAGACCAAAGGAGTTTGGTCTGTTTTTGTTGTCTGTCTGTACATGTGTCACCTTTTGAATTCCCATTTTTCACGACACAAAAAAATGTTAAGATAAAGTTCTTATTTTAAGATTCACTAGGTGCTAAGCTGCAGGAGACAGTTAAACTTGTTATTTAGCTGTAATTGATAAAAGTGCCTTTGAACCAAATTTACATGATGATTAGGGTTGGGCATCGCTTGAATTTTAACGGTTCTGATTCCAATTGCGATTCTTCCTTTCGATTCTGGTTCTTATCGATTGTGATTCTTGGAGGGGTGGAGTTGAAGCAGGTCACATGCTAATTTCACAAATAAGAGGAAAGTTTTATTTTGATTCAATGGTGGGTTGCAGTTTTACAGGGCTTTTTCAACGTAAAATAAAGCCACACTAGAGCGCTGCTTACTGTGCTCCATGGCTGCAACACAACAAGCTCCTGGCTGCTACGGAAACCAAAACTTGCACATATTAAATTTTGAACCCATGATCAGATTTGAAACCAAATCCTCCAAACGATTCCAATAAAAAAACGATTCCACTCGAATCGTAATTTTTGAACCGATTCCGAGTAGGAATCGGTTCTCGATGCCCAACCCTAATAATGATAGATGTGAAAGAGTAAGGCATGAATGAAAGTTGGTATGTAGGAGTAAACCCACAACTTTGTACATATGCATCATCTTGATCTAAGCCACCGTGTTTGGGATTGTAAGGAGGACAGTGGTTTGAATTGATTGTATTTATCATGTTGGATGACTGCAGTTAGTATTTGTTGTTACTACATCCCCAATTTCTCCTCTTTCTGCCTTGCCCCAGCCATGCCAAGGAAATCCTCCACTGTCTGAAGGAGAAATACTTTAAGGATATTCAGGAAGTGGAGATCGATGGCCAGAAGATTGAGGCTCCACAACCTCTGAGCTGGTAAGATGTCATGGTTTACCCAAGGCTAAAAGAACACACAGGTTCAAACTAGACACTCAGTACACACTGTGCCTGTCCTCTCCAGGTATCCCGATGAGCAGGCCTGGCACACCAACATGAGCAGGAAGATCATCAGGAAGTCTCCCCTTCTGGAGAAGTTCCACCAGTTTCTGGTCAGCGAGACTGAGTCGGTGAGTCAACACAAACAGAAATATACCACAAACGCCCGTGGCATTATTTTGACATCATTATTTAGCCCTGTTAAAGAAGTTAACTTATAACCGTAGCATTGCAGCTGTTCATATTGCTGATGTTCACAAAACGTACCCTGGATAGGAAGTTAGAAAACTTAAGTGAAACAAAATGTCGGAAGTCGTCCGAGAAATGGAAAGGCGAGCATCATCCTTGTGTTTGTCCTTGCAGGGTAACATCAGCCGACAAGAAGCTGTCAGTATGATCCCTCCCCTCCTCCTGAAGATTGAGTCACACCACAAGGTAAAAGCACTCCCCTCCTTTGAAGGTTAAAAATGGTAGGTCTGTTTGTGCTTAATGCATTTTCTGTTTTCTCTCCCTTGTATAAAACACTTTCCTTGTGGCTTGAAAACTGCTGTCTTTAAAGAAAAATATATTGTTAACATGCTTGTGTCTCTGTGCAGATCTTGGACATGTGTGCAGCTCCAGGGTCGAAGACAGCCCAGCTGATTGAGATGCTCCATTCTGACATGGATGTGCCATTTCCAGGTAAGATGCACACATTTAAAACCAGGAAAGATGCTACAATAACTGATTTCTTTGTATTGAATTGAAAAAAATAATTTTGTGATCTATGAATATAAACATAGTACAAAATAACCTAGTGGGCTAATCCGCAGTCCCTGTCACTTTAACAGTAGTTCACTTTAATTCACTCTTCTACCTCCAGAGGGCTTTGTCATTGCCAACGACGTAGACAACAAACGTTGCTACCTGCTTGTGCACCAAGCCAAGCGTCTCAACAGCCCCTGCATCATGGTGGTCAACCATGACGCCTCCTGCATTCCCACGCTCAAGATCGACGTAGACGGCCAGAAGGACATCCTCTTCTACGACCGCATCCTGTGTGACGTGCCTTGCAGGTCAGCAAAAGGCTGCTGGAATTTGCCTTATGCATCTGGCTTGCGTCGGCATCACTGACCCATATCACACGGTCTCTCCAGGAATTTGCGACGTTGCGATCGCAACAATTCATGCAAATTCAACCAATCCAACCAGTTTAACTAATTAATTAGACGATGACTCAAGTTGAGGAGAGCTACGCTCGTTGTCGTAAGTGCAATAAAAAGTTAAAGGCAAATGAGCCGTAAGTGAATGCTTGTCTCGGGCCAGGATGGGAAATTTACATTTTACAGTGTGAACATCAACCAGCCACTAACAGATATATTAGTGAAGATGATTCAATAACATTCATTCAATAGTAAATTATCATTTGGTGTCTTAAATCCACCAGCCATTTTTCTATTGATCCAGCATTTGCAGAATCCTCAGCCTTTTTAGTAAGGTTACTTGGAACACTTATCCCAGAGTAGTTTTATTCTCCCAGAAACAACTTTCCATTTTCTTTTTAAAGAATTATTTAAAAAGAAAAAAATCACATTTTTTGTTGTTGCAATTTTCACGGTCTTCCACGATTCCATAGCAACAAAAATACAGAAGACATTGCAACTTTTATTGCAATTGTTTACAAACCTGCCGCAAAATTAGGCATTTTGGGCTGCAACAATCCCCCCCAAAAAAGGCCGCAAAATCCTGGCGGGACTGCAGGAGAGTTAGGGTTTGGAAGGCTGACGAGGAAGTGGATAAAGAAAGAATTATGGTTGATGAGCTTTGCTGTATGCGTGGGTGTTTGGCTGGAGAAAAAAAAATAATTTGTGTGACAGATGGAGATGAGGCTTCACCCTGTCTGCCCAATGCAGGGTATTTACAGGTCCCTTTTTATGAATGGCTTTTAATAATGTTTTGTTTCAGTACGGGGTAAGTGGTAAGACATCCTCCTCTTGAAATCTAGCGTCAGTTTATAGCCAAAACAGAACTGCATTTGTTTGCAAATGCTGCCTGAGTTTGGCCAGCTGTGGTGCTGAAGCCAGAAGCCCCTGCCAAACACAACAAAGAGAGAGGGAGGGGAGGGAAAGCAGTAATGAAGACAGAGAGAGTCGGACAGGCAGGCAGCAATGATGTGACCAGTCAGCTAAAGCCCAGCATATAGACAGTTTGTGCTTGGCAGACATTTTTGCCCTGTGAAAAGTGTCGGGGATCTCCGGTGGTTTCGGCGCCTCGGGCCAAACTGGGGTTGTGTCTGACTGGCTCTGCTGTCTCCTCTGTGATTTGCAGCGGTGACGGCACCTTGAGGAAGAACATAGATGTGTGGAAGAAATGGACGACCAGCAACAGCCTGCACCTCCACGGGTGAGTGGGGAGACTGTGCTTTCGTGACAACATAGGAATTCATGCACTTGTGTGGTAGACCAAATTGACTAAAGGACAAGGGAATGGAGTGTGTTCCTTTGTTGCTAATTAAAAAGTGTGTGTGTGTGTGTGTGTGTGTGTGTGTGTGTGTGTGTGTGTGTGTGTGTGTGTGTGTGTGTGTGTGTGTGTGTGTGTGTGTGTGTGTGTGTGTGTGTGTGTGTGTGTGTGTGTGTGTGTGTGTGTGTGTGTGTGTGTGTGTCAGGCTCCAGCTGCGTATCGCAGTGCGTGGGATTGAACAGCTGGCTGTAGGAGGGAGGATGGTCTACTCCACCTGTTCACTCAACCCTATAGAGGACGAAGCTGTCATCGCAGCACTGCTGGAGAAGAGCGAAGGTAACCAACCTGCACAAACACTCACAGGGCTATTCAATTTAAGCAATATGCATTAGACTTTTTATTTAAATCAATGTTCTGTTTTTAGTTTTTCTCTTCCAATTGTTATTGCTGGCTAGAGTAAACACAAGTCAGAAGTCTCAGCCCTGATTGGTTCAAACAGCCTGCTGTAAATTTCTCAAAGTTGGGAACACGCGTTCACATTCAGGGGGAATTCATTTCTCCTGACTCAACCACACCCACAGCAGATATAGATATAGATAGAGGATCTCTGTCACAAAGTTACCTACAGTGTCATTAACTAGCTTACGATTAGCTTGCTTTGTTTTGATGGTGAAAAATGTTAAGAGCACTGATGCTGAAGTTATTAGAACTATTATTAGGGTGGCAGCCAATATTTTTTATTTTTTTATTATTAAATGATCTCCCAATCATTTTTCTCAATTAATCAATTATTGTTGGTCTAAAATGGGACAAATGCCCACTATAATTTCCTGAAGTCCAAGGTGACGTGTTCACATCGCTCATTCTGTCCGACCAACAGTCTAAACCGCAACAATATTCAGCTTCTTATCACAAAAAACACTATCTACACATTTGAGATCCTAAAACCAGAAAATGTGTGCCATGTTTATTAAAGAAATATGGTCTTATTTCTTCAAGCGATCCATATTGATAAGTTATTAACATTATTTGCATCCTATTCCTGCTACTTTTTGATTTGTTGGTCTGGAAGCTTACTCTTCTGATGTTTACATGTACATATATATGTTTACATCGGGTTCTCTGAATCTCATTTACTCGTATTGAGGTGGTATGAAAACAAGCATTCACTAAAACTAATTAAGTGTGGCAAATTTTTGGTATGATCACATAACTTTGTCATGTGCATTCACATCATATCCATTTGGAAAATCCTGTGTAGTGTCATAATGTAACTAAAGCGAAATGAGTCTTCAATGTGACCGTGTGTTCCGGATGCAGAAATATTGTATTAGCACATGTTTGAATTCCCACACAGAACATATGTGTTGTTTATTATACTGTTACAGACTGCCGTGGAAGAAAGTCTCCTTTTCTCCCAGCTATCAAGTAGTTTTAACGCTGTATGTTAGATTGAAAAACTGGTCAGATCATACAAAACGGCAGAGTTGGAAACGCATAAGGTCAATAGCTGCAGAGCCAACACCACATTTAATTCGCTTTTGAACTTGCGTTATATTTAGATATAAATTTCAGTCGTTTTCTGCCAAGTTGTAATGTCTTTCCACTCCCCGTTGCAGGAGCATTGGAGCTGGCCGACGGCTCGGCTGATCTGCCAGGGCTGAAGTGGATGCCTGGGGTAACTTCCTGGAAGGTACTGGAACGTTTTAGTCTTTGACAGCCATTACTACAAACCAACCGCTACGACAATAAACCATAAAGGAAAACCGTATTTAGGTCGTGGAAGTGCTTCAGTCAGACAGAACTTTGTATGCCGTGTGTGCTCAGACTGTGGATTACTTTGACTGGCTCGCACACTTAAAGCAGTTGTTGTCTCTGTAGCTGATGACCAAAGAGGGCCAGTGGTACGCCGACTGGTCCGAGGTTCCAAACCATCGTCACACGCAGATCCGCCCCACCATGTTCCCGCCAACAGACCCGGAGAAACTTGCTAGCATGCATCTGGAGAGATGGTATGTACACACTCAATAAAGGTTTGTGCTGTTATATAATGTGAGGGACTCTGTGACTTTTCAGTCCCTAAGCAAAGGCCTTTCCCATACTAACCCGTAACCTTTTAAGTCCATGTATGGCATGGTTCTAATAGCTTCGGCTAAAGGCTCTATTGCCAAAGCAAACAGGAGCAGCGAGACAGGAAGCCTTGGTTAACGCCTCTTTGAGTGCCAAAATAATCAGAGCGTATTCTTATTCTCCTAAAATGTAACCCTCTATTAAAAATTTCCCCAGGTGGTATTTTTGTGTATAGAAAGGGAAGAGCCATTTAATGTGATCAAACTGTCCCCCCTCCCCCCAAAAAAAAAACAACCTTTTTCTTAATTTTGCTCCTTATCTTTTATCCTACTGAGAGTATTTTGTTCTCATTAAAACACACTTGAAGACACATTTCTGTTTTGATGCCAGCTTCATTAGCTGAGTAATGTGTCTGATGTATTTCCTTGGCACAGCTTTACACACTGTCTGCATGGATGCACATACATGTACACACCTGCACTCTCACTTAATAGTGCATGATGTCATTCTCCTCTGCAGCTTTCACTTTAATGCTCAGCCTCACAGGCACGTTGCTGGCCAGCAGAGGGAGCTGTTGTCACACGTCTAAGAGCCTTTGTATTTAATGATGAGAAATGCTTGTTTATCTTCACAGTAGGTGGCACTGTAAAATGTGTGTGTGTGTGTGTGTGTGTGTGTGTGTGTGTGTGTGTGTGTGTGTGTGTGTGTGTGTGTGTGTGTGTGTGTGTGTGTGTGTGTGTGTGTGTGTGTGTGTGTGTGTGTGTGTGTGTGTGTGTGTGTGTGTGTGTGTCTCAGTATGAGGATTCTGCCACATCACCAGAACACTGGAGGTTTCTTCGTGGCTGTGCTAGTGAAGAAAGCCCCAATGCCTTGGAACAAAAGATACCCCAAGGTACTTCCTTCCAAACACACGCTCACTTAATGGATGATTAGATTGTCGGTCTTAACTTGAGGAGGGAAATAGAGCAGAATTCCCCCATGTGTGTATGCCTGTCCCCCCCCTGCATCACTCACCTGTTACTAATCACAGCTGAGACTTCTTCTTCTGTCTTCTTTGTCGGCTCTTCTCTGTCCGTTGTCTCCAGCTGAGGAAGGACGTCTCGTCCAGCTCAGCGGCCCAGACTGAAGGCACCTCGGCAGCCTCGACCCCCGCAGACACTCCCCGCCTCCCCGAGAGTGCTATGGAGGAGGGGGAAGGCCCAGAGGGGAAAGTAGACCGGGAGGCAGAAGAGGAGGCAACCAAAGGAGCTTCCTTGGCCCAGGAGACCACTGCCAAGCAAGACGGAGGGTGCGGGTGAGTCATGTTGGTGTGATGAGCTAATAAACAAAGGGAAAACTGCGTGGTCATTGCTTTGAGTGAGAAATTCCTCTTTGGATTAACAAAAAACCAGCACTGCGCCTGAAGAAAGCTTTGTTGAAACTCTTGATCTATAATATGCTTATTATATATCCAAATAAGAAGTTTCCTTATTTATAAGTTGAATACACACTTTACTCATGTTGTGCTGCAAAAATATATAATACTAATAATAAGTAAATCAATTGAGTGATAAATGAATGTCTGTCTTCTCTCTGCGTTTTCCAGGCCTCCAGCCTCTAAGAAGATGAGGCTGTTTGGTTATAAAGAAGACCCTTTTGTGTTTCTTACTGAAGAAGACCCTGTCTTCACCACCATACAGTAAGTGTCTCTATGTGCGTTAGACATGGAAATTATAGTTTTCAGCATTTTAGTGTCGCAAAACTGTTTGTTTTTCTCTTCGGTTTTCATCTAGATCTTTCTATGATCTGTCACCCAACTTCCCCAAGCTCAACGTTCTGACCAGGACCCACGACGGCAAAAAAAGACACTTGTACATGGTGTCCAAAGAGCTCCGCAACGTGTTGATCAATAACAGCGAGCGCATGAAGGTGTGTGTGTGTGTGTGTGTGTGTGTGTGAACAGCGTTTAGATCATAACACGCGTGGAACGCCAGGTTTGATGATGATGACGACGAAGCTTTTTGTTGCAAGGAAATGCGATTTTTAGAAATAGATCCAACAAATCAATAATCAAACCTTTCCTGGATGTAATGCATTTAGTATTGATCACACTATACAGTGTAGTCAGACTAACTGCATTATGCTTATATCAGTGCACGGGCCAGTTTTTGGATACGGACATAATGGCTTTACTATGGCACATTAGATCATTTTCATAGTGTGTGTGTGCGCGCGCTTGTACAGTACCAACCTGTCTGAGGGAAGCAGCCTAACAGATGGGACCCTCCTATCCCAAATCCCTCTGGTCCTCCACCCTGTAGCACCTGCGCAGGTGGCACTGTGTGTATATGTGTGTTTCAGTGTCTTTGTTCTCCTCATTGTGTCTTGATGCTTTTCACTTTTTAGTCCCTTCCTATTGGGCTAAACAACAATGAGTTGCATGTCTCCACTCCACACATTCTGGATGGGGTGACTGAAAAACACACTAATAATATATCTAGGGCTGCTCCCTCTTAGTCGATTAGTCGACTAATCGGTCGTTTTGGTCTTAGTCAACTTAGATTTCTTTAGTCGTCATGTTTTATGCTTTTTTCATGCTGAATGACTTATTTAAATGAAACGTACGAGCACATCTCTGGTAAACACAAGAATTAAAGTGGTGCTTTTGCATGACTCTTAGCGGAGAAACTCAGATTTACAGATCTGTCGATTAAATCAACTAATCGATTAGTCGATACAATTGAATGAGTGTTAGTCGACTAAGAATTTCTTTAATCGAGCACAGCCCTAAATATATCAAGTTCAACAAAGAAAATCACTGGAATCAGGCCTTTTCAGAACGTTGAATAGTTCAATCTTAAGAGAATTGAATCTCTATTTCTCAAATTAAATTGTTGTGTTGAGCTAATTGTACTTGTTGTACTTCCCGTAGGTTGGTAAATAATGAGATTTTATTTCAGAAGTGTTGTTGAATTTTGCTCAGCAGATCGCTGACAGTTTCCTCCCACTCGTGCTGGGACACCGGAGACCAGCTGCACGGTGTTTACCCACACATTTAGAATATCTTGTACAGTAGATGCCTTGAGCAAGGCAGTTTGGGGAACTTCACTAATTATTCACGCACGCACGGGCACACACACACACACACACACACACACACACACACACACACACACACACACACACACACACACACACACACCACATTACCAGTGTAATACTACAAGCCCGTAACATAATTAGGTTAATTTTGATTTAAATTACCACCCTTGGTTATGTTTTCAGGAGAGATATTAATAAGTGAAGTTAAAGTCAGCTTTTTGTTTTGTTTCTCAGGTCATTAACACAGGGGTGAAGGTGTGGTCTCGCAACAGTGATGGAGAGGAGTTTGGCTGTGCCTTCAGACTGGCTCAGGAGGTAGGACACACACACACACACACACACACACACACACACAGAGAGCACCCTATTTTTCACCACAGCACCCTGGACATCACTTCTCATCCTCACACATTCCATCTTCAGTGGAATCATTTGCTGGAAATCGACCTTTTTGTTGAGTCGCACCTTATTTAATCGGAAGGTGTTTTTTATTGTGAAACATGACCTTCTCTCAGAATCTTCACACCTTAGTTGCACATTTTCACATAATTCCCATAATCCTATTTACGTACAAACTAACATGATTTGAAGTGGTACACGCAGTGATGCATAGCTTCTATTTCTAGGGCTTCAAACCCTTTACATATTCTTTGATGTTATACTCCATTTCATTGTAAAAGAAGCTCCTTAATGTGTGTTCAAACTTGCAGTAGGTCAATCTTACTATCATTGACTATCATTCAGCACAGAGGCCACAAAACACAGCTGAATAACGAGGGAGCCAGACGGCCGAGTTCACACTTCAAATAAACTTAGAATTCATTTTAAATGCATCATGCAAGTGTAAAGAATCTGGAATTACTATGTAGGGTCTGCAGATTGTCAACTACATCTCCTCTCCGTCCTACAAGGGTATCTACACTCTCCAGCCGTATATTCGCTCCAGGATAATCCGAGTGAGTGTGGAGGACATCAAAGTGCTGCTGACCCAGGAGAACCCCTTCCTCAGCAAGCTGGAGGACGACGCCCACGCCCAGGCCAAGAAAATGGGTAAGCAGCACGGCAAAAAAAAAATCTCACTCCAAACAGACTGATCTCATGAAGTAGCGTATGTATGACACGCCAATGCATACTCGCTTTTTAGCGTGTATGTCAACGCCGTTTGGCCTCCATTGACTTACATTACCTTGCGATTGCGTGTGGATGTACGCCATAGTGAGTTGTTTGAAAGGGCGACAATCTGCGCATGTTGGTCAGGGTGGAGGATGGGTCAAACACAGGACTTTCACCCAGGAGACCGGGGATCGCGTTCCGCGTGTGACGTTTCCTAAACTCAACAGTCGCTTTCTTCTTTTACTGAAGCCAACCGGTTCTTCTTTTCCTAAACCCAACCATAGCTTTCTTCTCGCGATAACACGTTCTATCACCAAGGGGCGATAACACACCAAGGGGCGATAACACGGCAAGTGGCGTGTATGTGTATGCCCGCTCTATACAGCGTAGACATGCACGCGGATAGCTCAAAAAGCGTACAGATAACAAAGTTGCCGTGTATATTTACGCGAAGTCATGATGCCATGTTGCTCCAAAATATGAGACATGTATTCCAACTTAAATAACCACTTTCAGAAAAGTGAAGCGCTGTAATCAGTATTACTACAGACTTTTTACTACACCATTTTTTTCTTTCGGATACCGAAACAACAAAATAAATATTTTTTGGGGGAGCAGCCTAGAGGTTAGAGTAGCGGATTAGTGACTGGAAGGTTTCTGACTTGGCTGGCATGCGAATGAAAGACAGAAAAGTGAAATGAGTAATGCTTTGTCTTCCTCAAGAACTGGTGTTGAGCTGCCCTTTAGCAAGGCACTGACCCAGAAACACACTCGCAAGAGGAGCACTTCCAGCGAAAGAAAACTAGTACGCTTTTAATTCTCAGATGTAATTAAGCGTACATGACAAGTGTCGTGGTCCAAAATAGCTTTTGGAATAATCTGTTGTTGCTCTCTGTTATTCTCTCTGCAGTAATGGGTAGCATTGTGTTGAAGTACATCCCCAACCCAAAGTAAGTTGTTTCTCTATATTTGAAGTGTATGCATGTCATTAATTTTTTTTTTTTTTTTTTTTTTGGAAGTGATTTCTCAAACAACAAAAGGGCACTTCAATTTTGCAGTCAACCAGTCACATACAAAACAAACAAAATAAACAGCTTATCAGTCATTCAATCAACCAACATGTCACTAGCAGCAGGTCAACAAATGGTTCTCTTCATTTTTGGTCATACTGACACCCTCCATAACCCTCTTGTTTGTCAGTAACCCGGCGGAGCCTCAGTGTCCCATCCAGCTGTGTGGCTGGAGGGGGAAGACGTCCATCCGAGCCTTCGTCCCACGCAACGAGAGGTTTCATTACCTCCGACTGTTAGGCGTGGAGGTCTTCAGAGACAAACAGGGCGTCGGGGCAGAGAAAGGGAGGGGTGGAGAAAAGGAAGGAAAGGAAGAGGTAGAGGACGCAGTGGAAAAGAACGCAGAGGAGGAAGGTGCTGTGGAAAACGAGACAAAGCTGGACTTGGAGAATGGTGAAGAGAACCGATCATCATCATCAGAACCAAAAAAGCAAGCAGGAGACTAGCAGGTGAGGATGTAGAGGAAACGGCAGAGAGAAAGGAGGACTGACTGAAGACGTAGGTCAAAGACCACATTAGGTGGTAGAGGAGGGTGATGTTCCTCTACGGATTTCTCTGTTCACATCACTGCCACTGCAGAAGGATTCCCTCCCACAGATGGATCCTCCCCCGCCCCCTGGAGGCATCACTATTAATCCCACTGCTTTCCTTTGCAAGGTCCGCCCTGCGTAGCATTCAAGCGCTAGTATTGGCCAGGTTTCCATGCTTGCTCTTTCAGGTCCTATCCCCTGACCAATGGGCTACCCATTACCTAACCACTCGAGGTCAACGCCTCACCTCCACAATCTGCCTGACCACTCAGCTGCTACGCAGGGCGGGTCTTGCCAAGGAAAGCGTGGCATTCATAATGACGCCCACAGGAACTTTTTAGTTGAATGCTTATTTTATTGATCGTTTTTTTTATATTTTAACAAACTTATTCCACTGACCTAGTGGCTTAAATTTTCTTTCCGTTGATCATGTTTAGAGAGGTTTACGTGAACGGTCATTATTTTACACTTGTAATTAAGCAGAAATATGAGGTTGATTAAAAGCGTTACAGGTTAACTGTGTCACCACCTGTTCAAATGATTTAACTTTATGCTCATTGTTGGCCCACTGAAGTACTAAAGGCATGCTTGACAAGGGGTTTGATTAGGTTCTGCAAATTACAGACAATAAAATGGCTTTGAGGAATTAAATAGAAGTATGGTCCCTAAAAAGTTGTAAATAAAGTGGGTGCTGCGGCACCCTGCTAGGGCTGGGCGATGCATCGTCGACGTAATATAAAATCGTCTATCGTATGTATTTTTCTATATCGTTTTTATCTCAATATCCAAAAACCAGCAGCCGAACTGCGTCCTTTGGACGATGCATTACCTTCCGATCCTTGCACGTTATGTTCATTTTGCACTGAAGTTTTTAATTAATTAGAAAATCCTCTACTTTTTATTTGTCAAGTATTTAATAACACAGGAGTAAAAAAAAAAAAATAGGCTTTAGCATGTGGATATTTCACATAGACTCCATTAATTGAATTTTTGAGAAAACGTTATCTATCTTATCTATATATATATATATATATATATATATATATATATATATATATATATATATATATATATATATATATATATATATATATATATATATATATATATATATATATATATATATATATATATATATATATAGCGAGATATGAAATGACCAATATCGGGACGAAAGATTTAGTCCATATGGCCCATCCCTGCGGTTTCGGTAGGACAGACCATGTGTGCGTTTCATTTATTTACTTGTCACTTTTTTTCAATGACGTGAAGCTTTAATAAAAATGTCTTTTTATATTAACTACATTTTCATATTCAGTTTTCAAATGTAGAATAATGAAAGAAATAAGCTGATATAGTAATACATCACACTTACTGAAATTTGAGCTTTTCAGGTTCACAGCAATCGGAAACAAAGACTAAGGCTGCTGTGATGCTCAAAGGAGTAAGCTCAAAGGACAGCTCAAGACAAAACATGTCTCTTTAACAAGTCATCAAGATATTGACTGAAAAACTAGGATATGAAAATGAAAAACAACGCAGGGTGCCGTGTGTTTTTGTCAAGTGGGTTTTATTGTCATTTCAACCGTATACACTGTACAGTGAGACGAAACGTTTCACCATGGATCAAGTGGTGTTACACGCTGAACACACGGTTACATTTAAAATATGTAAAAACAACATTTGAGACAGGCTACATTTAGTGCACACACATTATAAATATACATAAAGTGCAATTACTGCTTAAAGTAGAGCATTTAACCCTTGTGTTGACTTCGGGTCACATTGACCCGTTTTTAATTTTTGTTTTATATCCAAAAATATGGGACGTAGAAATAAGCGCTGAAAATATGTAGAAGAAAAATTTAACAATTTCTAACGTTGGAAAAAACAAAAACAAACTGTGAAAAAAAGGCGTCGAAAAACCTTTTGACCGGTCAACCTTCTTTAAGGTTGACAGGAAGACAACGCAAGGATTAAGACAGACGAGGTTGTGCTGTTTCCTCAGACTACAGAGAGCCATGGGTTTCTTTAAGCGATGATCAAAATATGAAAAACACAAAGTTAAACTTGCCATCACAACAGCATATTTGCTGCATCTTGTTAGTAGTTGCCACGGCAGCTTCTCTGCACTGGATGGACAGACATCGCTCCCCCTGTTTATTACCCAGTCCAGCTGCCATGACAACAGCCGTCATGACAACCAGCCCCCTCACCTCTCTCTGGTGATGGGAGGGGACAGAGGGACCACAGAGAGCATCCTGCACTCCTCCGCTCTCTTCATTTTCTTCTCCCAACTCCATCCTCACTTCTCTTCTTTATCCCCTGTTGTCCCTCATTCCCTGCGTCGTCTTATTTATTTTTATTATTCTTTGATCCTTGACCTCTAAAGCACACGGCAGTATTACCATGCAGGAGAGCAGCTGTCATGTCAATTCCCTCGGTCACTGGCTGTGGCTCTGCCAGTGACAGCGCTGTTTGCAAAGACAGAAGGGTACAAGTCTGGGACAAAAGAAGTCAATGTTTAGGTTACATGCTGGGAGGGTTGTATCTTGTTTTACCGGTTTTCTAAGGGAAGCAGAGAGACATTTTGACCAAATTAGACTGATTTCCAACCTTTATCCCTGCTAATATAACAGAGACGGATGGAAATGAAAGACTAAATGGTTGATTGAACAACATGGCTGAGGGATAGATTGGAACAGGTGTATTTGTATTTTAGTGTGAATGTTGGGCCATGGCTGGGGTGGTGGTGGGAGGCGGAGCTGCTTGTGGAGTTAGTCAAGGATAAACGAGGAGAGAAAAAAGCTCCATTCTTTCGAGCTGAGTAGAGGATAGCACATGAAAATGGAAAGAGTTGAAAATGATAAAAGCCTTGGGAAGATGAAGAGAGATGAGTGACTGGAGGGTTACAGAGAGGGTGGGGGCTGGGGGGGGTGAATAAATTGAATTGGACAAACTAGAAAAAGGTTTGGCGATAAGGGAAAAAGTTGTCACTGAGCCTGTCTGTGCGTGGGAGTGTGTGTTTGAGTCAAGCCTGTGCCTGAATATGTGTGTATACTTCGGTTAAGCCCGTCTTTGTGTGTTTTAAAGTGTGTGTGTGCTGGTTTGCGAGTGTGAAGTGATGCCTAGCTTCTGCCTTTTCAGCCTCCCAAGTTTTCATGCGAACTTATTAACACTAGCAATGACATCAAATCCGCACACGGACATGTACGTTAACTTCTTTCTCCTTCATCCTCTCGCAATCTCCTCTCCTGTCTTTTTACTTTCAATTGAAATGTCCATCCAGTCCTTGTCTCTAATATTCATACTACTCACTTCCTCTTTTGACCATTTTGATTATCTCTCTCCCTGGAAGAGCTTTCTGAAAGCACTCACGGCCTCCCAAAGCTCAGATTCTAAAATGTTCTTAAACTGTCGTCTCGATTTAAGTCTTTGCTTTTAGTTCTTCCGCAATACACAATTTTTTTTTTTTTTTTTTTTAAACGGGGCATTATTGTTCTTCTGTCCTCCATATGTGTGTGGTAGCCTTTACTGAGATCTTTTTCAAGGCTTCAAATACATTGTATCGGAGTATAAAGTATTAGTATTAGTTCCTGGTAATTTCATTAACTGGGTATTGCTGCACTTGAAAGCTGCACTACTTAATAGTTTTATAGTACAGTGGATCAAAACACTGAGGGGCCATCCACACGGAAACGCTTTTTGGTGTAAACGCACGTTTTGCATAATTTTGGCCGAACGAATCCTGTAAACGCACTGCCTGAAGACGCACTTTTTTGAAACCTGGTCCCAGGGTGAAAAAATTTCGAAAATGCTGCCCTTGCGTCTTCGTTTGGAGGGCGAAGCCACATACTTGCGCCTTCGACCTCTTATCCTGCGACAATGTCTCATAACAACAACAGTGGCGGACTACATGGTTGTGTTCCTGCTGGAGAAGATATTGAGCCTATTAGGGTTACTAGGGCAAAATATACTGTCTGTCTGTATACAGCGCGCTAGCTTTATGCGCGTGCTTCCTCTCTATTCCGTTTTTTTGTGAATTTCTGTAGCAGAAACAGCGCCACCTATAGGCCTGGAATATGAAGTAGCATGTTGAGTCTTTTACAAATGGATCAGTTTGGACGCAAATATTCTTGCCAGGAAAGACGGGGGGGAGGGGAGATCGTTTTGGTACGTGTGGACGTGGCCTATGTGTAATGTGAAAGGTATCACTGACGACTGAAAAAGTGATCTTGCAATATTTGTGCCAATTTGACCTCTGGACTGTTTGTGCACCTCATGTTTATTTGTACAAACAGCCATTGTACTAGCTGTAAGCTACAGATGTTGGCTGTAGTGGGGTAGTATGACAGTTTGTATTTTTGTGGCAGCTCAGCTTTCGACTGAAATTTGAATTCGCCACAAACTCCAGTTGCTTCTTCTGTAGATTCATAAAGCCCTAGGATATAAGCCCCAGGTGAATTCTATATATGTATTCACAGCCACTCCTCTCTTTCCACTGACTCCGTAGTAGCTTTTTTATTTTTTGGGATTCTACAAGTTTCCGCTCATCAACAAGTACCTGGACTCTTAAGTGGTACCAAACCCACTGTAGGCTACCTGCCCAGCGCAAGAGTGGCAAAGTTAGCGAGATAGCTGGTGAAGAAAGTCAAACATCTAGCCGCTAAAGACCCAAATATTTCATAAGGAGTTGGTGAAGACCAAAACAGAGATGAAAGAAAAGTGAATATTTGATTTATTGCCATGTGGCTGGAAACACAATTCCAAATGAATGCTACTGAATGTGTAGGCAAATGCTAGCATTTTGAATATTTCAACCATGGATGATGTTGTGTTTTCAGATTGTTGTGTTGTGTAAGTGATGGGACTTTTTTTGAAAACAATTTCTAGTAGGCTATTTAGCATTTTTTATACATTCACAGTGTTTGTGTTCTCAACCCGGTTTGAGGGACATTTTATGATATCGTAAACTATTTGACATTTATAACCTCACCCTCTGCTTGCCACCTTGCACTATTTAAGGAAATTAATAAAACATGCCGTCTCCTCTGCTCACCTTTTTAAGATTATCTTACATCAACATGATTTATAGGAGTAAGTGTGTGAATATGTCATTAGAGCTCTAATCCAGACAAGATGTACCCACTGTGCCGCAGCGCTGTGGATGTTGTCCCTTCCTCACCTCTTTATTTTCTTTTCCTTCCTTCCTCCATCTCATCGTCCCCCCACCTCATTTTGATGCTCTTGCATACTTCATGCACTCTAGCGCTCAGCCTCATGGACATGCATATATGTTTAGGATTATATAATCAAGCTGTTACGCAACGCTAAAAAAGACTGAGGGAGGCAAATTCACACGCACGCACGCACGCACGCACACACACACACACACAGGGAGAGAGAGTGACAGAGGGGAGGGTGTGTGTGTCTGTGTGGTGGGGGCAATGTTGTGTTTCATTAAACCAAAGCCCACTCAGCTTTACACATACACAACAACTGCTCTCCCTTTTAAAATCCACTGATAAATCGTGTGTGTGTGTGTGTGTGTGTGTGTGTGTGTGTGTGTGTGTGTGTGTGTGTGTGTGTGTGTGTGTGTGTGTGTGTGTGTGTGTGTGTGTGTGTGTGTGTGTGTGTGTGTGTGTGTGTGTGTGTGTGTGTGTGTGTGTGTGTGTGTGTGTGTGTGTGTGTGTGTGTGTGTGTGTGTGTGTGTGTGTGTGTGTGTGTCCTTAAGATCTAACAGTTTTAAGGCAGCTGCTTTCCCACTCCACACATGCACAGAGACAGAGCCCGCCCTATGAGATTTTATTCCTATCCCTGATACACACTCTGTTCTCTAGCGTATCATGCCCCCCCCCGCCGTGACTCGTGCTAAACGTGCAGGGTATACATTTGTGTGTATGTGTGTCCATGCACACTCCTCTTGTGGCACCATTAGCACTTAATGTGTCCCAGGACTACATCCGGGGTTTAAACCTGAATTTACCTCTAATATGTTATGAAATGATCTCCCACACATGAGCAAACACCCACGCTTGCATTAGGCCAAATTAAAGCTAAGAGGTCCTCTTCTCAGTCCTCTTTGGTAATCACCAGCTGAACAGCACCCACATCACGATGACTCTCTCTGCTTACACATTACTGTATCACTGTGACAAGTGAAATAAGGTCAAACGTAAAACTAATATCAGCATGTCAGTGTTTTATTCCTCAAATGTGGTCAAATCAGTGATATGAAGCTTAGCTAAAGTTCAATCAGGGACACTCCCTTTACTCACTCATTCATTCTTGTCTCTCTCCAGCTATTAATCTGTGGTCCTTCACTCTTAAAGCGTAACTCGCCAAAATGCAACCTAGGGTCTTTTTGTGAGTGTAGCCGAGTCAAACTTTCGTTTAAAAGCATATTTAGGACGGAATTTTTAAGATTTTCCGTATTCTCGTTTTTTGGTCAAATGGCCTTTTGAATGGGAGTGCTAGGGGCACTTTTATGCTAGCCTCAAAATAGCTATTTTTAAAATGCTAAGAAGGCTCGACACAACGTGAAACTTTGCTCAAAGTATCACTAGGGGCTCTACACCTTAACGAAAGCATTGACAACATTGTTTGTGTACCCAGAGTTTACTAAAAAAGGTTTTGAGCATCTCACGTTAGCAGTTGTTGTTTACGCTATCCGCCATTTTCCCAGTCCAAAATAGGCGATCTCTGAATGCGAATGAACGGACTCCATAGGAGGAAATGTCATTCCTATATGAGGCTCCTTTTTCAACTACAAGGCCAATATTGTGTTTCACTAATGACAAAACAACGAATTATCCGTGCATTTATATGGAACTAAGCTTTAGAAGCTTTCCATCTTTACTCTCCTCCCTCGACTATTTTTGACTGGCTCGATAGACGGCGACCGGAAGTGAGCTCTGTGAACACAAACAATGTTGTCAATGCTTTCGTTAAGGTGTAGAGCCCCTAGTGATACTTTGAGCAAAGTTTCACGTTGTGTCGAGCCTTCTTAGTGTGTAAAAATAGCTATTTTGAGGCTAGCATAAAAGTGCCCCTAGCACTCCCATTCAAAAGGCCATTTGACCAAAAAATGAGAATACGGAAAATCTTAAAAGTGACGCTTCCGTCCTAAATATGCTTTTAAACAAAAGTTTGACTCGGGTACACTCTCAAAAAGACCCAAGGTTGCATTTTGGCGAGAGTTACGCTTTAAGTAGTCCAACCAGGTCTTGCCACAATCTCGCTTAGCCAATCGTATCCATGTTGTCAAACTTTAAAATGCGTTCTCCCTGCTGCTGTCACTTGTCGTTTCAATAAGAACGGATGTGACCCTCCTCCACCCCTTCACCTCCAGGTCTTCATCATATCAGCGCCCAGTCCTGCTCCACATCCCATCATTCAGGTCTTCAGCAACTCTCTTTACCACCACCAGTTTCTAGACCCCAGGGGGGAATATCCTGAATTAATCACGGCATCACTACCCCCACCTAAATATACTGTACCAAGTCCCGATGGGGTCTAATCGCTAAAGACCCCTCTCAAATTCTTTTTATCATGCACTTGAATAAAAATGGATTGTTCACTCTTAATGAAATCTCTCCTGATTTAAACCAATAGCACAGTCTTGATAAATGATTCAGTAATACGGATACATGTATGTGTTATGATTATTATTATTATTATTATTATTATTTAACAGGGTTTAAAAAGAAGGGTTTGGGAGTCTAAAAGCACAAAATCCCTTCGTATCTGCTCATTGCTTACAAACTGTACTTGCTGGCTGTCTGTCAGGTTGACTGAGCTCAAATATGGTCCAAAGATTTGTCCTTCTCAGCAGCACGGAGAGAAAGATGGGGTACTATGTCAGGATGACAGTTTGGGGTTAGCTTGACCTGTCTGTTCCCTCAAGTGTGCTCTCTTTAACTACTGCCTCTCTCTTTCCATCCGTCTCTGTCTCTGTGGCTCTGTAACCTCAGCCCTCATCCTGCCTGCGCTGACGAATCACCAAAAGAGAAATAATAATATCAAGGTAAATGAAATGAGGGTTCAGGGCAAAATCCATATAAGGGCCGGGTCACCTGTTCACCATGCACATTAATACTGCATGCTCATGGGATTCCCACTGCATTATATTGGCAGCAATGCCTCCATTCGGATCTGTCTTTCTTGACCGATGAAGCTCATACCACTCAACTTTTCTGCACTTTACTGCTCAAAAAGTGGCAAATATAATCTTCAACATTAACAGAAAATAGTGCTGGGGGCTTTTATCACTGAAGAAGCCTTAAAGAATGCATGAAGCTTCTGTAGCAGATGTATTAATAGAATAATATAGCTCAAAGAGAGAAGGATGGAGAGTGTTTCTGTGCAGGCGGTTTGTTGATGCTTGGTGTGCTCTCAAGGAGTTCTGGGGCACTTTGCATGAAAAGAGCATTTTACAAATGGAATAATAAAAAGCCTCCATTACATTGACTAATTATAAAAGAACAGCTTGAAGACTTTTACTTGAAATCAACGCGCCTCTGCACACGTTCTTTTCATGATGAAGACCACTTTTACTTTTGTGTTCAGCCGTAGCAGCTATAGGCAATCTAAATGTGCTTATGTGAGTCAGAGACTAGGATTTTCATTAAGTCCTTGTGGAAGCGCCATGTCTGAAATGCTTAGGTTATTATCAGAAATGATAATAGCCTCTATAGACCAGGGGCATCAGCTCTCCCTAAGTTCAAACTTAGTCTAATTATAACATAAGTGTTGACTGAAGTGTAGATTTATGCATTACTAAATCAAAAAGGGTAGCACCCCACAAACTAGTTAATACACAAAGATTAATTGTCTAAATTAGGAATCTTCAACAGGGGGTCCGGGACCCCTGTGGGGTCCTTAGAGTCAATGCAGGGGGGCCTCCAAATTATAGTTAATTTAAAGTTTAACATGAATCCAAACTAGTATTAGCAAATACAGTGCCTTGCGAAAGTATTCGGCCCCCTTGAACTTTTCGACCTTTTGCCACATTTCAGGCTTCAAACATAAAGATATAAAACTGTAATTTTTTTGTGAAGAATCAACAAGTGGGACACAATCATGAAGTGGAACAAAATGTATTGGATATTTCAAACTGTTTTAACAGATAAAAAACTGAAAAATTGGGCGTGCAAAATGATTCAGCCCCTTTACTTTCAGTGCAGCAAACTCTCTCCAGAAGTTCAGTGAGGATCTCTGAATGATCCAATGTTGACCTAAATGACTAATGATGAAAAATAGAATCCACCTGTGTGTAATCAAGTCTCCGTATAAATGCACCTGCTCTGTGATAGTCTCAGAGGTCCGTTTAAAGAGCAGAGAGCATCATGAAGAACAAGGAACACACCAGGCAGGTCCCAGATACTGTTGTGGAGAAGTTTAAAGCCGGATTTGGATACACAAAGATTTCCCAAGCTTTAAACATCCCAAGGAGCACTGTGCAAGCCATAATATTGAAATGGAAGGAGTATCAGACCACTGCAAATCTACGAAGACCCGGCCGTCCCTCTAAACTTTCAGCTCATACAAGGAGAAGACTGATCAGAGATGCAGCCAAGAGGCCCATGATCACTCTGGATGAACTGCAGAGATCTACAGCTGAGGTGGGAGACTCTGTCCATAGGACAACAATCGGTCGTATACTGCACAAATCTGGCCTTTATGGAAGAGTGGCAAGAAGAAAGCCATTTCTTAAAGATATCCATAAAAAGTGTCGTTTAAAGTTTGCCACAAGCCACCTGGGAGATACACCAAACATGTGGAAGAAGGTGCTCTGGTCAGATGAAACCAAAATCAAACTTTTTGGCAACAATGCAAAACGTTATGTTTGGCGTAAAAGCAACACAGCTCATCACCCTGAACACACCATCCCCACTGTCAAACATGGTGGTGGCAGCATCATGGTTTGGGCCTGCTTTTCTTCAGCAGGGACAGGGAAGATGGTTCAAATTGATGGGAAGATGGATGGAGCCAAATACAGGACCATTCTGGAAGAAAACCTGATGGAGTCTGCAAAAGACCTGAGACTGGGACGGAGATTTGTCTTCCAACAAGACAATGATCCAAAACATAAAGCAAAATCTACAATGGAATGGTTCACAAATAAACATATCCAGGTGTTCGAATGGCCAAGTCAAAGTCCAGACCTGAATCCAATCGAGAATCTGTGGAAAGAACTGAAAACTGCTGTTCACAAACGCTCTCCATCCAACCTCACTGAGCTCCAGCTGTTTTGCAAGGAGGAATGGGCAAAAATGTCAGTCTCTTGATGTGCAAAACTGATAGAGACATACCCCAAGAGACTTACAGCTGTAATCGCAGCAAAAGGTGGAGCTACAAAGTATTAACTTAAGGGGGCTGAATCATTTTGCACGCCCAATTTTTCCCAGTTTTTTTATCTGTTAAAACAGTTTGAAATATCCAATAAATTTCGTTCCACTTCATAATTGTGTCCCACTTGTTGTTGATTCTTCACAAAAAAATATTTTATATCTTTATATTTGAAGCCTGAAATGTGGCAAAAGGTCGAAAATTTCAAGGGGGCCGAATACTTTCGCAAGGCACTGTATAAATCCCCTCTGATGATAAGCTTACTTGCCTGTAAGGAAGGTACTGTAGTCACTATGGTAGCCATCCACAGATACAGTGAGTTAATCCTATGTTTAGTCACGTTTCTGTTTTAAAATTAAAACATGATTTATAAAATCATGCAATCAATTATTAGGCTATTTTAATAGTTTAGTATTATATGGAAAAAAAGGTATGTATAAAGGCTTCAGGCCACCCTAAATGTTACTCTAGGCCCAGTTTAATATGCAACTTCATTTTAGACACAGTCATTATTTCAGGCTGTTTTTCACCTGATATAATGTGTATCTCCTCCCCTAACATGCAAAGGGTCTGTCCTGTCATTATGTGTATTATTTTCTGAGACAATATGGAGATGTCTGCTGTTTTCTAGCAAAAGTTACAGAGGAGATACATATGTAGTAGGGGGACCCTGCTTTGTCTCTCTCGGTTAAGGGTTCCTTGGCTTAAAAAACATTGAAGACTCCTGGTCTAAATATTTACACCCAGTAACTGCCAGGTGTTAACTGTTCACCAACTGAGCTAACTAACAAATTAAAGAAATAATCTCAAAGATTTTCATTTAAATAAAAATATCTGTTAAGTCACTATGTATCGCTAAATGAGGTAACATTCCCAGCAAAAATAATAAGCGGCACCGAGTTAGTGATGTCAGCCAGTAATGGTTGATCCGCCAGAGAGGGGGAAGGAGCTACTGCAACAGACTCGCTCTGAACCGTCTCTGCTAGCGCTGCAAATAAACAGTTACCACGGCCAGACAAACAAAGAAAAGAGCGATGACTACAGAGAATGAAAGACATTGTAATATCCCTCGCAGGATTAATAAGGTATGTCAAATTTGAAATTTCAAAGACGATGAAACATATTTAAAATAATTGAATGTAAACACACCTGCAATTACTGCTTATCGCCAGGTGCCGACAAAGAGAACGAAACAGAGATCTTGTAGTTTGTAACTCTAACATTAGCTTGCCAATACATGACCCCTGTTTAGAGTGAAGAGTAAAAGAGAATAAGGAATATGGTCGATACTTGAAACTTGATAACATTTTATAAACTTTATAAAAGTGATTTTAAATTAAATTTAATATATTTCACAAAAGTAACACAACATACCCCCCAATTACAAAACCTTGTCAGTAAGGTTTTGCTAAACTACCTAATAACGTTAGCTATCCATCCATCTTCGTCCGCTTATCCGGTGTCAGGGGACCCCAAACTTCCCTTTCCCGAGCCACATTAACCAGCTCTGACTGGGGGATCCCGAGGCGTTCCCAGGCTAGGTTGGAGATATAATCCCTCCACCTAGTCCTGGGTCTTCCCCGAGGCCTCCTCCCAGCTGGACGTGCCTGGAACACCTCCCTAGGGAGGCGCCCAGGGGGCATCCTTACCAGATGCCCAAACCACCTAAACTGGCTCCTTTCAATGCAAAGGAGCAGCGGTTCTACTCTGAGCTCCTCACGGACGACTGAGCTTCTCACCCTATCTCTAAGGGAGACGCCAGCCACCCTCCTGAGGAAACCCATTTCGGCCGCTTGTACCCTGGATAACGTTAGCTAGGTTAGCATAATCAGATTTTGTTGTTTGTTAAGCTTGAAATGCCATACCTTTTGTTCACATACTTGATTACTTCATTGTGCTACAGGTGTTTACTAATAACTTATTAATTATTGGTAAAGTCTTCAACCTAAGACATTTGTTAGCAACCTGAGTAGCTAAATCGCTAGTTTAAAACTAGCTTGTAGTTACTAAGAACTTAGAAAGGTCTTCTTTACTAATGGATTTATGAATAGCTGAAGCAACGCAATTCAGCTGAAGACCTTGTATCTTAGTTGTTTACTTCACATTTGTCTACAGGTCACATTCATCTTTACTGATAAAAGTACATTATTATTGTTGATTTGGATTTAACACCGGCAGCAAGAAAAAGTGTAGCTAAGAGAACACTGGATCCTGTAATCTGATTTACCTACTGTGTCTCTAACCCTGTTTTTTTTTTTTCCAAACCAAAGAGTGCTGTCGTTCCTGTTCAGAGGACGACACAGGAAAGAACAGGATGTGTGAGGGGAAAGTGATGGGTGCTGGGATGATGGGGTGAAGGGTAAGGGTCATTTGAGGGATGAATGAGAGAAGGAGAAATGGATGAGGTTGATGAGGGGAGAGAGTGAGAGTGGGGTTGGAGTTGGGGGGGGGGGGGGGGGGGAGGGTTGAATAGTGAGTACAAGGCTTTATTTAGTGCATGCCTGCAGGTGTTGCCTAGTAACAGAGAGGAAACAGATCGAGGGAAGAGAGCTGGAGAGCACATCTCCCTTTATTTTTTCACTCTCTCTTTTTGCTCCTGGCCTAACCATCTTCCAAAATCCCAGCACAGGCACGCATACAGACAAAAGACACTCTTTCTCTGTCTTTCTCCCTCAGACTCTGTCACACTCACAGCAAAAGCCCTGTCCCTCATTAGCAGTCAGGATGGCTGCTGTCCTCCTGTCACGAACAAGGCAACGAGAGGCAGGAGGAGAGAGATGAATTAGGGAGGAAAAGTAGACACGGAGGAGAGAAAATACAATGAAATCTTTCCTGTATGAAAACATCCACAAAGGTTGTTGCCATAGCATTTGTTGCTCCGGTACACTTTCTCATCATTTTTGCTCTGTGAAAGCTTGTTTTGAACACACAGCACACATCCAACCAACATGATGGCTTTTAATGAGTCAGATTTATATTCAGCGTCTTACCGGAGAGCTTATAAAATGAGTATGGAAGGCAGCTCAATAAAGCACTCAACATGCTATTGTAGCTTCCATCCAATCATGATCCTTAGTAGCATTGATCAAGGTTAGAATGAGGGCACACCGGGTGCGAGAGTGTGTGTGTGTGTGTGTGTGTGTGTGTGTGTGTGTGTGTGTGTGTGTGTGTGTGTGTGTGTGTGTGTGTGTGTGTGTGTGTGTGTGTGTGTGCGTGTGCGTGTGCGTGTAATCGACCCAGTTACCTGCAGCCTTCTTTAAAAAATACAGCAGCTAACAGATCTGGTGTAAAAAATACAGAGAGACAGATGATCACATTGTATCTTTGCTCCATGATGACGTGGTGCGAACAGATTCTCTCTCCATGCACGGAAACACACAAATTGCATCACTGATGATGTGGCTAATGATCCAAGGATATGTCTAATGCCTGGGCTACCAATGAGTGTCTCTAGTGTTTTTTCTTTAATCTTCCTATTATCTTTTATGTCTAAGCAGATGCAAACAGCTACATCCTCAGGTGTTTGCAGCGCTGGGAGTGTGTGACCACTGTCTGCTGCTCATGTTCGTGCATGCATGTCTTGGTGGCCGGGGAAGGGCGTGCTTTGCATTTTAACATCCCATCCCTTGCTAGCGACATCTGCAAAGGCTTTTCTCTCTTCCTATTCTTTGATTTTTCCTTGCAGGCCCCATCTTGAGCGATCAGTGTCTTTCTAATTGTCCCCTGGGAGAGAGGGATCACCTTGTGGAAAATCCACACGTGCACTGAGACACAGCAGGTCCCTAAAACTGGAAATTTATTGAATTTAAGACTCTCATAGCATATCCTACCTTAGAGGAACTCATTAAGAATCAATGATGCAACTGTTGCCAGTGGACAGCAGTCAGAATTGATTGATTGGTTAATCAAGGCCGACGCTGATGCACATGCACGTACACATGCACAGACAAGGAGAGTTAATTCACACCAAAACGCTGTCTGGCTTCACAGAAAGCTGGTTTCTAGCGAAAGCACTGAAATGGGCTAAAAATACATTTTTCCCACATGCACTGTGCCATATAAAATATTTATAGTGAGCCCCAGTCTGCTAAGAATGGCAAAGATGAGAGAGAGAGAGAGAATGAGAGAGACAACAGAGATGACAGAGAGGGGTGGCTGCCAAAGCTTATGGTAGCCTCCATCCCAGTGCCAGAGCTTACATAAGAGCTAACTGCAGTTTGAAAGAGAGTACAGAGCTTCACACACACACACACACACACACACACACACACACACACACACACACACACAGAGAGAAAGACGGGAAGAGCGAGAGGAGTGATTCTACTGTGTGTTCTGTCTCCAGAAATCTAAATTAATCATTCCTTTTTATAATCTACAACTCGATACTACGCATGTCCTGATTTCACCAAGCTTGCAGTTGTGAGACATATTTATCATTCAAAGCCGAAACGTGTGAGGGAAGAACACAAAATTATGATTTAGATTGCATTAATATTCCATTATACATTAGTATACAACTAAAGACCCTCTTGCAATGGGATACGCAACACCAAATTGAGCTAGGGGCGTAATGTGTCTGTGTGTGTGTGTGTGTGTGTGTGTGGGGGGGGGGGGGGGCGGGGCAAGATGGTCCCTTCCCTACTCCCCCAACTTACCAGTGACGCTGTCGCAACTGGTAATACAGTCAGGGGAACCGAAAGAAAAAGCTGGGGAAAAAATTGTATAACTGTACTATCGACAGTTAGCTGTTAGACTGTCCATACTCTCTGGACTATTAGGGGTTTTCAGCGCACATCAAAGATCACTTCTCTTGTCATGAGGCTGTCAAGTGGGAAATACCCATTTTACAAGCTTACTTCAATTTAAATTTTTTTGGACGAATGATTTGTACCAGGGAAAAGCACTTCCTCCCTGTAGAAGGTTGTGGACTTTCACCATAGTTCCCTTATAAAGATCAAGCATCATTTTTTTCAAGGCAGTTATGTCATCACTTCACACAGGATGATGACAGAGTTCCTTTTGGAAAAATGACCTTATGTTGAAAAATTGTCCATTTCAAAGAATCTATTCAACAAAAAGTCACCATTTGGATGTACACTGTGTAGGAATTGCTCCCATCTATCATCGGTGAAATTGTATTTTGCATTCAAACGAATAGTGCTCTTTAGCGCCTCGCTTTTTCAAATGCGTGTTGCAACTACGGTAGCCGTTATGTGTCATGTTGCCTTTTTAATTCCCTTTTTTGCTTTTTTGGCGACGAGGATTCCTTCTCCTGTGGCTCGGCATAAGTATGATCCTTCATTATGAACTAAAGTGCAGTGCAAGCGTTCAAATTTGCCGGGGCAGTGACAAGTGCCTCTCACTGATCTCCATCTCCGTTTCAGCTGGTTTCAGTCACGTGACGCTGGCTCTGAATGAAAACACGTTGTGGATTAGCTAGACGGCTAGTGCTTTATGTCCCTCTCAGCAATTAGAGTTTTTCAAAATGACGGGACGACATGGAAGCCTCCTTGGACTTTCCCGTCCAATGTAAATACAGATAAGAAATTCTTCGCTTACAAGAATAAGTCAGATCATTGGCAGAGGTAATTTTACACCAATAAGGACATATTTATGAATGAAGAAAATACTTAAAATACTACTCAGTGTACCTTTAACAATTTCTGATTACCCAATGATCCTTTATTATGCACTTCACAAACAAAAACAAATGTATGTTGTTACATGATCTATTGACCCTTCATTCTGAATCTGGATCTTTGCCACTCTTTCATTTATTAAAGGTGCTGTAGGTAGGATTGTGAAGATCCAGGACTTAGCCAAAAAATGTTAACATCGACAACTTCTCAGTCCCTCCCCCCTTGCTGCTAAAGCCCAAAACGGTCTCATAAGTACTCCCCCCACAAGGGAGAAGACATGTGTGTGCATGAGCAGTGATTAACACGCAGTTAGACACCCCCCTGGCCCTGATTGGTGCATCTGAACAGGGAACGGTGGATTTTTGCAAATCGCACTGCAGGCTGTAGGTGGAGGAGCCAGAGGAGCTGGATTTTTTAGTTGTATATAGAAAGTTAGTTGTATAAGTCTTACCTACTGCACCTTTAATGCAGTGGGTTGACCAGGCAAACAGTCAGATTTCACAGGTATAAATAGTCTTGGGGGGGGGGTTTGAAAATGGTAACACACAGATAGCAGAAGGGGAGGGGCAAAGTTTATCCAGGCAATGTACTTCTGTTGCACCAGACTACACACTTGATAACAAAGTGGCTTATCGCCTATGATTTAAATCCACAGAGTGAGAACTTTTTAGTCACATGTTGTAAGAAATCGGATTGTGCCCAAAGGAAAGAGGTCAGATTTCCAGAAAAAAGCTACTACAAACACACTGCACTGTTTTAAGATTCCCATCTCTTACTTTATATGGAACAATTCCATAATATTGGAATTCCACAATACAATATAGAAATGCTGAGCAGAACTGTGTGAGGAGAAAATTGCATCAGCATCATGTAGAGGGCATAACATACATAAAAGTTAGCCACCTAGCTTGGTAAATGCCACAGTGGTACTAATGAGCAACAGCAGCTATGCTAACTGAGCTCTGATAGAGCCATGCCTATTTTAATTGCTGCAAAACAGCTTCCATTCCTCAAACTGCTTTAAGCGTCCTCTAATCATGGATCATGATAATCATGGAGCAAAATTCATTTTTGATGGCCCCAGTTCACACATGCACAGCAGGCTTGTGCACAATTCAGAATTGAATTGAGAATGACTCAGAAATTCCAATTCAATTCTTGAATTTGAATTGAATTTGAATTAATGTCAAAAACAGGATCTAGAATTACAATTCAAATTTGAATTAAAGGAAGCAGAATTGCAATTCAGTAAAAATTCAAAGAAATTTATATACATAATTTAAGTGAAGTGTTTAACAATGAAGCTTTACAATATATGTCAGACATGATTGCATTACATATTCTATAAATGATATTAGTTTGAACTACTTGTACAGATTACATACATTAGGAAATGTTTCCTCCCAGCAATGAATGTTAAAAGCTCTAGTCACAGAACAAATAATTAAGTTTGATTTATTGTAATTGTAATTTTGTGGAACATGATGGAACATGACTCCATTTCCCAGAATGCTTTACTTTAACCAAGTATTTAAAATGGTTACCAAACAATTTGAGGTGGACATTTGTTTGAAAGCTTCTTTCCTACACAATTTGATGGTCAATACTGGACTTTTTAAGTTTCAGAAGTCCCTTACAACTTCAGATTACAAACGTTTATAGATTTGACACCTGTAATAACAGTGACATGGAACATAATAGCAGGCCTAAAAGGTCATCTGTACTAGTTCATTTTGTAGAACCAATTCCAACAAGAACACCTGGAAACCACAGAGCCGTATGCAAGCACTGCAGTGCTCCAGTCTGTGGCTCCATCAAGGCCACTTCAAATTTCAAAAGGCATCTACAAGTTAGTTAACAGACAGACAGTCTTTTATTTTGAAAACCATCTCTTGATGGTATTATGCTTCTGATATTTGATATCATCAGTGTTAGGGTCACTACTCAAGAACGTGTAATACACATTATTCACTTAAAAAACAAACATAATGCATTACCTTACTTGTTATTCTATATGGATAGTAACTCATTACTCTACTCATTACATTACTGTAGCGCAACACAGCAAGAGCCTGGCATATAGCTCATAAAGGGCTTAAACACACGTTCAACTCACAACACAACAGTAACAGTAACAGTAACATTAATGTGTTACATTACTCAGTTACAGAGAAATGTGATTATATTATGGCATTACTTCGTAAGGAGTTACCCCCAACACTGGATATCATATGTGTTTAAAAGCATGCAAGCACACTTGTTACTTATTACTTATTGTAAATCAAGAAAACAATTCTTGTCAATTGTGGAATTAATAGAAATATTTGTTCTCTTAAAGAGTAATCTACATTGAGGGACTTTTTTCCTACCGAAGATCAACCAAACCAGAATGAAGATCATGGTGGTGTTATTTGATTACTTTGAAATGAAAATAACATTGGAACAAAACTAATTAAACAACATTGAGGGGGTAATTTATTTCAAGAATTTGATCATTATCTATATTTTGGAACAAAATGTATGCAGGGTTGAGGAGTGACTAGTTACATGTAATGAAATTATGTTATTCAATTGCAAAATTAATGTAATTGTATTTAGTTGTATTACTGAGGTAAAATGTGTAATTCAATTAGTTACTAATGAAATTTAAAGGAAATTGCTTTGCATTGATGAAGTAATCCAAATAAAGTAATCCAAATCACATTTATAATGAGTAACTTATAACAGAAAGCAATTACATTTCCAAAGTAATCTTCCTAACACTGAATGTATGTGAGATTCAACACATTCTTTCTGTTGTGTGACTGTGGAATTTCGTCGAATTGCAATTAATTTAATTCCACTTCTTGTCATTCAAATTCAAATTCAAATTCAACTTCCTGTGGGATGGAGTCAATTCAATTCAAATTCCAATTCATGAATTGAATGGAGGCCAATTCTTAAATTCTGAATTTAGCACAAGTGCATGCATGATCAATGTGCAAATCCTCCTACACACAGATAGTACATACATCTGTGTATCAACAGGGAAAACAAATTCATTATTTAACACCATATTTCCAAGTGAGACATGGATGCATAATGCATGTAGTCTGTAAAGAAGGAACCCTCATCTCCAGTGTCCCTCACTCTGCACAGTGAAGCTTCATCTCATTCTGCTCTACAGCCATGGCATCACTTATACACACAATATTTCATATCATTTCTCATCCTGCTGTGATGGAGAAGCATCCTTCAGCTCCTACTCTGACATGACAGCATCATTGTATGTCATCCTGTGGGAATTAGCATAATCAACAGCTGATATAGTATTTGTGATCCATACATCACCCATGCAAAAGCACTTTCAGTACTTCATGCATTTTAAAAGACAGCTATACATCATGGATTGACTTATGCATGTTGGAGGGAGGAGAGGGTCTATAATTTAACACAGGCTTTTTGATGGCTTCTCTCCTGAGATGTCTGCCCTTCTGGTTTTTCGTTTACAGCCCCTTTCTGCCTTTACTGATCCTCTTGACATTAACTCTGTCATCTATTGAACGGCAAGTGTTTCTGTGTGTGAGAGCAGTCGATGCATGCGTGTGTCTAATGGGGTGGTGCGTTTGTGTGGTCTGCAAGCACCAAATGTCCTCTCGCCAGCTCTCGACATGGCTGATCTCATATAGAGACATTCTGGGAAATCTCCTCGGCATCGGGTGTGTCAGCGAGGATGGGGGCAGAGGAAATGGGAGACTCACAAATCACGTCTTATCTAATGAAGCTACTATAATTCAGATGGAGAGGAGAAACTAACCCCCTGCTCTTCGGGCTATGTGGCCTTATTTCATTGTCTTGTTACATCCCTTTTTCTTTATCACAATCCCCTTCTTTCTATGTCTCTGCTTGTTTCACAGAGGGCCACTATCCCTATAGGTTTCTAATATGATTAATCAGTTGGTCAACTGACCAAAATTAATGAAAAAAATACTGATAACCAATGAATCCAACCAATCCTTCATAGCTAAACAAAAAAAATAAATAAGTGGGTTTTCAGTGAGTTTAAATTAGGGATGCACCGAATCCAGATTTTTGGGGTTCAGCCGAATACCGAATCCACTGGTTAAGATTCTGCCGAATCCGAATACCGAATCCTACTTCCATCCTCAGTCCATTAACACAGTAAACACATCAATGAAGTAAACAACGTCCACAGCCTCTAAAACAGTTAAATGTAACAACTTAATTAATTTTCACATCGTAGGAAAGCACATCGCTATCGCCAGATGAGTGACGATTTTGTTTGTAAAATTTTTGCTAACTAGTGTATGATGAAGGCATTAGAAAGCTAACGTTTCTAGCAGCAGCAGGGAGACTCATTTGCCGAGCGAACGGCTGACCGCCCTGGAGAGGCACAGTCTGGTTAACACAGGTTTTTAGCTGTGACTGTCCTTCCTTTGCCGTACCTGAAGTTGCTGCATTCTGGCTGCTGTCTGTAGATTCCTTCATGCACAACCTGTATTCTTTCGGATGTTTCATATGCAAATGTTGTAACAGTGGCGATGTTGTGTATTGTTTAGGGTCCTTGCCACCACGAGACAAATTGGCATTGCAGATTGAACATGTAGCTGGACTTGAATCGCCTTCATTTGACTGAAAGTACTGCCAAACAACACTTTTTCTGCTCATGAGGTCCATTTTCACTTTCTCACAGCCTACTACATTGAACACTCCACCTACGTAAACATCTTCCCGTAATCAACGGCGGCGTCATTACGTCGACCAGCATATCGCGCGTAGTGCAAGCGTAGGGCTCGGTTTGCTGGAAAGAAATTCTAAGGTTCAGCAGAAACCGAACCCCGTCAAAAAGCCCAATATTCAGCCGAATCCGAACCCTTGAATCGGTGCATCCATAGTTTAAATACAACGCCTTTCACCACAAAAAAGTATTCATATAGATGTTTTGATCTGCTGCCTCCAACCATCCACGCTGGTTTTGCAGTGCTAGAACAATGTCCTATTGTTGTTTCCACCTTTTTACATTTTCATTATTGGCATGACCACAAGAGGTTAGCTACTTGTAATAAAACTAACAACCGGCCAGCAGTGAACTGATTGTTTGATTGCTAACGTTAGCTCAAAACGTCATTCAAGTGACAGCCTTTGTTGTGTTTGATTGCTAAGTAGTAGCCAGCAGTGAATGAACTTCGCTATGTAGGTCCATTTTTATTGTATTGACATTACAGAAGTCTCTCGTTTAGGTTCTTGTCAGCTACTTCAGCCTCTAATCTAGAACTGACATCAGGGATCATGCTGTGAAAATGTGATGCCTTACGCTAAATAATAAATTACTGCTATGTAATGTATCTATCTCATTATTCTGTGGCTAACAGCAAAACAGATCTGCATTAAATCTGGTCAATGTTGCAAAGTGATGCATGCGCAACTCCCATTTGCACTTGTCTCACATCGGGTAGTGACAACGTCTCCAAGCAGAGGCCACGTGACCACACCTGAGGCAGGAAGGTTAAATCAAACACTCATGCATGGAAAAGAAACCGTCCCCTTCAAGTGCAATCAATCACCCCAACTAAACAAAGCAAATAAGTCTATCTCAAATTGTTCTTGTACTATTCATTGAAAATAATTGTCGTTAATGAGCTCTATTCCTCAGTAATGACTGGTAAATAAAAAGGTGTGTAAACAGCCACCTCTATATAAAGAAATCTACAGGATACTAAACCATTTATTTAAGCTGGAACACTTACAAAACATTATCCTTATAACACCCCAGTGTGCTACTAGTTGCAGTGATGCATCCTCTGACTTTATCCTAAAAATTTATGTTCACTTCGAAAAGGAGAGAAAAACGATTCCACAGATAAAAACGTGACTAGAATGCTTTAGGAGGTTTTACCCTCCACCACATCCATAATCCTGAAGAAAACAATACTCCAGGTACGACAACACCCATAAAAAAGTCTTATCACCATTTCCTCACCCCTATTAAAATCTCATTCCAACTAAGCTTGCCCCATGAAAACAGGTGCCATACGCTTGCATCGCTCAGACTGTCATGCCGCTATTTCATCATGCTGCGTGTTGCTTTTACAAATCACATAAATGGCTTCCTCCGGTGTTTTCTTTTTTCATTTTTTGGAATAAAAGCAACCTGAATACATAAACACAGTGACGGCCAACTTCCTACTAGCTCACCCTCTCCTCTCACTCTGCCTCCTGTTTTTCTTTCAGTCTCTCAGAGCCTCGCTGAGGTTCTTTTGGATGTTTTGTGTGTCAAGTTACCTTCAGGGGATTGTGTCTTGTTATCTCACAATTGAATAACAAATGTTTTTGTCTGTTGCTTCCACTGGAGCAGAGGAGTGCAAACACATAAACAAACATACACACAGAACCAGGGACGTGCACAGACATTTGGAGGAGCTATTGCGCTAACCTGGAAAAAAGGCCTCTTTCACAACCATTGGCAGGAGCAGAGCCTGTTATTTACAGTAGTTTGAATGACTTTTTCCCCATCTGCATTCCACAAAGATCCGCCCTACTCTGCCTCTGATTGGCTAGTATGCATTGCCTTCCTCACAGAATGTGGCGCAAAGGGAAAAAAATAACACTGCCAGAACAGGCTTGGTAGATGATGGCAGTTTTAAGGATTATATGTCACACTGATTCAAGAACATTTTAAAATGGCACTACGCATTAAAAAGGTGGCCAACCCCTGCCTCAGAGCATTCGGCATGGTGTCATCAATATCTTACTCGCTCGGATACACTGCTCAGTCTCTCTCCCGCCCTAATGAGCAGTTGGGAAATATCAACTAGACAAAAACAAGAGTGCTCAGGGATCAATTAATTTGGGATATGTCAGCAATGATGTGTGTGTGTGTGTATGTGTTTGCAAATTTGCGTGGTTTAGCAAATATGAGTGTTGTCGAACACCTGCTGAACAGTGAACAGTCACCCCCTGTAAAACCAAGTTCTTTACACTTCAGTTTTTGTAAGCAAACTAGATATAACGTGTAAATTAGTGCTCTTTAAAGGAACACGCCAACTTATTGGGACTTTAGCTTATTCACCGTATCCCCCAGAATTAGATAAGTCCACACATACCCTTCTCATCCCCGTGTGTGTTGTAACTCTGTCCGATGGCTCCACTGGTAGCTTAGCCTAGCACGGATCCTGAAGGTAACTGGTTCCATCTAGCCTACTGCTCCCAATAAGTGACAAAATAACGCCAACATGTTCCTATTTACATGTTGGGATTTGTATGGTCACAGCGTGTACAAATAACAAGGTCACATGAGACACAGCCATCTTCTAACCGTATACAAACTGGGAACTATATTCTCAGAAAGGCAAAGCATTTATACTCTCTTTTCAGGTGCTGCAAGCATATCACTCCGCCCAAGTAGCACTGCTTCGCCTTTCTGAGAATATAGTTCCCAGTTTGTATATACTTGTCTAATTCTGGGGGATACGGTGAATAAGCTAAAGTCCCAATAAGTCGGCATGTTCCTTTAAGGGTCATTTATGCTCAACTTTATATGCATACGACGGAGCCCTTTCGTTCGTTTTGGTGCACACTTTCTGAAAGTTTACAGATATGAACGAAACGGAGCAGTACCACTGGAAATCGCACAGGCAAGGTAGCCAATAGTTCAAGTGAGACCCGATCATAGGACAGAACGAAGACATTTTAAAAATGTTTTACTTACTCCGCCCGGACACAGGGACAAACGGCAGAACTAAGTAGAAGAAACGAAGAAGGAGCAAAGTAAAAGCAGAGGTCCGTCCGTGCGACACTGATTTGTTCAAGCCCCTCTAATGGATGTATTGCTTACCATCCATGCCAACGCGAGGATGCATGTACGTATGTGGGTAGCGATGGTTACGTTGTTTGAAATGGACGTACCTTTCTCATACGTAAAGGGAGCATAAATGAGCTTTTAGAGGGGATGGTAGTTGGATTACGTTACCTTTGGAAAGAGCCAGGCTAGCTGTTTTCAGTTTTTATGCTAAGCTTGGGCATGCTGTTCGTGCCAGAGTGACCAACACAACCACGTTGGCTGACTTGCGACAAATGCTGGTTGAAGAATGGGATGTCATCCCACAGCAGTGTGTGTGACCAGCATGAGGAGGAGGTGCCAGGTTGTTGTGGCTGTGTATGGTTCTGTTTGTGAAATGAATAAATTGTTAAATTGCCAATATGTCTTGTTTCTTCAAACTTTTTTTTAATTTTACATATCTTTTGTTTACATATCTACTGTACAGACATGACTTTTTCACAGCGGGCATTTTGACTCATAGCAGGAAAAGCACAGGTGTTACTAATAACATTAACGATGCCTCCATTTCACTTAAGCTGTGTCTGTGAGCAAGCAGGTGTTTTGTGTTTTAAGCCCCCAACGTCTTCCAGGCAGCGCTGCCTGGAAGGCACTAGGATTAGGCAATGGTTAGGGTTAAGGTTAGGGTTAGGTGCCTTGAAGTCGACGGTCGCAGCGCTGCCTTGAAGTCGACATTGGGGGCTTAAAACACCATCGAGCGAGCAAGCATGCACAGCACCTAAATTGTGTTGATTAGTATTAATGTTATTAATTACACCTGTGCTGTGCATGCTCTGATGAGTCAAGATGCCATCTGTGAAAGGATCTGTTCTGATGGAATGTTTTTTTTCACTGTATATTATACAAGAAGGTTCTGGATGGAGGTAGACACATTTCTAATGCTACGTTTACACGTGGCCGGCTATTTTCATAAATGGACATTTCAACCTCTTTGTTTTCAAAAATAACATCGTGCACAGCTGCCAGTTTTCAGAAAAGTGTTCGTTTACATATACCCGTGTATATATGCCATCAATGCCGTCAGGAGCATGCCAAATCTGTAGGTGGCAGTGTAACGAGAAGTTCAAGCCCACGTTAGCCAATCAGAATCCTGAAAATAGCAGCAATGAATCACTTCCTCTCTCTTCTCTTCCTCACTTCCTCGGCTGCCTAAACCTACGTTTGTCTCAGTTTACACGCAAACGTGCAAATTCTCCGTTTGCATGTAAACGAAGGGCACGAACGAAGGGAAATGTCTCAGCTTTTCAAAATAACCATGTATGTGTAAACGGGGTTTACAAAAAATGACATTTCTGTCAAGATAAGATTGAAAATAACACTATATATTATACAACTATTTATCATAATTTCAGCAATATAGTACCCATTTATTTAATATTAAAAACAAAAAGCCATTAAGACCTTTAAGTTATTAAATTAATACAATATCAAAAGGATATGACACAAGCTCTGGCATTATCAAATGTAATGTATTTTTTTGTATTGTCTTTTCTTTTGTTTCTGTTTTGTAATGTCTATTCTATGTATCTGTGTGTACCTTTGTATATGCACTTTTGCACAATGAAGAATTGAAAAAAAGAGAATAGTTTAAAAGACAGAAGAGTATGGCAATAAAGCAGATACACAGTGCACTGTATCAGCTCTTCTATTTGTCATAGTGGGGAAATCGCAGGTGTAGCTAATCCTGTTAATGATGGCTCCATTATATTTATGTGTCCTGGTCAGCCAGTATGCACTGCCTGGAAACTGAAGCAGCTAAATCAGTTTTATTATGTGCGCCTGTGCTTTTTGTACTGTGACATTTTCAAAACATTTCCTCAGTGAAAAACATATATTCTGGATGTTGAGATCAATTCAGGTACTTAAAATTAAAATCAGCAAGAAACAACTTGATTTTCACTGGACAAAAATCAAATCCTCTTAAACGCCCACACAGGTGTTTTCAGTTATTGGATTAGATCTCTGCTCAGGTTGGAGGTGGGTGGAGTAACCCTGGTGTGATACAATATGGATTATGGTGATATATCAGCTGTTGTTCATGCTGTTTTATGGATTTTGTCCATCATTATTGTCAATTATGATAACATGTTACTCACTCAACTTTATTACTGAAAATGCTGTGACATCATTAGAGTGGAGTCCAATATGGCAGGAGCAGAAATGTTGTAAAGTAACCCCTGGTTTAATCATATTTTCCCCATCAATTCTCTAGAAGTGCAAGTAAAAGTGAACATACCAGAGATGTCAGTTACAGTCCCTCACTGCATAGCACTAGGCTACATGTGTGGTGGTCAACTTTGGTAAAGGCCTATGCACACCAAAAATGTGTTTGTCGTATGCGTTTTTGAATCGGTATTTCGTTAACCCACAGAAACCTCTGGCACACTGATTCCGATTTGTTGCAAATATTCGCAATACGAGACCAAATGGAATCGTCGAGCAGTAAATAATTTTGTGGTCCTCTCACTTCTTGAATTAATTAGCCTACGTGGATGCGCTAGTCCCTCGCCTGTAATGAATGACATTTAGCTGCCAATGCACAATCACTGTCTAATCCATTCATACATCCTTTGTTTTGCGATTCCAATCCTCAGTACCAAGATGTTTTGCAATCACCTGACAATCTCTATCTTTAAGTGAAGTGATTTGTGCTGAGAGATTAAGTGAATCAGATGATCAGATGCCATTTTGGATGATGACGTTTTTTCATGTACGGTGGCTCTGAGTGGTCACGA
Source organism: Zingel zingel (assembly GCA_023566125.1). Lineage (NCBI taxonomy): Eukaryota > Metazoa > Chordata > Actinopteri > Perciformes > Percidae > Zingel > Zingel zingel. The sequence goes on from CM042330.1 coordinate 32,858,597, forward strand.
TGAGTGCATACGAAAAAATGCTGAAAATCAAACCTGTTGCAAATTTTTTAATGACGGACAAAAGTTTCATGATCAGTGAAACGTGACTGACACAACGCAAGGTCGTATTTTGGACAATTTTGGATGGCGAATTCAGACTTGGTGTTCAAAGGCCTTAAAGATGCAGTAGGTAAGACTTATAAAACTAACTTTCTGTCACATTTGCTGAAACTGACCCTATGTTCGAGTAGAACTACATGAAGCAGGTAATACAAAAATCCAGCTCCTCTGGCACCACCTACAGCCTGTAGTGCGATTTGCAAAAATCCACTGCTCCCTATTCAGATGCACCAATCAGGGCCAGGGGGGGTGTTTTTAACTGTTACGCAACTTCATGCCGGCCTTCTATGATTGGTCATAAGCTCCAGCCAAGCAGGAACTACTGGAGTGTTTTTTTATGCTACTGCGGTGTTAACATTGTCACATGTAGCTGCATGCAAACGGCAGTAAAAAAAGTAATCTTAGCCTGCAGTGTTGTTAAATTCTCCCCAGTTCCGGGTATCTTTTTATCTATTCCGTAGTATTTGGTTTAAAAGCCTTTATCTGTGATTTTTGATGGTAGAAAGTGCTGCTATATTCTATTAGTGTCCACTGCTAACTATAGTAGCTGTGTGCTAACGCCAGGGAAACCTGTAAGCTTGGTGACCAATGTTGTTAAATTCTCCCCAATTTCTGGTTGCAAGAACATTTCCGATTGGTTCAGAAGCCTTTATCTGTGATTTTTGACGGTAGAAAGTGCTGCTCCGTTCCATTACAATCTAACGTTAGCCTAGTGCTAACTATTAAGTAGCTGTATGCTAGCGCCAGATAGCTGTAATCTGTAATCTTGGTGGCCAATGTTGGTAATTTCTCCCCAATTTAGAAATTATGGAACAGAATTTTCCTTTAAGATGTCTATTGTCTTTACAGTGCACCTAACTTAATCTTTACAAAACTTTCTTGAAATGGTATGTTCAGTAGGAGTCTGTCAGCATTACCCGTGCACTCTCTTTAACACATCCATTTACGGGCGCCTGTGTCAGATTAGGGTGACCACTCCACACACAGTCTTATTGACTGCAGTAAATGAAACTAGGACAATGCAGGGGCCACGCATAGGACACAGCAGCCTAAAGTAGGTCATTAAAATGCATGCAAGTGTACAGTAGCAGCACACGAAGCTCCCAGGTGTGACATTAGCTCATAATGCAGATGTGAAACAAAACCACAAATCCAGTAGGCAGAGTTTGAATAAGCTGTAACTTTTATTGCACATTCCTGTTTGGTCTTGCAACGACCTTTCACCTTTTAAGACCTTGGTCTCGACCAAACACTCGAGTCAGGAGTGGGATAAAGTCGCCCAGAGTAACTGATCACAGGTCAGATGTGCACATTCCCTTTACGAGCGGGATTTGAAGCATAGGGAGGTCTCACTGATCCCTGATCTGTGACTGGGGAAAACTTCAGTCCAGATCTTTGTGTTGACTGCATTACCCATAAGCCAAATCACTGTCTAGAGCAGGACCAACGGGGAAGGGACAGTAGTGACATCATGGAGGCGACTAGAAAGTCTTCAAGGGAGCGTAGGAATTTTCTTGATTCCACTTTGATGCTCTCCCAAGAAAATACTCCCTTTTATAATCTTGAGGCTTTGCAACCTTCTGTCCTTCTTTACTCCCTGAAATCCCCCCAAATAAACACACCTTCCCCCGATCACACTAATACATAGGCTATCGTTCTTAGCAAGGTTTTTTTTTTTCTTCTCATTTTTTTGTGACATTACCTGCAACATGCTTCAAATAGTCATTTTGGCCACCACAAATAAATTAAAACACAAACATTCATATAACACAATGTGACATTATTTAGGAGGCTTCAAAAGAAAAGAAATATACATAAAATACAGAACCCAAAAAAATAAAAAAATAAACAAGAAAAGAGAAGCATTTGCAGTTTTGTTTTTTACCGTAGTTTTTTCTTGCTTTTCTTGAAAAAAGATATACAGTAGCTAGCTACCAATCACATATCACATGCAGATATAATACAACATAATCAATTCACCCAGTTAGTGTCTGCAAACTACCAATCTAAACTATATCACAAAATGATTCTCTTGAAACCTCAGCTTTTGAGATATTTTGTCTTAACAATAATTCAGTTTACAGTTTTCTCCGCTGACAAGCCGATTGATCACCATACGGTCGACCCTGAAATGACTAGCCAAATTCAAAGAGGACTAACACGCTTTCGTACATGATCACATACCAGATGGTGTTGTTGTTTTTTGTTTTTTTTTATACTCTTTTGCCTCTTTTTTTTTCGCGATGAGACTGCAACACACGTTTGCTCACACATGCACTCACACACAGACGGACATTTGTTATCGACCACGCGACACAAGGGGGGGCTTTGAAACGCGGTGCAGCCCGATCCAAACGCGGCATGCTGGCAGCACGGCTCGGCTTCAGCTCAGCGGTTTAAACATTCTGCTCCAGGATTAGGGTTGGGCCTGCCGAGAGCTGACTGGCATCCAGATGCTCCTACACCCCTGTCTCTCCTCACCTAACCCGCTGTCTGCCTTCCCTACACTCCTTCACCCAAAACACAGAGCAGGAGTGGGAAGTGACAAAATGTCAGTGCCGAGCGGGAGGTTTGACATCCTCCATCCTTCTGCTCTCAGCTGCTCTTCTCTAATGACACTCTGCTGAAATGTCAGACCAATTAGCAGCTTTCCCTCTGACATTTAACTGGCAGATAGCAAAACAAACACACAAGGAGCCCACTGGATTGGACGGACAGCTAGTTGGTGGCTAGTAGGCGTCCGATTGATTAAGACTGACGTTGCTGCAGCTGTAGAGCAGATATTTATAAAGTCCTTGGAACTAAAGGTTGGAACTCGGGAACTGTATGTCTCTTAAGTAATCACGGCGGGGACAGCAAATAATATCTGTCTTCGGCCATTTTGCAAGCCACCTGACATTTCTAGAAGCAGCCAGTGGTGATCAAAGCTCCCGCAATTCCCTCCTCTCCCTCTGTTCTTCTTCTCCTCCTCCTCTCCCTATTACCTTGAGTCTCTCTATTCCAGCGGACATCAATCAGGTGGGCTCTGAAGTGTATGCTCATTTAAAGCAGCACTCCATCCCCGGCGGCGCTCAAGCCCTCCGTCTGTATTCATTTCTAGGTGTTACCGCCGGCGTAAAGGCTGCAGGTGTATGCATGAGTGTGTGGGCGAGCTTTCATGTGTGCGTGCGTGCGTCTGGAGCACAGCTAAACATCCGAAGCATATATTCTACTGACCTTTAGTTCTTTACATGGAATCGGAAAGAGACAGACGAGATATTCAGTCGCAACCACACACGTGTTTACAGTATGCCTGCTAATGATCTGACAAAGAAAGAGGAACAAGACAGTGACAAGTAATCCAACAAAGAATACAGCACTCCCTTTAGGCCTTAGGGTCATTCACAGTAAATTATATTCTTCTCTGTTTAAAGGGTTGTCTCCCTTGCTGACACACACATGCGCACGCACGCGCGCGCGCGCGCACACACACACACACACACACACACACACACACACACTTAGGCCTAGCCTTCAGCTGTACCATCTGGTATCTAAATCATGGGAATTACATTCTCCTTCCTCTCACACACACTTTCACACACACACACACACTTTCACACACACACACACACACACACACACACACACACACATACACACACACACACACACACACACACACACACACACACACACACACACTAACATGAGAGTAGAGAGAAAGAAAGAAAGAGAGATGATTGACTTTCATTCTATTTATCATACATAGTCTCTGCATAAAGTAACGTGTGACTTTTTATTTCTCAATTAGAAATCAATATTCATCTAAGCAACAGTGAGCTCTAAATTTAGCCACAGGAGACGGAGAGAAAGAATGAGAAACAAAGTGAACGAGCAAGCTAAAGAAAGAGTTAGAGAGAGAGCACAGCTCCATGTAAATTACAATCGTGTTGCATTGAACTGTGAGCAACGGCACAGTCGAAAGAAAGGGGAAATGAAGGAGTAAATGAGTGAGTAGAAATGCCAACGCGGTGCCCGTCTATTAAACATTAACAGCTTCATTTATATGCAAATGACCCGACAGCTACAGAGAGAGACGGCGGGAAGGGATGCCAGTTCAGTGCTGTAGAGAAGAAGTGAGAGAGGGATGGGAAGAGAGGGAGAGGATGGGATGGCGAGGACAGGAGACTGGGATGAGTCTTCTTCATTCAGTAGTCTTCCACATGGGTGGAAAAGTCGACACTGTCCGATTTATCCTGTATGTTCATGGGTGTGTATTACGACAAAAAAAAAAAAAAGAAAAGAAATCCACCGATAGTAACGCACAGTCCAATGCACATGCACATACTCCCAACTGATATCCAAGTGAGTGACAAATACACACACACACACACACACACACACACACACACACACACACACACACACACACACACACACAACACACACCTCCCTCTCAGGTCTTTCCAAAATGGGGGAAAGAATCTCCGTGGGCGAGAGGGAGGGGAACGAAAGTCTCTTCTTGGTGGAGGAGTGACGATGATGGCGGTGTGTCTGCTCTCCGAGAGTTTTGGTGGAGATAAGGACTAAAACAAATTCCAAAAAAATAATAACACAGACACACTAAACCCCCCAAAAAAACAAAAATCTTTTTGAGTAAAACAGCAAAAGGTGAAGATGGAAGATTGTTGAGTTAGCGTGGTGTGTCGTTTTGCGTGTCGGGGCTAGCTGGGCTAGCGCGGGGGTCAGGGGGTCGGAGGGGTGGCGGCGGAGCACTCAGCCGTCGGACACAGGCGGGGACACCCAGCCGTACTTCTCGTGGGTCTTCACCAGAGACTTGAAGGTGGCCTCGGCTTCCTTACGGCTGAACGCTTTCTTAGACTTTCCTGCTTTCCTACATATACGCCCCTGTGAGGGAAGACACAGATACAGAGAGAAGGGAAGGGTTGAGAGGGAGATGAGGTTAGGATTGTGTGGAAAGATACAACATAGAGAAGGCATCATACTGTCCGCTATTGGGACAGATTGGCCCGTTGCTTCATTTCTTTAAGACTCTTATTGGGGTCTAAACACATTCATACTTTGTTTGATAAAGACATCATCTCAATTGCATACAGTGGGGGACACCATGACAGAGGTGTAGCTTAAGGCTCTGACACATCAACCCGACGGCCGACCTTCGGCAAAAAAGGCAGTTGACTAACTGCCTTCCCGAGGTCCAAAAAGTGCCTCGGAACACACCGAAGCGACGCGAACTTGAGCGTACGTTCTGCGCGTGCACAAGGCGTAATACGTCTCCATAACAGCAGGCGGCGCTAATCTGTATTGTTGCCCAAAAAATGGGTCTGGCTGCTCCCGGATTTTACAACTGAGCATAATGGCGGCTCGTTTAGAATACGCTCTCATATTTTACAAAGATAGTTCACCGAAACGTATTTCTGAAAACATTTTAAGAAATAGGCCATGCAGTTGCTGAATCTGTCTTCATTTCAGATCGACAAAGGTCAGTTTAAAAGATTTTCGTCAGATTTTGAGAGACTCTAGTCAGGCTCATCCCGCTCGTCATTTCCGGGTTAGCGCTCCACCAATCAGATTGGCAATTGAGTCCGACTGCCCGCCTTCCGATTCAACCTGTCAAATCTAAAAATGTAAATTTATAATTGTTTGTGCACTTCAGTTTTTTTTTACAAATTAAAGGACCAAGATATTTAGTGGTGCTGGTAGGCAGATTTCATTTATCAATCTTCTTATCTAACTTACAGGAAATTAATTAGTCATTATTGATTTATCTGCTGATCACTTTCTTGTTTGGCCTGTGGTGAACAATAGCCATCACAATTATCAAAAAGGTCATAGTGATGTCTTCAAAAGACTAATTTTGTCTGATTAACGTTCCAAAACCCAAAGATATGCCTTTTACAATCATATAAAGTCATCACAACAGAGAACTGCAATCAGAATTTTAAGGGGGAAAGATATTCTTGATTTTCTGTCTTTTTGCATTTTGACATTGATTTTGCTTTCTAGATCAAAGAATTATATCACTTTGTGAAATAAATAAAAGTCAAATATATTTCTCTGATCTGAATCTGTCTGTCTGATCAAAGAAGAATATCACTGTGTGAAACAAAAAAAAACAACTGTCAAAATAATATTTGTCTGATCTGAATATGCGTTGTCAGATCAAAAGAAAAATATGTCTCCCTTGCTCAGGATAGTCAAGTGGTCTGAATGCAGGTTGACCAACATTAGATCAATGTTTAAAGTCAGGAGATGGCCTTTTAGACATCAGGTCCATTTAGAAGCGAAAATATACCCTCCACAACACTGGGCGATGGGGAGATAAGTAAAGATCAGAACCAAACTCTGCACTAAATAATGAAAGGGTTGTAAATATGACATAAAAATAAATATATGAGCATGTAACCCTCTTGAGCTCAGTGTGAAAAGCATCTCACACAGAGATATTTTCAGCCAGGCACCACCTTGCTAAAGCCCCCCTTCTTCACACACTGGAGCTAATAATAATAAGTGTGGGATGACAGGGGGCAAAACATTTTAAAAAATGGAGAAAAGAGGAGTGGGTGTGACCATATAAAGCTGCTTATTCTTTTGTTGCTGGCGGTGCTAAGTCTTCCCTAAAGAAGAGTGTGTGGGAGGATGAATTAAAAAAAGAAACAACTGTCTTCACATTAAAACACAGCTCTGATACATAGCTATGACAACATGTGTGATTCATATGAATGCCACTAACTGTTTGAAGTGCATCATTTCATTTATAAAAATCACCTCCGAATCACAGAAACCTCACTAATGGAAGGTTGTGACAAACAGGTCTGACTGCACACAGTAAATATCTGGTCATACGGCAGCTATAACAAACATGCTGTTGTAGTCGACTCACTGGACATGAGCCTGCTGCTGTATAAAATGCCAGGTACTTTACTGTATTTGTTTGGACACGGCCTGTAACACTGCACCACTTCCCTCTACCCTGAGCATTTCTTGGCAGGGAGAAAATGGCACTGAGGCCACTCAGCTCCACTGAAACCTATACTAATGGAATTCTTTTAGATGGTGAGCTCCTCTGTATGCTGCAGTTCAGCGCAGATAAATACCCTCGTATTTTCAGACATCCATGGCCTGCACCTTAGTTCTGCAGCTACATGCTCCTGTCCAGTTTTTTAAGAGGAAAACACTAGATAAATGGAGCCATTATCCCACCGTTGAGGAGCCGGGTGTTATCTATTGTTATGTAGTGACACAATGACCCTGTTCACACCTGGCATTAACATGCGTCTTGGGTGATCCGGTCACAAGTGCTCTAAGTACAGCTGTGAATGCATCAAGATGCATTGAGGATGCGAAATCCAATCGCTCAGACCACATTGAGGTGGTCAAAGCTGCTTATGGCCACATTCTTTTAGCAGGGTGTAAGCGAATGTGTCCTGGGCCACATTGAAGGACCGCCTACTCAACTGACTCCCTCTGCATAAGCGTAGCACTCTCAAATCACGTAAGCTGGCTTTTGGCCACAACGTCTGAACATTTTCTAAAAGCCCATAGAGATATATAACATATTGGCTGACTTGGTTTGCCTGGAACACGGCAAGGTATAGACCCAGGGAATAGACAGAGATTTCTTCTTCTTCATTTCTGGTAGACTAGGCACAGGAAATCCATTGCTGCAATCTGCTGGTCAAAAACAACACTGCATTTGATATTTGCGAACAGAAATGCTGTATGTGTTTATTTGCATATAAAGTGGAAAAGTGAAATCCCATCACATGTGGAGACACATCATACTGCCAGGTATGAACACGCCTGTACTTGGAGCTGTCCACTTGTGATTGGATCACCCATGATGCATGTTAATGCCAGGTGTGAACAGGGCTAATGTCTGATACACAAGACAGCATTGATCAACTTTTTTCAATCTGTTTCATTTTCCATCTGGTGCTTAAAGGAATAGTTCGACATTTTGGGAAGTGAGCTAAGTCCGGTCTGGGACAATGTTTATGGAGAGACACAATGCTTTAGATTTTTTTCAATTACATTTTTCAATGCTGTCAACACCGCAAACAAAATTTCAACTAAAACCAATTGGAACCAAACTATCTGTATGGCTAGATGTCGCTATTAAGAAAACATAAGTAAATGTTGACATTTCTTTTGTAATTTGGTGAACCAACACTTTAAAACAGATGTGTAAAGCAACTGGAAAAATGGCTAATCGGGATGCATTGCTAGTTTGCATCAGTGCTAATTAAGATAGTGTCTTTTATACCTTTTAAATTTGATACAAGTAAAACAAGTTAATCTAAAAACTTAAACAAACTGATTTTTCAAGGTTTGGGGTAAAACAACAATCCTGTTGATTTACAATAACAATCTGTCTTTTCCTGGATTAAGGATATAGAATTATGGGGTTTTTGGTATCTACCTTATTCAGTTTTTTTCTTTCTTGCTGTTCTTTTTCTATTGTTTCTGATTAACAGTGGCTTTGGTACCGTTTGCACACCTTACTAGTGCTTTTCATGGGAATTGAATGTTTAGTTCTTGGAGCCATTAGGTGTTGAATGAGTTGTTTTGAACTAAAAAGCACAATTAAAATAGGGCTTATTTTTTGCGTTGGACATTGTGTCCCTGTAAAACACTCCTGGGTCCACGAGACAAAAGCACACTGTATTTTCCCTACTTTTGTCTCAACACCAGGAAAGAAAAGCACAAATAAAAGATTTAGAGAGAGATTAAACAAGTTAACGGTATTTTATTTAACATTAGCCTAGGGAAAGCATTAGTGCTCTATGTTTTAAATTGGCCACCGGTCAGTTCCTTTAACAAGAAGTGGATTTTATAGGCCAAACATTTTGAACTGCATGCTTCTCTATGCAATGAGAGACACATCAAACATAGTCCAGCGTTAATTCTCTGCTCCCATGACATCTGAGAGATGAGATCAGTATGTCCTATTGCGTATTTGCTCGGTTATTTTTGGGTCAAAAGTGATGCAGGGGATAAAGGGAGATGAGGTGATAACGTTGAACGATCTAAAGATTAGGGTTACAGTTTCAATTCCTGTAGCAACACTGGCCTCATTTCACTGCAGAGCTTAGTGACACTCTCACTCTCTCCCTCCCAATTTGTCTCTGTGTCTCTCTCAAACAGACACACATTTTGAATAGCTTGTCCTGCTGTTTCAACTTGTATTTCAATCAATATTGAAATCAACCCCTACAAATGTCCACCGTGATAAGTCGTTTCATTTCATGCATGAAACACTTCAAATGAAGTCAGACAATTGAAACCAGGCAGAACATGACTACAACATGACTGGTATGAAGACAATGATTTGATTGTGGAAGTTGATTTGCACTGGAAACAAGAAAACCTTACCAATGTTGGCAGGGTTTTTTTTTTCACTTGTTTTTGAGTAACTCAACTCAGTGACGCAGTGAGTGACTCATTCAGATAGATATATCCAGCGATCCTGAGGGAATCGCTTTAATCCACACAGCCTTTAAAATGGAAAACAAATCAACCGAGTGTCACCTAAGCAGCGCTGCCTGGAACCTGCTTTGGCTCTCTGTGCAGCCAGAGGCCTGTAACACAGATTACCCAGGCTGACAAACACAGATAATGCACCGCTTGGCTACTGTCACGGTGCATTGGTGAAAAGCGGGGATATGTTGTTCTCTTTATAAATCATAAGCAACCTCATAACCATGCATGTCTTTAAGGGCCTCAAAATGGCAGCCGCTGCCCTGGATATCGTTATGGCAATTGGCCATTGTTAAAGAGGTGTGATTATCATGGTGATAGATGGCAGGGAGGAAGGTACCCTCATCTTGTTGTCATTAAACCAATCACGGTGTGCATTATGTAAATATTTTTTTACGCACAATAGCCGGCAATTTCACATTAGTGTGTTCCCTATGAGGGGAACATGGGGCAGTGTGTGTGTGGACAGCTTAGATGGACTCCAGCTGCATATGCCTACACTGAAAACAGTGGTTGAGTGTGTGAGAGATAGGAGGAGAGAGGAAGTGAGTGTGTGAATAAAAGTGAAAATATGCTTGTGAATGTGTGTATTGATGCACAAGCCTCCACAAAGGTCTATGGCTTCAGCATGAAAAGGTGAAATTGAGCATTATTAGCGCCATTGTGTTCGCAGTCATCTACAAGAATGGCTCGGTGTGATGCATCCGAAGATGGACGGAGAGAGAAAGTAATATTTACTTGTGAGAAAAAAAAGAATGGGCAAACAAAAGAGTATGATTGTGTTTGTGTGTGTGTGTGTGTGTGTGTGTGTGTGTGTGTGTGTGTGTGTGTGTGTGTGTGTGTGTGTGTGTGTGTGTGTGAGTGAGTGTGTGCGTGTGTCTGTTTGAGTGTGTGTGCGTGTGTTTCGGGTTCAGCTGAGTGAGCGCCCCGGGCCTATACAGTGCCATGTCAGTGTTTATCCATTTCAGCTAAGCGCTCACTCGTTGAGAGGTACACACTCGTGTAAAGTGGCTGCTGGTAATCGTGTGAATGGCGATCAGTCAATGGGCAGAGGAGGGAAGGCCCCAGTGCATGTTGGGAAGCAGCTCTAGGGGATGGGGATTGCATAAAGCAGACATGTGCTTAACGGGGTCGGGATAAACAAACAGGGATCAATGTCATCACCATCCTCATCAGATCATTAAGGAGAGCTCTGTGGGACTGAGGGCGGGGTCATTGAAGTTTTTTTAAATTTTTTTTTTAAAGTTAGTGTCATTGGTCTAACGTCCTCTGTCTGCACACAGACAGCATAGCACTTTGCTGTCATTCATCCTTGTACAGTATACCGATGACCAATACAATCCATCACAGAAAACAGGAAACTTTAAAGGGGAACTCCAGCAATTTCCCACAGTAAATTATGTGTAAGTTAGACAGATCAACAGTATAGTGTATTGTGTGGCTCTGAAGGAACTTCCCAAAGCAGAAAAAAATAACCCTGATGATGTCATCAGGGGTATCTCGGCTTGGGCTCGGAGATTACACATTTTTAACAGGAAGTCTGCATTACAAACTGGAGTTATGGCTTTTGAGAGAAGTGGGCATTTAAAAGTCGGTGGTTCTTATGAAAAACACTGTCCGGTTGCATTATGGGAAATGTAGAATCCAGAATCTTTGAGGTCTAACCAATAGTACTGGGGACTGAAAGGCAATTTATGCCGCTTCAATTTAGACCATGTTTTTTATCTGTCTCTTGCGAGTCCCCAAACTTAATGAAAGTGATACTAAATTGCTGTTACACAACCTCAATTTGGTTTCGTCAGGTATTATCCTTATTTAGATCCAGGACTGCAACAAACGATTATTTTCATTATCAATCAATCTGTCAATTATAGTTTTTATAATCATCATTGATCGTTCAGTCTATAAATTAGTTTTAAAAATAGTTTTAAAAAAGCCCCCAAGGCAAGTTTTTTTTTAGCAAAAAATGATTTTCTGAATTTTAGTCAAAAATATTGTATTTTCAATCATATTAAATTGAAAATAGTAGCAAATTATAACTTTTGCGAAGATGGAACCAGTGAACCGACTGCACAGTTTTTCTTAACAAGTGATTCATAAGGATGAAATCATCTTCAAAATTACCATTACCATATCACCATACTACTTGCGTCACAAAGCTGAGTTGTACGCGAGGAAGGTCTGAAGAATGAAACAATGTCAATGTGGGAACGAGTGATTGACAGGTTATCAATTGGCTCACACTACAAAGACACCTATATCGAACATGACGCTGAGTTTGCCCCCACTAGCCTACCACCTGCACAGCCCTATGAGGCTTAATTCCTGTCTTCATAAAAGACAATCACTGTGCCAGTGATTGTCTTAAAACTAATAGTTAAGTATCTGATGGCCAGACTGGTGAACTGGTGATTACCTTTAGTAATGCCACTTCATCTCAGCTTGTCTGATTGTGTGTGTGTGTGTGTGTGGGGGGGGGGTCCTGTGTTCCCTCACAGCTGCGAGTGAAGACGTGTTTAGGTCTGTTGACTTCCACCTCACCACTTTGTCACCATGTGTATCCTCTCACACTAAAAATAGGTAGGGAGCTTCTAAACAAGACCCATCACTATTGTCATAGTGAACCGGTGCCCAAGGACGAATAAATATATTCTGCGTATTAAGGTTTATATATAGTTCTGTGTTTGTCATGATGCATGACAGATGAGTACATCTCCCAGAAAATTAGGACATGAAACACATGCAAGCGCCTGTGTAGGCACATATCCACAAAAGAGGCAGACAAAGAGAGAAAGAGGTGCACAAACACACAAGAATAATTAATCAATATTGTTTCCATTAGCAAACTGGAGAGGGAAGACACTGCACCATAATTAGGGAGCAATGCGGAGCTGCTAACTCATCTCCTCAAGCAGCAAATCAAGATGAACACACACACACACACACACACACACACACACACACACACACACACACACACACACACACACACACACACACACACACACACACACACACACACACACACATTTTTCTCTGTCTCTCTCTCTCCCTCTGCTGTGGGTACAATTTTTGCATGACCTCTATGGTTACATATGCTTAATGACAACAGAGGACTCAGGAATAATGTTCAGTTATATCATCAGAGCACTAAAGGTTGGGGGGTTGGTAGAGGAGAATCCAGTGACAGTTTACGTAAGGTCTCATCCTGCCACGGCGTCGTCATACTGCTGACGTCAGACAGTCAGTGAGGAAAAAAGACACAAATGTCAGCATTTCAAAACGCCATTGGAAATTGGGATTCTTATCTGGGTTGAAAATAGAAAATCTATTCAGAGTTTAAACGATTATAGCCTGGAGTGCATTTGGAGATGCAGCTATTTCCATCGGAATTACAGAGCTGCTGCTGCAGTGCACTGAGGATGTGAAAAACAGATTTGACAGGATTACATAATCCAGTCAATCTGAGGACTGCTGGTAGGTAGGATATACCTGCTGTCTCTATTTATTCATCTGTCTTTCTATCCATCATCACACATCACACGTGTTGAATAATTGTCTTATTCCTCCTTTAGAATAATCTGATAGGAGTGCAGATACACTGTATTAGAGCCTGTACTGTATTAGGACTGTTCCATTGCATGGCAGCAGGTCTTTGTTGTCAAAGGATGTTGATTCATGGAGGCAATAAAAGGAGAGCAAACCGGGACTGCAGGGAAGAGCTGGCATCAAGGAGATACTGAGGTTGCACTGCATGAAATGGCTGCGGTAAAGTCACATAAAGATTAATAATATTCATAATCGTGGGTTTGCTCATAGCAGAGAGGAGGAGGAATGAGGAGACTACAGGCCTGTGATATGACAGTATAGCACCTATAGCTTACAAAGGCTATACATAGACTAAACATATAGCAAACACATACATTTTACTGAACAATGTTGTCTTGTAATTATAGTTTTATCTTTATGGCATAAAAAGGATTGGATGTATTTCCTGTTGGGATACACTTGTTTCATGAATTTTCCTATACACATGTTGTCTTGGGAGATCACTCCACTAGTGTCCAAAAATGACACTTCATTCAAGAAAATGATGATTGCAAGTTGGGTAACATTGAAAATAGATGAAATTAACGGAAAGATATTTTCATTCCGCTCTCCATCCTGAATTGCATTTAACGAAATACTGCTTTAAACCTCCGTATTAGACTAAAATCCTCACCATGGTGGACATATGTTGTACATGCGTAAAAGCAGTTTTACGCGTTAATTACGCATGACGCATGAATGCCTTATGGGATTGCTCATACCCAATGCGTGTCATGGCTGAAAATAAATGCACTAGAGATGATTAACAAGGCGTATGGTTGATGATATGCCATGCAAGGACCCCCCCCCCCCACCAGCCCTTCCTCCCCTCACCTGTCCTTTTACGAGGCTGGCCGCAAACTGCCTCATGACCGCCTCCACCGTGTAGGCGCTGGACCATCCGCGGGGGGTCAACAGCTCCATGCATATGGCCCCGCCGTCCAGCACGTAGCCGTTCTCCAACCGGGGCGTCAGGACCCGCATAAACGGCGGCGAGAAGGGGAAATTGTCGGGAAAGGTGACGTTAAGCAGTATGAACTCGGTGCTGGTCTCCTTCATGTCCTGCCACAGCGCCGAGTCCTTGTCCACCTGGTGCAGCTTGACGTTCCAGTCATACAGGTTGTCCTCCACCAGCTCCACCGTGATGAAGTTGTCCCCTAACCTCCGGATCTCCTGTAGCTCCTTCATCAGCCTCCGCGTCCGGACCTGGGTGCAGTGTTGCCGGTGAGGCGCCAGCGGTGGTATCGAGGAGGCACTGGTCGCTTTACTCCCGCCTCCTCCCGTCTGCTGCTTCTCCTTTGCAACATCTTTGCCCTGCTTATCCTTGCCGGACGGCTTGTCCTTGCCGAGCTGGTCCAGCTTCCTGGCCTTAATCTCCGGGGTGCTCAGGATGTTGGTTTCGTTGGCGGTCTGACAGTGTTTGTTGGCGTTGTTTTTCTGGTTCCCCTTGGTCCCCTTTAGCGAGCCCTGATGGTGCTTTGGGTCCTCGGTGTCTCGGTCGTGCAGGCGGATCAGACCGATCTTCCGCAGTAGGGTGGCCATAATTTTTATAGATCTATTTCTCCGCCGATCCCCCCGCACAGGGGCAAGAATCACCCTCGTGAAGTCGGTCCCCGTTCACAGAGAAGACCTGTATTGATGCTGATGATTGTACCGCAATCCCCCCCTCCGTTCACTGCAGCCTCAGGATGAACACAACCGGGGAGCCTGTGCAGTTTTCTCCTCAGAGCACCATCTCGACACGGCTCGACTAGAGAAACAACAGTATAACAACAAATAAATGCGAGTTTAGATGAACATTATCTTACAGTCAACACCAAAAATAAAACAGTTTTGTCAAAATAAATCGATGGAATTCAATCCCCCCCCCCCCCCCCCCCACAAGCGGACCGAACGACTGTGACTGCAGTTGTTCAATGATAGGACGATACATTACGCAGAAGCACTGAGGTGATGTTATAATACATTTTAGCAGAAGGGTGCATCGTCATATCATAGCTACAAAAACTCAGGATAAAGAAATATACTACAGGGAAATCATAAAAGAAACCATATAGGCAGATTAGAAGAAAAACACACCATATGCATCACCAGGTTGTTATAGCAAATGTTCTTACCAATGATTACAAAAGACACACTATGTAGCCTAAAGGAATAATATAGAAACACATTACTAGTATACCCTATTACCAATTACACTTAAAACAGGCAATATACGGTTATCTGCACGATATGATGTTGGTAAATAATACGGAATATATTATTATAGAGGATTAAAATGCTATATCCGATTAAGTCACAATAAGATCACATATGCGTCCAAATCATAAGCTACATATAGCCTACACTGTGAATCCTTATCATAAGAATATCAGCCTTTATGTGTGCTCTCCCGCCCACACAAACCCAATATTAGACCAGCAATCCGACAGTAGCCCGTGCTTACCGGAGACGGGTAAAATTCGAAGTATGTCCGTTTTATATCCCCGTATGTAGACCGGACACCGATCCCGCTGTGCGTAAAAAGAAGAAATGGCTCCACCGTCCAGTAGACCTGCCGTCGTGAGGGAGAGAAGGGAAGCTTTGATGTGTGTGCAGCTACGGCAGCTCCAGCTTTAATGCAGCCGAGGACAAACCAGCCCCCGGTAACCCTTTTCAGCCAGTCTGTTCTCATCGGTGAGGCACTGCCAATTACGGCTACGCCATTTCAAAATAAAAGCCCTAAGGTATACATTCAAGGCAAATTAAGCACCAATAGGTAGGCCTACATTTATGGAGAAAATGCTGTATATTGAAATTACAGCATTGACATATTCCGGTTGGCAATTACAATAAGGACCATAACAACTCAGCTAAGATACTTTAATTTATTGCATTTTCCAATAAAACTCCCCAGCCTACCTACATCTTTAAGCTATAGGCTACATGGAAAACAAGCAACAGGGGAAACTAGAACGTGAATAGCCTCGCAAAAGGTAGTAGTCACACTATACACATCACACATTACGCTAGCCTACCAATAATTCCAATGCACCAAGACAATTAATGGAAATATGAAACAATATGGCACAACATTAAGATCAGTTCCACAGCTGTTTAACAAAAGTTTACAGAGAAACAAATAGCACCATTTTTAATCAATAGTGACTTCATATCGAAAACATATAGGCTATCACAGGCCAGCAATTCTGTCTATTCTCCACACATAAAACGTTCCTAAGTATTTAAATTTAGGGACTACATCAACCCTCGGCCCGTGCAAGGTGCCATACTGTATGCAAATATGTAATACTAATTTTATTTTGAAGGTTAATAGTACATCTGAACGTGGTTTATTCTGGCTAAATATGTGTAGCTTGGTGTTTCTCTGTTAACCTGAAAGAATACATGCTAGGCAGAAAGAACATGCCAGAGGAAAGTAATCTCGACGTCAGGGACATTCACTTTCACTTTTAGTCTCCCATTTATCCCCATGCAATCATTACTTGTGTTTACACTTAGTAAATGTTACCCTATATTGTTACTGGGAGCAGAGCTCAGCTTTATTTTAGAGGTCCGTTGGAAAATGCAGGATACTTGCCTCTTTTGTTTTTTTATGGCACATATTTCCATATTAAATAATATAGTCTCAATATTTGATTGTGATTGTAGAATACTGCTTTAGATGCAGTCAAGTCACCGTATTTACTCTGCACTAACTCAATTCATATTATGTTTTTGACAAAGAAGCTTCTCCCTAACTCGCTGCACGACACTTTAAGGCTTTGAGAGTTAGTTAACGGAAATCTGTCATTGGTTGTTACCTAGGTAGCCGAACAGAACCCACAGCGATTGGCTATTTTATTGCCGTAAAGCACCTCGGTTGTGACTGTCGTAGAGTCGGTGGCAAGCAGTCAACAGCGATTCATTGACAAAGAGATTCTTCCAAAACGGAGTCATTTCTATTCATTTTTAGTAGTTTAGTAACAGTTGATCAACATGGCTGAAAAATTTGATAACCTGGAGGAGCATCTGGAGAAATTTATCGAGAATATTCGACAGTTGGGAATCATCGTCAGCGACTTCCAGCCCAGCAGCCAAGCAGGACTGAACCAGAAGCTGTGAGTCATGTTGGATTGAGAACGTTATAACGACACGAATCTGCAAATAAGCATGATGTTGACATGTTGTGTTGATTTTTCTTCTTCTGAGGAATTACATGATATCTGGACTGCAAGACATCGAGAAGTGCCGTCAACAGCTCCATGAGATCAACGTACCACTGGAGGTCTTTGAGTGAGTCCACTGACGTTAACGTTAACGTTATATCTAGCTATGATGTTGTTGTGCCTGTCCGGCTTTATGACCTATATAACAATCTTCCTTGCTGTCTCGCTGTGAAAACACACATTTGTTGTGTTGAGAGAATACTTTTCGTTAAACCACGCCAAACCCTCTTCGAAAATCTGACGATTTATATAGTGTCATTCCTTGTCCGCACATCTGGTAATGTTGCATGCCTCATTCAACTGTTATTCTGGATTGTTGAGCGCCGCTTTCATATTCGGCATACACATACTTTAAATATCTAATAATTATAAAGTGGATCACATTGCATCTTGTAACAATTCTGAGGTCTTTACATTGGCTTCATGTCTCTCAAAGAGTTGATTTTAAAATACTACTGTTGGTTTATAAAGCTGAATGGTTTAAGGCTAAAAATGCATGTCTGATCTGCTGCTACATTATGAACCATCCAGACAGTTTTTGTTTCAGTTTTTATGCACCACATATCTGGAACAAACTCCCAGAAAGCTGCAGGCCTGCTGCAACTCTGTTCTTTTAAACCAAGGTTGAAGACTTTTCTAGTTGACGCTGTCTTTTATTAACTCATATCATTATGAGTAACTCATGCCATTTCTAGTGTAAAATATTCCAGAGAGATGTGGCTTGTGAAAAGTGTGTCTAATATCTACTATGGGGTGAAATAATCAGTCATAATCTGTGTTCACATTCCCTTCTCCTATTGGAGTCAACACACTCAGAGTCAGGACCTGCCGTCAGTCTCCTACAGAGGTGTGGTAAAACCCACGTGACACAGCAGCCAGGGGTGTCAGACTGGGGCTGGAAAATGGACTGATTACTAGGACTGAGTACCGAATTCAATACTTTTTAAGCACCGACCAAATTGCCTATAAAGTATTGAGTATCTAACAATGCCTCATCATTCAATACCTAAGGAGTAAATCTCATCAGTGTCAGTGAGCCAATAAGCATGCAGCATGCTTCTACCAAGATCTAATAATGTCTGTGATTGGCTGTCTAACGTTACACGTCGTAGAGACACCCAGCAAAAACCCTATGTTATACACAGAGACTGGGCTCACGTAGTAGGAGCTGACAAATGTATAAAAAGATTTGTGCCGTAATGTTGTAAATTTTTTTTTTTTTAAATATAAAATTGGTGTCAAAAGTATCGTTTAGAACCAGTATCGAATTCACGGTATTGGTACCGTTATTGAAAATCTTTTAACGATACCCAGCCCTGATTACCCAGGGCCCTCATGAAAGGAGGGCCCAAAAAGATGCCTGAATGAATAGCTGTGGATGCGGGGAGAGGCCTTAAGATAATGCCTTTCTTCAGGGCCCAGAATTTTGTGCTACACCCCCTGGATACAGGAAATTACGTAAAATTGGGGCGAGAAACGTATACAATCCTTTTATTAAACGTAAGTTAGCTCGTATCTTTATGTTATTGAATAGTGAGATTGGCTACGGTGGCTATGCTAACAATAGCCATGTTAGCTAAGGCTAGTTGTAATATTAACTTCTGGTACATTGGCAAGGATATAGGAAATTACTTTACTGTCTATCACTGACGTTAGCCAACAACTCTCAAGTGGCACCTGCCATTAGAAAACGGTTATGTGCCTGTGGAACACAAGTGGCATACTGCTCAATAGATCGGCGTATGCCGCTGTAGTAAGCACCACAAGCTGCCAGGGAATCTGTTTATGCTACTGTACTGACCAGCATACCACTCCAGAGATCGGCTTATGCCGTTGCACCCAACACATTTTCACTCCCATCGCGTAAAATATGGATGCCTGGTCAGGTGCCTTTTGGTGTTGTTATTGACGCTAAAAGTCTCCTTTAGCGTCATATCTAAACGTGCTTTATCTAAACGCGCTGGGGCGGGCTTATAAAAGGTACGTTTCCGTGACGCACGGAAAAGAAGAACGGGACATTTGGGTTTAGGAACAGTAACATGCGGGACACAAACCCGGTCTCTCTCGGGTGACAGTCCTGTGTTGTTTGACCCACCCACCACCCCAACTAACCTCCCGACGCAGACTTTCGGGCTTTCTTACTACTCGCTACTGTTGTCTCTCTTAAAGGACAATTCCGGTGTAAAATGAACCTAGGGGTTAATAACACACCGAGTCGGCCGTTCTCTGGGGTATGTTTTCATGCTAATCAAATGTGACCAGTTTTAGCGCAAACCGCTAATTAGCTTATAACGCTAGTAGTCGGGGCACTGGTAAAGTAAAAAGAAATCTCTATTTCTACACCACTAACAAGGCTCAAAATAGCACCACATGTCCACGGTAGCAAAGAGATGGCGCCTGCCTGTATACGCAAATGGTACTGTCTTTATAAACTATCTTTTTAATAAACTGTCTGTACACTTACAAAGTTCTTAATGCTTCGGTTTACATTTTTACATTTTTACATTTTGTGCCAGAATTGTCCTTTTTAATACTACGTCATCGTCAAGCGCCGCGTAGCTGCTGCTCTGCCCGGTGCGTTCTACACACGTGCTGAAGGGTTGTTTTTGCGTCGTATCTGACGCTGACAGCCACTGCCCAAGCGTCCGCTTATTTTACGAGTTCGGAGTAGGGTTGCACGATATTGACAAAATGTGATATTGCGATATCGATTATGAATATTGCGATATCGATATTAATTTCAATATTTTTAAACATGTAAAATTACAAAAGTTACGGGAAAATATAGATTCATAACAAATTTAAACAAGTTTTCTTACAACACAAGGTTTATTTCAACTGACGGTCATATTGGACTGGTACAACATGAAGAAATAAATAAGGACCATGTCTACAGAACAGGACATGTTCTACTGGTTGTACAGTATAAAATATATAAAGAGAACAGGACACAACTTTTCTTTCGCTTCTCTGATTCGTTCCATTTTGTTGTCTCTATCTATTTCTTCACTTACACTGTCTGTCGAAATATGCACACACGTGGTACGCTACATAGGGTTTGTCACGTAGTGGACCCGTGCGCTGACGTGCACTAACGTGTGCAAGTGGCACGGTAACTGGCCAATGAAACATGATAATTACAGCGTTTCAAGCGGGCTCTAAATCAAACACAACTAAGCCACACAGCCAACGGACGGGACGCAGCGCTCCACAAAATAAACAAAATATTGCATACTTATTGCGATAACAGTATTGAGTCGATATATCTTGCACCCCTCGATATAATATTGCACAACGTGATATTGCGATAACAGTATTGAGTCGATATATCTTGCACCCCTAGTTCGGAGTGAGAACGGGTTGTTGCACCACATAAAAATAACATTAATTTTTACAATTAAAACTTGAAATGATAAAGGCACTTGCAGATTATGAAGTAATACAAAATATAGACTATACCATGGCGTTTCATGTTTACCCCATGGTGCATACCATCACACTGTACTTTTGTAGTGCGTTTTCTTCTGCACTTTGTCTTAAAGCTGTTTGTGTTTGATGTAAAGCACTATGAATTGCCTTGTTGCTAAAATAACATTTTGTGTTGTGTACTGTATTTGCGTGGAGGATTGCTGGAATAATAAAAAGTAAGCAAGCAAAATATTTACCGAAATAATAAGTAAATCATCAAATCAAAAAGTGACCGCAAATGATTTAGAAAAAATCTGGAGTCTCATTTTATGGAGTGTGCCTTTGCCAAGAAGGAAGGCCAAGTTACCAAATTGAGCCAATGGAATTAATACTTCCTTTCCTGTGCTTCATAGCTTCATCACGGTTCCCTCGACTGATTATTATGCCTTGTGTTTGTAGATACATTGACCAAGGGCGAAACCCTCAGCTGTACACCAAGGAATGTCTGGAGAGAGCCTTGGCGAGGAACGAGCAGGTCAAAGGGAAGATCGACACCATGACGGTGAGAGATAGTGGCAGGGCCACTGAGATTCCCCACCAATGACACTGCAAGAAGAAACGCAGCCAACAAACTATTTCACTGATTAAATGCTCCCAGGCAGTTTTAGGAATTTCTTAAAAGATAAAAATGTCTCCTTTTAAGGATCATCATTATACAAAGAGCCATGTACTAGAAGCTCTGCTCCACAGATCAGATATTTGATATGTTTATTCGATATTCAGATGTGTTTCTTTGTTATTTGGTAAGGCAATTGGGCACAAGGCCGATTTATTTTGGTCTGATCAAGTCTTCCATTACTATTTCCTTAGTCTATATCCACGACATTCCGCTTCCGGGATTGCTCCGGTGCCGCAGGAATTTCTGCCAGATTTCACTCTTTTTAGCTGGATGTTCGGTACCTTCCGCTTTCTTCGTGTTGGAATTTTAATCTCTATTTAATCTAAATTATGAACATTATGGTTAACTGCTCCTCAGATCTCTGCAGGGTAAATCCAGACAGCTAGCTAGACTATCTGTCCAATCTGAGTTTTCTGTTGCACGACTGAAACAACTTTTGAACGTCCACACGTTCCACCAAAACAAGTTCCTTCCAGAGGCTATTTTGCAGCGGCACCGTGGCTTAGCACTGCCCATGACGATTGTGATTGGTTTAAAGAAATGCCAATAAACCAGAGCACGTTTTTTTTTTTTTAACCATCCTGGATTGCTGTGTGGACTAGCCAGACCCTCCTCCGCAGCGCTGTGGAGCTGGGTCTGGCAAAGTGAGACTACTAGGTCCTAGACAAAAACATAAATACGTTTATTTTCTTCTACATGAAATGAAAAGTAGTTATGAATCAGTAATAAACCGACCTCTACTGTTGTGTCTTTTTATTACAGAAATTCAAGAGTCTTCTAATCTCCGAGCTCAGCAAAGTCTTTCCAGAGGAGATGGTAAACTATAAGGCTATACATGGAGAAGATGCCCCTTCCTAGTGACTGCTGCACCCATGACTCCTAACCTGCAACCTGTGACCCTTGAAATGAAAGCCTGAATGGAGCTTGACCAAACAGGTTCCTCTGTGGTCCCCCGCAGAATAGGATGATAACCCATTATTATTTTTCATAAATATTGCGATGCTGTTGCTGACGAAAACGTTTTTATTTTTTTTTTATTTTTATTTTTTTATTTCTGCTCAGCAGCACCCTGACTCAGCCAATCCTCTCCTTTCTTTACATTTAAACCTAATTAAAAGAAATGCAAACTAATAGCAAGTGTATGGGAGGAGTAGAGAGGAGAAAGAAATAATGTCCAGCACTGGGTTGTTATGTTGCCAGGAGACACATTTGTTTTTAACGTCCCTGTTGATGCATGGGCAGTCGGCAGCAGTGGCAGTATCTACAACTCCCAACTGTACAGGAGGAAATATCCAGGCGCTGCAAGGCACCTTTCTGATTCTGCATTAAGGAATTTACTCCCATCACTTGTACATACAGTATATTTATACTCTTACACACCCTTTTGTAATGCTTCCTAATCATTGTGCAACATGCATTTGTACCACACGCACAGTTCATGACATTTTGTATCAAGCTCAGGTTTCTAATGGCCACGATTATTGAATGCAAATGCTGTTTGATAATTCTGTGCCTGATCACTCGACATGGTCAAAAATGAGTCCACTCTTTATTTGTAACTTGTTTGTATTATCATTTTTGTTATTAAAAATGATCCTTGTTGGACTGATGGTGTGTTTTGACATTGTTTCATTACAATAGTAAAAAGACAATGTTTTTGGCAACACTTTGAATCATATATTAATAGCATTTTCTGGCAACAATCAAATGGTATACTATCACCTCTAGTAAATCTTGTATTTTATGTAAAAAATATAGATGTACAGTTTAGGTTGGGCTAATACCCAGGGTGGATTACTTTTAATGCCAATATAAAATGTCATTATAGTATTTGACCATTTAAGTTAAAATTCAATTATTTGTACATGTTTTCCTTAAAATATTATTTTTAGCTGAAAAAACTATTAAAAAAATGCATACTCGCTTTTTAGCGTGTTTATCAACGCCTTTTGGCCTCCATTGACTTACATTACCTTACGATTGCGTGTGAATTGACGTCGTAGTGAGTAGTATGAAAGGGTGAAAATCCGCGCGGGGAGGTTGGTCGGAGTGGTGAACCGGTCAAACACAGGACTTTCACCCAGGAGACCGGGGATAGTGTCCCGCGTGTCACATTTCCTAAACTCAACTGTCGCTTTCTTCTTTTACTAAACCCAACCGGTTCTTCTTTTCCTTAACCCAACCAGTCTGTTGTATACGGCGCTCAAAATGCGTATAGATAACACACCACTTTCTAAAGCCAAGTGGCGTGTTATCTGTACGCATTTTTACGCGATAACATGCCAAATGGCGTGTATGTTTACGTCTGCTGTATACAGCGTACACATACACGTGGATAGCTCAAAATGCATACACCTAACACGCCACTTGGCTTAAGAAAGTCGGTGTGCATGTTTACGCAAAGTCATGATGTCATGTTGTGCTGAGACATGATGACGTATCAGTGAAATGTTCTGGGTCGCTCAGCTCTAGTCTCCGGAACATCTCGCATTGTAACTATACACTGCCTCCTAGTGTATGTGTGTGTGTGTGTGTGTGTGTGTGTGTGTGTGTGTGTGTGTGTGTGTGTGTGTGCTTGTTTTACTGTATTCGTGGGGTCCAAAAACTGGGGAATACGGTATACTTGTGGGGTCTGCACAGCCTTGTGGGGCCCAAAAGCCTGGACCCCACAAGGTTAAAGGGCTGTTTGAGGGTTAAGGCTTAGGGTTAGAATTAGGTTATGGTTAGGGTAAGGGTTAAGGTTAGGCATTTAGTTGTGATGGTTAGGGTAAGGGGCTAGGGAATGCATTATGTCAATGACGGGTCCTCACAAAGATAGTGAAACAAACTTGTGTGTGTGTCTGTAATAAAGGGACAGATGTCCTGGAAACAGACAGAACTGCGTTATCAGGCAGGTTACGGCCCACCACGCCTCCTCCTGCTGGGGCTAAACCAGGACGATACGCCGCTCTGACCCTGGAGGCCGATCCTCTGGGACAGAAGGAGGGAAATGAGCCCTGTTATTGGTTTGTGAGCTATGCAGCAAAGTAATACAGACAGCCCTCTTCCCTCGCTGTCACTCCTCCCTGAGGATTTCCAGACACACGTCCTCGTTTAGTCCACTGTGGTTTAGTGAGGACTCAGCTTCCATCTTTTATTGGGGGAGGAGGAGAGTCTCAGATGCCATATTTGCATCCAAAGAATTTGGTCTTTTATTCGTTTCTCAACTTGCTTTTTATGCATGTACTGTAAGCGTTATAATTCCTTAATTTCTTCCATTAAAATACACCTGGTTAATACTTACAGTCTAATCAGATTTCTGTGGAATATTAAAATTGGAGTCTTTTCATTCTTGCTTTATAAAGGAATATTTGACTAATAGTGACATTTTGGGGAATATACTTATTCACAATTTAGCAGAGCGTTAGATGAGAAGATTGATACAATTTTCATGTCTGTACAATAAATGTAAAGCTATAGCTAGTAGCTGGTTAGCTTAGCACAAAGACTGCAAACAGGGGGAAACAGCTAACCTGGATTTGTCCAAAGGTAACAAAATCTACCTACAAACACGTTTAAAGCGCACTAATTAACACTTTATTTTGTACAAAAACCGAAGTGTACTAACGACATGTTGCGATCTTCCTGGAGTAGAGGTTCCTACTTCAGGAAGTCACTGTGCCAGGCCAGCAGAGCAGGCCTATGCCTCCAGGAGCCTGATGGGTAGCGTTGGGTCATCAGGAACTGCAAGACTATTGTCTCAGTTCCACTGCGTGGTACGGCACGACTCCATACAACGTAACTCACTCTTTGTTGGTTGTGGGTAGTACCTGGTTCCTGGTACTTTTCTTTTTTGGTACCATCTCGGTCAAGGTTCCAAGCGAGCTGAGCCAATACTAAAAGGTGGAGTTGAAACACTACAGACCACTGATTGGTCAGAGAAAATCTACTATCATGACACAAAATATCAAGCACAAACCCGGCATTAAATTTAGTTTAAAGGTCCCATGACATGCTGCTCTTTGGATGCTTTTATGCCTTAGTGGTCCCCTAATACTGTATCTGAAGTCTCTTATATAGGCCTTAGTGGTCCCCTAATACTGTATCTGAAGTCTCTTTTATAGAGGCCTTAGTGGTCCCCTAATACTGTATCTGAAGTCTCTTTTATATAGGCCTTAGTGGTCCCCTAATACTGTATCTGAAGACTCTTTTATATAGACCTTAGTGGTCCCTAAAACTGTATCTGAAGTCTCTTTTATATAGGTCTTAGTGGTCCCCTAATACTGTATCTGAAGTCTCTTTTATATAGGCCTTAGTGGTCCCCTAATACTGTATCTGAAGTCTCTTTTATATAGGCCTTAGTGGTCCCCTAATACTGTATCTGAAGTCTCTTTTATATAGGTCTTAGTGGTCCCCTAATACTGTATCTGAAGTCTCTTTTATATAGGCCTTAGTGGTCCCCTAATACTGTATCTGAAGTCTCTTTTATATAGGCCTTAGTGGTCCCTAATACTGTATCTGAAGTCTCTTTTATATAGACCTTAGTGGTCCCCTAATACTGTATCTGAAGTCTCTTTTATATAGGCCTTAGTGGTCCCCTAATACTGTATCTGAAGTCTCTTTCCCGAAATTCAGCCTTGGTGCAGAATTACAACCAGTAGACCCAGTCCCACAATGAGCTTTCCTTAGGAAGTGCCATTTCCGTGTCTGTTGAGGAGGAGAGGGGGAGGGGGGGGGGGGGGGGGGGGGCAAGGTGGAGAGTGGGGGTGTGTATTAATACGTCCGTGGTATTATCTTATGACGTTATAATACATCCAAGGGATGTATGTATAAAAAATGTACGTAAAGCCTGTTACGTGGATGTAACGTCATTAGCGTTTCCCAAACTGGCGGGCTATCGGCTAGCTAGCTAGTTGCTAACATCAGGGGTAGCTAGCATGGCTGTATTAAGATCTATACATAGCTAGCTATATGCCTACATAACGTTACTACAGACATAGTGATTACATTGCCTTGGTTCTCTCTTATGATACATCCGAGGGCTGTATGCTGTAAAGCTTGTAACGTGGATGAAGGATGAAGCCATGGATGAGCTCTGTTCACCAAACTGCAGGCTAACTGCTAACGCTATTTAGTAGCTAGTTAGCTAGCTAGTAGCACGTCATAATTATTAAATCTCCTTGGTTGTCTAGCTAAATACATCTATCGTTTATTTAGCTAAGCATGTAAACAATCGGGAACAACGAAAACACAGTCTTTAACGTTAGTGAATATTTTAGACAATGAAAACGGCGAGTTTATGAGTTCACCACTTGTTAGAGACACCAGAAAGGAGCTCATGAACGAGCGTGTTGCTACCAGTTGCTATGACAACACAAACAAATTGTTGCTAGTGCGCATGTCCATTGTGGGCCAATCAGCGTCATGGGCCAACAATGCGGAAGAGCCGAGCTTCATGTTTGCTTTATGCAGTTTTGAGCACTCTCATTTGAATGTACAGGGCTCTTTTATACATCCATGGTTTGAAAGCCATGATGTCTCTCTGTCATGGGTGGGCCAAATTCTCTGGGTGGGCAAAGCAGAGCAAGGGGAGGTAACCTTGCTCCTTATGACCTCATAAGGAGCAAGATTCCAGATCGGCCCATCTGAGCTTTAATTTTATCAAAGGCAGAGCAGGATACCCAGGGCTCGGTTTACACCTATCACCATTTCTAGCCACTGGGGGAGCATAGGCAGGCTGGGGGAACTCATATTAATGTTAAAAAAATTCATAAAGTGAAATTTTCATGCCATGGGACCTTTAACATTACACTAAAGTCCTAGCCTGGGAAAACCCTGACGAACTTCCAGCAAATTTGAGATTGGCTCTGCAAGTCCATCTGGCCATTTCCAATTTTTCCAAATCGAGGCACCAATCACAACCGTTGACGATAGCGCAACATGCTCGCTGGTTGAGATGTTTTTCTGTCGCTCTGCATACGTCATCTCCTTCATTGCCCTGATTGGTTTTAGGTCTATCCAATCGGCCCAGAGGCATTTGAGCAACGTCCGTTGGTGACGCCCCTTTGGAAATGGGCTGTGAATGAACCTTCCCCAGACCCACTCTCAGTTACAATTGAGGGTCTGGTGTCAACCAGGCTACTAAATTGGATTTCAAAACCTTCGTTCAGGGCCAGGCTAGCTGTTTACCTCCGTTTCAAATTTTTGTGCTAAGCTAACTGGCTGGAGCTTCATATTTACGATACAAACACAGGTGTGGTATCAATCTTCTCGTCTAACTCTTCAAGAAAGCGACTAGGCATACAATATTTCTCAAAATTTCAAACTATTCTGAACTGTGGGCACATTTTTATGCAAATTATGCAATTAGCACACACACTATTGTTGTTGAGAATTGCTTTTGGCAAGGACAGTTTTGTGCACATCTCCAAAACCTTTGTGGGATAGGTGGTAGATACAAGAAACTAAATAAAAGAAAGCTTTATTCAGTTTGCTTAAAAAAACTTAAGGGAAATGTGATTCCAGCGGGTAGGTACCTTTCTTTTGTCTTCAATACTTTATTCCTATGCTCATTCATTGCTATTATTAAAGTATTTGTAGATGCTTTGGATAAAAGCGCTTTATGAACGCAGTTCAAAAACAAAAGACCTGATCCAAAATGGGCGAGAGATAATTAGACCCAATCCAAAATGTGGTCAACTTAAACAAGCCCAAAAAGTTAGCGAACAACAAGCAGCATGATGCACCACCATTATTAAGCATCTGCGACCAAAAGCAGTAGCAATACATTTCATTCGTCCACTCCCCTTCTTATGTCCTGTGATGACTGTGATGCTTGAGTCTGACGGCATTAAGACGAACTGACGTGTCAATACAGTCCTTCAGTGAGGATGCAAACAATTCAGTTTTTTACTCAGAGCATCATTTATCGGATGCTGTCAGCCTCCTCTATTCCTCTGCTCCTCATTTCTAGCCTATTTTTACCCTTTGACAATGCTTCTCTGTCTCTTGATGACGAACATCCTCACTGCAGTGAGTCACAGCGGCCATGATCAAGGGCACCCTTTTAATCCAATAACAAGCTAATTTGGAGGAAGGAGGAATTACATTAAATACTGTTTTTACCCAGTTTGTGAATGTGTATGCACCCAGTGACATGTCTGTCACAGGGTGACACAGACTTGGTGTGTGTATGTGCGTCGTCATGCTTGACTAACTGTTGAAGGAGAGGGAGAGTATTGTACAGTAAATGTGTCTCTGTATGAAGTGCTGAGGTGTGTTGGATGACTCATCCAAGCCAAGGTGACTGAGTATTTCTCTCTCCTCCTTTTTCTTCCCTCTATTCACCTCCTCTTCTTGTGCGCTCAGGAGCGACACTCCCGAACAAACAGCTTCCTTTACCTGACTTCTTCCCACTTTTTTAAAGTAACACTAAAGCACTTTTCCCGCTTCGGTCCCCCTACAGGTTGGAAGCGGAATTGTCCATTACATTACATTATGCAATTTTGCCAGATTGTGTAGCGGATCTGTGGTTTGAATGAAACATACTGAGACATTACGACAGCGGTAATGGACAATTCAGCTTCCAACCTGTAGGGGGACCGAAGCGGGAAAAGTGCTTTAGTGTTGCTTTAATAGCCAACACTTTTTCTTCTTCTGTAGCATATTTATCTGCACACATTGAGGAGCAGTGGTGTGTTGGAAGAAAGTCATCCTTGTTGATTAACATGAGTCATGTTTTTATAAGTTGTTTTGATATGCTTGAAGGGTGCTTTAATGCAGGAGGACAGAGTTCATATAACACGCTTGGTGGAGTAAATACTGTAATAATAGCCAGAGCCTGTGATATTTCATTTGGTCTGCTGGAAGAGCCCTCCATTCTTCCATTTCATGGTGCAAATGGGACACCCAACAAATTGCTTTTCAAAAAACAAAGGCAGGAGTGTGGTGCGCCGCTGTCTTTGTCCTGCAGGTATCACATTGTGAAGGAGTGTTTGGTGTAGTATCAGGTGATCAGTTGCCTTTGCAGTCTCTAAATAGTTAATTCAGTTCCCTGAAAACATGTATATAGTTCAAAGAAAGGCATTAAACGATAAACATGTCTTTACAAGGTTGTCAACAATGAATGAGTGGCGGACTCAGGCTGTCTGAGGGGCTGGGGCGGAAAGAAATGAAAAAGGGCACCAGCTGCATGCCGTGGGGCACCAGGCTGCAGAAAGTTTTTTAGCATTTGAGGCAGCCTATATTGAATGGCATTGCATTTTCTTTATTTTAAGGCCACTCTAAAATTGCACTTCATCATGTTTAATCTACCATAGGGGCATCCAAGAGGGCACTTTTGCTGCATTGGGGGCACCGGGGGGGTTGTCCCCCCCTTTCCACCAGTACTACTAATGACCTAATATCACCTTTTGCCCCTTTGAAAAGCGAATGTCCAGCTTGGCTGAATTGTCTGAGTCTTGTCCTCATTCCTGGTTAATTATATATGATTAGATATACAGTCTATTTATACTGTAATTGATAATGAGTTGTATGAACAGGCTGCAAATGTCTGTCTATAAGGAATATATTGTTTGCTATTGTTCCGCTAGTGTATACGTTGACATGTTAATGCACTTTATTTTGTACCCTCAATACCTCTATCATAACCTTATTATTATCATATACCACCCCCCCCCTTTTGAAATACTGAATATGTAGTAACATATACTACGAATACATTTTAACTTACCTACTTTTACGCAACTACTTTTACTTTTACTTAAGTACAATGTATTTACAGTTAGAGTACTTCCGTGTAAAATATTCTAGTACTCTTTCCATCCCTGTCAATAAGACCAGCCTTAACAACTTATTTGCTCTTCTGTCTCCCTTTGTTAGCATTATGGCGCTAATGGCATCTCGCCACCTGACTGGCATCAGTGTGTCACTCTGGGTGGCGGATGTCTGGGGCTTGTGGGGAATGGTGTTCATCAAAGACATTTTAAAGCAGAAATAAGAAATAGACAACAAAATTACATTCAAAAGTACCATCCCTGTCTGGACAAATGAAGTGAACCATGACATACTGTTGAGCAAGGTTATAATGTCATTTGGGATTTTTACTAATTGCATTATTACAAATGTCAATGAAATTTTTGAATGAGGTTTTCTACCACTGGAACACAAGTGAAGCAGAAGTTGTGATTTCACTTTGACTCTTGTGTAGCACGTACTGAGTTTAACTTTTTTTACCCTCCTGGCTTGAAGCCTTTAATCTCAGCGCCTGTGGAACTTTAGAAGCTCAGCCTTGCTTCATCGTTTTGTGTAATGCATCACATTTTTCCTATTTTTTTCTTCATGCAAATGTTTTTTGGAGTTTCTGGGACAGTGGTTGAAATGTAAAATCCTCCCGTGCCCTTGGGTCGGCCCAGGAAACAAAAGCGGGGGGCTGCAGCCTTTGAGGCTATTAGCATAATGTCTTTCTGATGCTAATGCTAAGTGCCTCACACTGGCCGCCGAGGCTCACACGGCCCACAGCCATGATGGTCTGAACATGAGGCTCTCTCCCTCGCTCTTGTCTCTAGCGTTGTGACTACTGCTTGTCTTGCCTCAGCTTAGATCGCCTCAATGAAGGTCAGGAGGCGACCCCTGCTTCCTTCTGTCGCCCTGGTCACCATGGAAACACCCCTCCCATTCGTCGTCACCCACCCTTTCTCTCTCCTATCTCGACAATGGCCTTTCCTGTGTGTATGTGCCGCATGGTAAATGTTAAAAGTGTGTGTGTGTGTGTGTGTGTGTGTGTGTGTGTGTGTTGGGGTAATAGGCCCTGCCTCATCACAGCTGATTTGTGTTGTTTATTCTACAGTATTCCAGGGCTCAGATATGAATTGTAAAACACATCACATCGAAGGAGTTTAATCTCCTATGCACTGCTCTCTGCTAACGTCTCACACACACACACACACACACACACACACACACACACACACACACACACACACACACACACACACACATACACACACACACACACACACACACACACACACACACACACACACACACACACACACACACACACACACAGACACAGTGTGAGTCAAATCAAAGAGCCCTGCTGCGGAGGTGAGCAGGGCCTGATTGTGTTGCGAACAGTAATGAGACACACAACACAAAGGCTAGTGAGGAGCAGGGCTATTATACCTTGTGGATCCTCTCAGGGGTGCCGCTGTCTGTTTGAATATGGTTGTGTGTGTGTGTGTGTGTGTGTGTGTGTGTGTGTGTGTGTGTGTGTGTGTAAAATGGCCAATAATGGGGTGATAAAGACCATGAATGAAAACTATAAATTAGCCCAATGATGTCTGCTCCTCGCACCTGCCGCTGCAAAGCACCTGTCAACATCAGCATTTGATTTAGTGAGCTGAAAAAACCCCACCACAGACGGAAGTTAATAGATGGAAAAATATTATTTTCATCTCATCTTCATCATCATCTTGGGGCCCAAATGCCGATATGCGTACCATCCTGCTGTTCTCTCTTTTTTCTCCTTTTTTGGATTGCCATTTTCATCTGCAGTTGGACTGATTAGCTGACAAGCAGTAAGAGTGGGAGTGTACAAGGCACAAAGTGAGCGAAAAGAGAAAGTGTGTGTGTGTGTGTGTGTGTGTGTGTGTGTGGGGGGGGGGGGGGGTATAATTTCCCT
>CM042330.1:32895724-32905724 GCA_023566125.1 Zingel zingel
ATTATCTGATAAGGGTCTATCGACTGAAATGTCATAACTAACTTTAAAGGAACACGCCAACTTATTGGGACTTTAGCTTATTCACCCTAACCCCCAGAGTTAGATAAGTCCACACATACCCTTCTCATCTCCGTGTGTGTTGTAACTCTGTCCGATGGCTCCACTGGTAGCTTAGCCTAGCACGGATCCTGAAGGTAACTGGTTCCATCTAGCCTACTGCTCCCAATAAGTGACAAAATAACACCAACATGTTCCTATTTACATGTTGGGATTTGTAGAGTCACAGCGTGTACAAATAACAAGGTCACATGAGACACAGCCATCTTCTAACCGTATACAAACTGAGATCTATATTCTCAGAAAGGCGAAGCATTGCTGATCTACTCGGGGCTTCTCAGGTGCTGCAAAGCATATCACTCCGCCCAAGTAGCAGAAGTACTGCTACGCCTTTCTGAGAATATAGTTCCCAGTTTGTATACGGTTAACACACAACTCCCAACACTGGTCATTTTCTGCGTGGGTAGACCAAGGGTGTGAAGGGGCGTAGATTGCTAATGACCTATTAAAACAAGTCTTTCATTAGTAGTCAACTGCAGAATGAAAAAGTAAATTAATCTAATTACAGTGTTTGAAAAAAAAAAAAAAATACAATTAGCAATCCCATTTAGGGACTTAGCTGCTCCTTTGGCTGAATACCTTGACTTTCAAGAATGCAAAAGAAGCTTTGATTGTTATTTAACCACTGGTCAGACCTGTCAGACCTGGAGTGTTTTTTTGTTAGGACACGACCAAGCACAGCTAAGTCTGGAATCACACTAAGCCAGTCCGAAATGTATTAGCTAAGGGAGCAAACGCTGCTGATATTAGCATGTCACATAATAGTTTCACTGGCTGCTTCCAACAGACCTCAGTGCCAAAAACCTAAATCCTGCACTGGCAGGAGAGTTACATAACACTACGTCATGGAAATGGATGTAACCTTTCTCTGTTGCTCACAGCTGGGACACTGCTGTTCTTGGAACACTTTGAGACATAATTGTAATGTAATACCAGTGTTCATTGAAATTAAGATTTGTGCTGCAGAAAGGAGCCTCACTAAGCATTGTGGTGAATCACCGCCTGACTCATTAGACTTGAGAAAAACCTGCAAAGACAGAGTCATCACATATTAAAGATGAAACACTTGAAAAAAAAGAAGAATGCACTCAGTCAGCTTCATAAATACGTTATAGTTGTGCAGGTTTTAGGATTGAAAATGGTTAAAAAGGACATTGATTTTTTTTCTGCTTCCTCCATTTATGGCCGTGGCTGTGGTTGTGAAAGTGTCTCTTCCAGGTTTAGAGAAAGCAATGACTGTGAATTAGCAAAGCAGCAGAGAGAAGCAACAACACCTGCATTCAGTAATGATGCATGCTCGAAACAATTCTTCCAGACAGGCTGAAAGTAGGCCTCGGTGCTGCCTCACATGCCTGCTGCACACCAGGCACCACAAAGCATTAAAATCAGGGACTTTTTGTTTTTTTGTGTGTGTGTGTGTGTGTGTGTTCGTACATCTGTGGTCGTGCTTGTGTGACTGACAGCTCTACCTGTGTGCCGTTTAAAAATTACAAGGGAGGAAATTTATAATTGCATTGCTCAGGCTTCAGTCTCTAGAGTATTAGGGTAGGGGGAGGTTGAGAGGAGGGGGTTATTTTAAAGTGCACAGCCGTGAGCTGGCCAAATTTAGACTGGCAGTGAACTGCTGACTTTCCTACAACGTCAGCGATTTGCTGTTCAGGGCAGACACGTGAAGAGAAATTAAGAGAGCCGAGGAATAAGGTGGAGTAAGGGAAGTCCAGTAGGAAAAGCAGTTTTTAAAGAGAAACCTCGTCAAGCCTTTCCCAATCAGCAAAGATCACCCTCACTTTATTCCTCTTTACTGGAGAAAATTCAAGGGGCACTGCACCGACGTCATTACCTTGCACGGCAGCTGGATTCTGACGATTTCACGAGATTGCGCGATAATCACGAGATCACGCGAACATCTATCTTGTCAGGCTTCAAGTAATGCGATTGTGTCAATCAGCGGCCTGTGAAGAGCTACTGGCAGCTAAGAGACACTGAAAGGGGACCATTTGTTTAAAACAACAATGACGGCTCCTAAAGAAGTTAGCATAGATGCTGCAATAGCATCACTTATATCAGAACTCAGAACACTTATAAACAAGAACAAATAATGGCACTGAAGGCTTTTTTTTATGGTAAATATGTTTTTGCTCGCTCAAGTAGTTTGTTGATCTGATTGGTTGAAGTTAGACGGGGTTAGACAGAAGGTTCATCCAATCACCTGCCAGGTATTTTTTTGAAAGTACCTGCAGTTTACCAAGCAGTTTCCAATGACAGTTTCTCAGATGGTTCTAACAAACCATTTGGCACATCAGGTTTTCAATTTCACACATAATGGTCAGTTTACTGTGAAAACAATTGTGTAATGACTACTGTGGCTCTGGAGGAGTTTTGTCAAGTTTGAAGCAATAACCCTAAATACTCATTATATCTTAGATTGGGCTATGGGACAAATTGACAACAGAAAGTCTGCATAACAAACTGAGGACATGGAGTTGGGCATTTACCAGGATGAGCATTTCCCAGGCCAGGAGAGTCTTGTGAAAATATATTGGCTGCATTATTAGTATTTGACCAATTCAAGGGACTAAAAGTCAATTTTGACCATTATCTTTTGAACATTCTAGCGGCATGGCTCTCTTGTTGGCAATATTGGTTGGTCAGCCACTAGCATTTTGGTCCAGACTGCGAATTTTCAACAGCTATGTGATGGATTATCATGACATTTTACAACAGATATCCATGGTTCCCAGAAGATGAACCCTAATGACTTTGGTGATTCCTTAACTTTTCATCCAGTACCATCAACAGGTCACTTATTCTGTGATATATCTCTGGAATTCCTCTTTAAGAGTTGAGTATAGGGGGCAAATGAGGATGTGGTCCCCACATTTGAAACACATACTTACAAATTACAACAATTTAGTAGAACAAAAAGGCTGCTGATGTCATTTGCTATGACATACTGTAAGGGCAGGATCAGCGTCACCAGCAAAATGTATCAGAGATCTTTGTACATCATCTATTCATCCCTTTTCACATTCCCATTCTCACGTGATAGCTTGGAATTAAACTGTGTTTCAGATCATTTGTAAGTGTGCAGGAACTACAGACTAATCCCTAACCAAAGACCGAGCAGCTTTGCATTTCATTTTTCAGCCCCTCTGCCTTTATCTTTCTTTCCTCTTAATACACTTTCTCCCTCCTCATGCCTCCACACAATGAAAATCACAAGCAGTGCCATGGTAAGGATGTCTTTGGCAGTTCTTATCCATGTCCATAATCTTATTTAGGACAATTAATCTGTCTGGGTTTACAGGTTTTACGTAATCCCCATGGTTGAAGACGGTGTTGAGACTGTATTACAGCGAATGTAGGTGATGTTGTTGTATGACTTATACACATCTGACTCTCTGCCTACTTTAGAGTCAGGACAACTGTAATCCTTTCTCACATCACACATGCATTCACACCCACACACACAGGCACAAAAGGGCATGCATGCACTTAAACACATCTTTTTATACATATTCATCACAAAAATCATTCTTATGCAAAGCCTTTATTAGAAATCATCCTTTCATCTAAACCTACGGCTGCTCTTTCATGTCTGATCTGTTGGCTTCTGTTTCTCATCAAAGTTTTACAAATAAAATATCACAAGAGCCATCACACTGTGTGTCTTTGAGGTGCTTAAAGAAGCACAGACCTGGAAATAGCTTAGATATTCACAGAAAATCCTGTTGAAAACAAACAACACGACTTCTATAGAAAGACCTGCCAAAGGTCCTGCATCTTTATTTAGAAACATGGGTCACCATCACTCCTTGCTAGTCACAGGAATGGACGGGATGAAGATGGATTAGACGGTGACGTCATGAATTCATGCTCTAGGAAAATGTCATCCCGTGTTGGAAATAAATAAATAATCACGTGTTGGAAGTATGTCACACAGGTTCCTGGAACAATAAAGCTGAAGTCAAGGCAAGGCAAGGCACGTTTATTTGTAAAGCACAAGTCATACACACGGTCACTCAAAGTGCTTTACAGAGGCAGAGAAACACACTGATAACATAAAGAATAAAGTAAAAGTCAAACTACTCCAACTGGATGGTGGTGTGTCTGGGCCTGGGCTTCCTTCTGGTATGTAGAAAAGTAGGCTAATCTTTATGAATAAAACCAAACCCTTTTTTTAATCACTAAGCATTACTCTCACAAGCATTGTTGGCATTGGCATCAGTGGGGGAGTTGTGCTGATTGTAACGAGCAGAACTCCTGTGTCCAGAACCATTTTACCTTCCTCGGGAGCTCACCTCAGTTATCATCAGTGGCGTTTATATCCCACCACAAGCAAACACTAACACTCACATGAGGCTCTTGTTAACCACCAGGCTGAACATCGGGATACACCCGTCATCGTAGACGGGGATTTTAAC
The DNA here is from genome assembly GCA_023566125.1 of Zingel zingel. Lineage (NCBI taxonomy): Eukaryota > Metazoa > Chordata > Actinopteri > Perciformes > Percidae > Zingel > Zingel zingel. The sequence continues at coordinate 32,900,266 of CM042330.1, forward strand.
AGTGCTAACCTGAAGAGAGTCAGACCTGACCTTCGGCAGCACATCACCTGCCCCACCAGAGGAGAGAGAACCCTGGATCACTGTCACTCACGGCTACAAAACAAAGTCTCTCCCTCCGTTTGGCAAATCTGACCATGCTGCAATTTTCCTCATGCCAAATATAAACAACAGTTGGACTGACTAATCAGAGGCCACCTTACAGGACGCTCTGGCCCGCACAGTCTGGGATATGTTCAAGTGCAGCTCCGACGATGTCAACATGTTTACCATCTATCATGACATCTAATGTGTTGTATATTACTATTTTTTTGGATTTTATTGTTATTGTTTTTATTGAGCTGGAATACGTACACAATGAATTTCACTGCACATTGTAATGTGTGTGATTGTGTATGTGACAAATACAATTTGAATTTGAATTTGTTTTGGAGATTTCTAAGGCTAAGACAGACAACTCTCCAGAGTCACAGAGGAATAATAAGCATGCACACTGTTTTCCAACATACTTCACATGTATTGCTGTTCTAGCTCACTCACTCCACTTTCTCTGTGGTACTATTACAGTCACCTACTTTTATCACATAATGATGGTGGTGTAGGGTTTTACAGAAGGGCACCTTGATTGAGGCTATTGAGGGAGGAGACCCATTCATCACCTTGAACTTTCTGGTCACAAGTCCCCTTTATCTTCAGGCAACAGCTGATCTTTTTCTTCTGACACCAACAGGCCTGCAGGATGATCAGACTGTGATGTGAAGGAGAAAAATACATTAAATGCAAGCACACAGCACAATCAGGGTGCACCCAAAAGCAGTCTAGACCCCCTCCTGAAGTTAACCAGAGATACGTTTGTCCACATTTCTAACAAAAGTTTACTGCAACTTCCAAACCTTACAATGACAATGCTAACATTCTTATGTTTGCATGATATGTTTGCCATGTTCACCATCTTAGTTTAGCTTGTCAAGATGCTAACATTTACTATTTAGCACTAGATACAAAATAGCCTAAACCTGAGGTTGATCAGAATATTGGTTAAACCAAAGTATTGAACAAAGGGAACGTTTGATCTGATGATGGCACTAGATGAAAAGTTAAGGGATCATGAAAATACACACAATTCATCCTGTGGGGGACATAAATGTCTGCGGCAAATGTTATGGCAAACTATCCAATATCGCAACATTCACTCAAAACCACAAACGTTTACCACAGGCCCTAGAGGAAAAGTCGCAGTGACCAAAGTCAAAAATCTGCATCTGAAGCTCACAAATAAAAATAACATCCACCAAGGAGGTTATGTTTTTGGTTTGGTTTGTCTGTTCGTTGGTTTGTTGGTTTATCTGTCAACAGCATTACGGAAAAACTACTGGCCTGATTTTCATGTAGCATGGGCCAAGAAAGAACCCATTACATTTTGGAGCAGATCCGAATCACGGGGCAAATACACAAATCATTTTTTACTTTTGTTAACATTGCAAAATAGGTTGTTTGTTCTGCATTCACGTGGTGTCAGACTAATCGTCGGAGGTTTGCACTCTCTGAGTGCCCTTCTAGTTTATGCATCGTTCATTTAATCCATACAAAAATTGAAGTGTAAAAATTAGAAAATGTGGTTTTACGAAGGATTATGTGCTGGAACATTTCTTGGATGAAGTCACTGCCCAAGGACTACATCTTCTCAGTGTTTATGCTAAGATAAGCTAAGTCTGCTGGCTATAGCTTCATGTCCTCTCATCTAACTTTCAGAAATAATGTGAATGAGTGTCTTTGCCAAAATGTTGTGATCTAAATTGTACACATTAGATAGAAAATCAGAAATGGATGCGTACGCTGGGAGGAAAAAGAAGATAGTTTGAATGCCACAAATAGACAGAAATACAGAACAAAAGGACCACATACAGCCATCTGGTTGCATCTGATGTGGTAACATTAAAGCTAGACATGTGAAGGTCCAGAGCTCTACTGCAGCCTCCACTGTGAACTTCAGACTCCCTTGGCGCTTTTGATCTCAGCCACCCAAAAAAAATGGACCACCTGCTGTTTTTAGTTTGGAAGCCAGTGACTGGACACATTGAGTTTGTGGACCATTTCACTGTAGGCTAAGTGTGTGTGTGTGGGTGTGTGTGTATGTGTGTGTGTATGCCCAAATCACATTTCCAGTGAGTCTTTTTCGAGAAAGCACCGCTGGGAGTTTGCTCTGTAATGGAGGTTAACAGAGTTAGGCCTTACAGATGCCGCTGGGGTAGAGATGAGGCATGATAAACACTGCAACAAATCACACACGCACACACATGTATGCATGCACATGCGCACACACGCACGCACGCACGCACGCACGCACACATTTACACTCATCTGCTTATCATAATCATAATCACACTTATAGAGATGCTTTCAATTGACTATAATTTCTGGATGATTCGTTTTGTGTGTGTGAGCATGAATATGGGTGCCATATCACCCTTGCCAGGGCGTTGTTGGGATCATTTGCATGCTGATTAATGGGCTTGTGTGCACATGCCTTCTATATCTGTTGATTAATCCATGTTCAGTGTGGAGCGTATAAATGACGCAGAGGGGTTCATAATGTGAGTGTCATCTGGCCTTCTGCTCTGTTTGAATGTCATCCCGACTCCGTACAAATGCACACGCACACACACGCACACACACACACACACACACACACACACACACACACACACACACACACACACACACACACACACACACACACACACACACACACACACACACCAAAGACAATGTTCTGGTCACTCAGAGCAGTTCATCTCCTTATTAAGCTTTTGTAAGCACCTGTGTGCTACAGTCGGCCCAGACAGGAATAGCCCTAATGATAGGCTTAATCTCACACACACACACACACACACACACACACACACACACACACACACACACACACACACACACACACACACACACACACACACACACACACACACACACAGTTCTAGATCTTGGAATGGGGCTAAGCTTTTTTCCCATGAGAGAGTCATCAAGGAAGTCCTTTTCTAGCACTTAAAGTAAGTTGATGTTTTTGCGAGTGATCCAAACAACGTTCTATAATTTTATTTCCATGAATAGAGGCATTAAATCTCCTTAACAGGTTTAATTAAGTTTGCCCTTACATAATAAAAAACACACAATCCAATCACATGAATACTTTAAAAAAATATCTGCTTGTTGCCAGCCGTGAAAATGTTAAGAGTGACCTGGTACAGTCCTGCCCAGGGCAGCTCTTATGTAATGGGCTTTATGCAACCTCATGAGTCGCTGGTGATTCTCCCCTGATTTGGCGAACAGCTGAAGGTGACACAGCAAAAAACACTGTTGCCATGCCATGTCATTGCATGGCTATTTAAAGATTACATCCTCACTTGGCTCCTCATGAGGTGTCTGTGTGTATTTCATAGTGAGAGTGCCTGTCTGCCTCCTCATCTCTTTATAGCTTGGTAATCTGTTTCTCCATGCAGGCCCAGGAGCGCAACAGGTTTAAAATTGAACCAGAGTTTAATAAATGTCTGCATAAAAGTGTGAAAATGCACTAATCACTGTGGCTTTGTGTTGTTTCTGAAATTTGCGCGTGCATGTGAGTTAGCGCGAAAATGTCAACAGATGCAAACGGTTATGCAGTACTGTGTTCAGACAGGTCCAGGCAGGACACACACTAATAGAAAACCCCTCTCTCCCCGTCACATTGAAGGAGCAATTAATTGGTCTTTTACTTTTCATGGCTGCAAAGGCATGTTTATCGGGAAACATACTGACTTGATGGTTCATCGGCAGCATTACTTTTTGGGGCGGCCAATCAGATTTCAGATAGGTGCCATCCCTGCCACACCCCTCCATCTGTGAAAGGAAATGGTGGTAGCAGACCCTGACAATAATTTGACATGGTATGTGGCTGGAATTGTACACTTGTGCAAAGGCAGAAGGAAACATGGCAACACTGACTACGTTTACATACACATTATATTCCGTTTTTTGCCCTTATTCCGAAAAAAGATATTCCGACTAAGCTGTTTACATGGCTAATGAAAGTGAATATTCCACTAATATTCCCGTTTACATTTAGCCGTGCAAAATAAGATTTTTTCAAAATATACTTGACTATAAACTGTGCTGGAAGCCCCACAATAAATATCTGTGCATGAAAATGACCAGGAGTGTTGGTATATTGAGCAAAAACAGATACATATTGAACCAAAATACATTACATACTCTGTACTGCACACTTATTTTATAATATATGTTATATTGTGTAGAAGTCTGGGGAAATACCTACAAAAGTAACTTACAAAATATTTGCACATTGCTAAAAAGAGCAATCAGTATAATAAATCACACCGGGTATTATGAGCACACTAATCATCTGTTTTTTAATTCACATTTGCTGAAATGTATGGACATTGTTACATTCAAAACCGCACAATTTATGTTTAAAGTTAAAGAAAATAATTGACCTTGAAACATACACGCAATGTTTAATGAAAGATACGGGGGATATCATCTAAGACAGGGGTCACCAACCTTTTTGAAACTGAGAGCTACTTCAGGGTACTGAGTCATACGAAGGGCTACCAGTTTGATACACTCTTCTGAAATGACAAATTTGCTCAGTTTGCCTTTACTTATATATGATTATTAATGATTAATGATAGTCATCTATGTGAAGACACTGATCATGTTAATGATTTCTCACAATAATTATCAACAATGACTTAACAAGGTGGGAAACAGATAATATCAATATTCAATTTTCATTTTTAGAACAGGCCTGAGGGCTACTCATGTGGTCCTTGGGGGCTACCTGGTGCCCACGGGCTGTGTTGGTGACCCCTGATCTAAGAGGTCATTGTATGTTCAAACAACCTCGATCTACTGTTAAAAGTATGTGTTTCTGTTTGTGGAGTGACCTTATGGAATTGAACAGTGTCACTGTGTTACTTGACCAATACAGAAATTAACAGACCGAAATACAGGAGCGGAATTGTAATATAAAGGTATTGTTGTATATTGTTGTGCTGTTTTAAGTTATTGTAAGACTGAAAAAGGTGTATGCTGTATTTGCATATCTACTTACTTTGTATCAATTTCATTTTGTGAAATAGGGGCAGGATCAAATAAGCTATTTGCTTCCGCCTGCTCCTTCTCGAACTAATCCCTTTTATATTTTTATTTTGTTAAAATCTTGTGTTTTATTTTATGGCTTTAAAATTTTGTTTTTGTTTTTTGTTGTCGTTTTGTCTTGCAACATTGTTGATTGTTCGAGATAAATAAAAAAATAAAAAATAGATAGATATACTTTATTAATCCCAAATTGGGAAATTACTCTGTTCAGTTGTTTTATGTAATTTGTGTTTTTGTGTGTTTTATGTTTGTGTGTATGTGTGGTTGTTCTGCTGCCTGTCTTTGCCAGGACACAATTGAAGAGAGAT
>CM042330.1:32910724-32983224 GCA_023566125.1 Zingel zingel
CCATCCATCCATTCATGGATGTCTGTTGGTGTTTGACTTTGCTGTCATGAGGACAAAATGGTCAAATTTACAATTTGTTGCAGGTAAAACAAGTGCAATACGGATATGTCACAGTTTCAAAAATATATGTTTTCCCTAATCTGTAGCCATTCATGAAAGTGAAATGCTGTCAGGACCCTTAATGTTTGGTTAGTCTTTCAGAAATCTTCATAAACATTCAAACAGAGTATTTGATGTGCAGATGATCTCTGGCAAGCTCTGTGCAAAAACACCACAGCAGTGAAACTCTAGCATAAATAAGAACAAAACAAACAAAGTCTAAATGAGCATCTTCAACATAAAAACGTTCATAAACTGGGAGTGTTGTGATTGAGTGGCCACAAAATGGCATCTTACAATTAAGTGCCACCTTGTTATGGCACATTAAAAGCACTACTGTAATATAGTTTTGGTGCTGTTAGGAAGTTGTGAATTATTTCAGAATTAAACTGGTGCAACGACACCCTCGCACCATCCTTGACTGTCAAAAACCACTCAACCTGTCAGGAGAGGGCTGCGGCGCCCGTACCCACTGTGATGCACAGCGTTAATAGAAGTGAACAAAGAGTCTGAAAGCGCACCCTTGGAGAAGAAGAAAAGGATGGTTTAATAAAAGGACTGAGATGGGCGGAAATGGCGGGCTGGGGAGAGGAGCGCTACTTAGAGACAGTGATTAACATTTGCTGGGCTGTCATACAGTACACTCCTGCACTCCTGCTATGCAGTCCGGGTCCTTGCAGAAATGATTGTGTTTTATTGTTTAGGAATGAACAAAGAATAAAAGAAACGAAAAGAAAAGAAGTGTGGAGTAACAAAGAAGAGGGAGAAAAGGGGGGAGGGAGGAGAAGGACATGAGGGAGGAGTGCATTAATTAACTGGCAAATATGTTACCTGTCAGGTCTTCTAACTCTTAATAGGCCATATGGAGCACCACCATCCCCCATACAAGTCCCCATCCATTATTACAGTAAATGATGCAAGATATCTGTTGGGACAAGAGATTCATCTTGGAGATTGAAAAACATAATACAACATCACAGATTTTTAGGACAACACCAGAAAAGAGAAGGCATGGAGTTTAATTACAGGAGTGCTTAGAGTGGAAGATAGATGCTAGCTAATAAACACGTGATTATTCTTTAAAGTACTTGTAGAGACAATATAATCTGTGAGTCGGGCAGCAAGACGATCCGCTTCTGAGACGCTCCCGGTGTGGTATGGCACGTGGTGGAGGACGGAACAAAACCGGAACACAGCATAGACGCGCCCAGTGGGGAATCGGAGTAAGACCGTCACCTTAAACATTACGTGGTCATTTTGTCCTTTGTTAATATCACCAATGGGCCTCAGCCAGCCTGTTGCTATGACAAAGAACCAGTCAAGGGTGTGCCTCAGAGCTGTAGCTACTTCAGAATGCTTTAAAATAGGGAACAAAAAAAGCACACCAAAATGTACTCATTCTGGAAAGTGAATTGAATATGAAGTATCTGATGAAATTGGGCATTGCAACAGACTTTGAACCTAAAATTATTGGATATGTTGTACGGAAATGCTCCTTAGGAGTTGTAGCTGAGTTCTCTCCTTTTTTTATGTGCACAGGCGTTTATCTTTGACAAAGAACCAGGTGTTTTCTAACGCTGTTGCTCATCTTTTGTACTGACGATTCAAATGGGAGAGTTTCCTGACCATCTAAGCTTTAAAATTGGTCCAGCTGCCAGTCAGCGGTGTGCAGAAAATGAATGGGACTTTTGTACAGAATCCTCCACTTTGCAATGCTATGATTTACCACATCGACCAAATAAGACTAATTAAAAGACAGTTACAAAACATTTTATAAAACCAACAGTGCACTCATGATTGTAATTTTCTTTGGCATTAGAACACACAAGCCTTTGTACTGTAACAGTTCTTGCTCCTGGAGCTAACACAACCCCATTTGTGGTACCGCTCGTCCCTGTGTCTGTTGTTATGCTTTGTGTCAGATGAAACCAAAGGTTGGATTCCCTTGTGTGGGTCTCCCACTAAATACTGCGCTCTCGTAATCAATGGCACCTGTAGGTATCCCACTGTGAGAAGGACAGATGAAAAATGACTGCTCGCTGTGGTGACTGACAGATGAGATAGAGATTGTGTTAGAGGGAATGAGAGTGGAAGGAGCAAAGTGGGGAATTACTGAGGAGGTGTGGGGGCCTGAGAACAGCATTTTATATCTTCTCCATTAAGGGTATCCATTTATTGCACTCGGAATTATTTAAAAATCATTCAAATCAACATGCTTTTCATCGATTTGCCATTGAATTGTGTGATAATCCATCTCGGCTTTGGTTAGGAAACATGTCAAGAATACGTGCGACCATGTCAGAATATGTCATCATCATTCATGCAATGTTTATAAAAAAAACAAAAAAACTATCCCATCTGTCCCGAGCAGCGTTATTGGTTATATAACTTACATGTCATGCATTTCATGTATTGTCCTGTGGTGACAATAGGCCGGGAGTGAGACAAAGCACTGCAACAGCATCTGAGTAAAAGTGCGTAATACTGGATATATTATTAATTTGATACAAGGTGAATATTTCATGACCTGCGAGTAGAAATTGCTCTCAGAGATTATTTCAGTCTGGGTCAAAACTCAGTGGAAATCATCCGAGTTTGAACCAGAAAAATCATGTCTGCTGGTGTGTTTTCTGGGTTACTGTGAATCTTATCCAGTCAACGACAATACACCCCCTCCCCCCCGCTCTCATTTCTGCAACAGGATAGAAGCTCCTACCCCCAGTGATTTGTTGGATTCACTGAGCTAGTGAATAAAATATATTGCATATTGGCTATTTATGATGTTGTGCTTTTTTTGTTATTGGAGCATGCAACGCCCTTCAGTTTCTTTTCTCACTCTGGCCTCAGTATTAAACACTGGCTCTACAGTACATCAGTACTACACACTGGAGAAAGATGCAATGCACCAATTTGTTGTACTCACTGTAACGGCATGATTCATAGTCTCTGTTTGCCCACTCCACGTGCCCCTAAGTCCTGTGGAACAGGCTGTGCTGCTTTTAAATAAGGCAATAATGCTGTCGCAATACTTTTTTTCAGAATCACTCAAACACCACGACAACTAAAACAACATAACAGCGTTCCCACACATTATTTCTTCCCATTTCCTCTTCCTGCTGAGGGACAGTTTGAACGCTACGGTTTTGCATTTCTGTTGAATATTTTTGGAGGTTGCAATGAAATGAAAGGTTAATGAAAGATTTATATCTACTCAGGCTATTGACATCCCTGATGACCTCAGGGATAAGCCTGTGGTGTTTTGGCGGTCCTGGAATGAAAGTGAAAATGTTCAATTTAGCAGTAAAGTGTATTGGCTGTGGATGCCGGTGCAGCGCTGTTACATTTGTTACAGGATTGAAGATGATAAAATATTTATTCTACCGCTCATGGCCTGACTTGCCCCGCCAGATAAAAGCAAAACAATTCACCACTTTTGAGTGTGACTAAAATTCAACACAAAGCCTTTCTCACTGTAAAATCAGGACTGCAGTACAGTACGCTGTTAAAGTATCCACTGAGACCAACATAATGCAATTACATCTCAGCATGTTGCACCTGTAGCTTCTGTATGTATCACTTGGTCTCTTTCCATCTGCACTGCTTCCATGGCAACTATGGCCAGTCTGCTTTAGGAGAAGCTAATGAGCATTACGCACAGGAGAGAAGGGCGATAAGCAAGTGTTTCCTGGTGAAGGAGAAACACAGTCAAGGCTTTGCAGGGAGAGGTGGACGAAGTGTGGAGGGTTGAGTACAAAAAAAGGGGTGAAGGAAACAGCGAAGGGGAGCAACCGAGGGGGAAAGCTGGACATGATTAGACATGATTTCCTTGCTGTTAGATGAGTTAGAATTAGATGAGAAGATCAATACCACTCTTATGTCTGTAGACTAAATACGTTACTACAGCCAGCAGCTGGTTAGCTTAGCATAAAGACTTAAACAGGGAGAAACTGTCTAGCAACACCTCTAAAAGCTCACACATTCACACGTATTATCTTGTTTGTTTAATGACTATAAGAAATGTGTAAGAAGTGTTTGAGCCAGGATTGTTTGGGATTGGTTCAAATAGGCCCATTGGTAACTTTCTAGGGGGCCACAGCTCCAACAGTGGCCCATAAACAAAACTGTGCTCTGGCTCAAACGTTTGGTAAAAACACCAAACAGGCGCAAACGTTGCAGCTTTACGAGGGAGTATGTGTGGGACCATTTCTGTTTCCCTTTGTTTCCAGTCTTTATGCTAAGCTATGCTAGCAGATAGCCTTTATGGTACAGACAAGAGAGTGGTATTGATCTTCTCATCTATTACTGGGAATTAGTGGAATTGTTGGGTCTTTGTAAATTATAGAGTGTGGTCTAAACCTACTCTATCTGTAAAGTGTCTTGAGATAACTTGTTATGATTTGATACTATGAATAAAATTGAATTGAAAATGAATCTAACGGTTGGCAAAAAAAGGGGAATAAATATATTTCCCAAAATGTTGAACTATTCCTTTCAATTTTTAGAATACCTGCTATTGATTATAGAACCATTTTCTATTCACATGCCTTCCAGTCTATAGATACTGGGGGAAGTTTCCTTCAGTGTTTTTTATTAGAGGCAATACATTTCACAGTCACCATGGAGATTGATATCACAAAGTTGGTGTTCTGGAAGGGAAATGAATTGCATCAGATTGAAAGTAATCACCAGGCTCGACTTTTCAAACTACTGTGTTGCTCTAAAATACATTATTTATAGTTTCAGATCACACTGCGAGTCAGATTCAAATACTACACACCTAAATTCTCAACATGGCAAGACAGGTCTCCTGTGCTATGCGTCTTATAAAAGAGAGAGAGAGAGAGAGAGAGAGAGAGAGAGAGAGAGAGAGGGGGAGAGAGAGAGAGAGAGAGAGAGAGAGAGAGAGAGAGAGAGAGAGAGAAAGAGAGAGGGGGAGGGAGGGAGAGAGAGAGAGAGAGAGAGAGAGAGAGAGAGAGAGAGAGAGAGAGAGAGAGAGAGAGAGAGGGGGGGAGGGAGGGAGAGAGAGAGAGCGGGGGAGGGAGGGAGGGAGGGAGAGAGAGAGAGAGAGAGAGAGAGAGAGAGAGAGAGAGAGAGAGAGAGAGAGAGAGAGAGAGAGAGAGAGAGAGAAAAGAATCACTTTAAATGAACTCACATCTCATTTTCTGTGAAGTTTGAATTTGTTTTTCATAAATGGCATCCCTGTCTGGCTGTTTGATTGTTGCTTTGTTTTGTTTTTTTGATTATCATTTTTATGGATTCGTTTGTGCTCATGTTTCTCTCGAGACATGGCTCTCAATCTGAATGAAAACACCTGATGAAATAACAACAAAATGAAAGAAAGCAGACAAGAGGAGCAGGAGGAGGAGAAGGAGGAGGAGGAGGAGGGAGGGATAGGAAATGGAAAGATATTGCAGAGGAGTGACTCAGTCCCTCTCCTCATGCCAGCTGTGTTCCAATCTGTCTGACTGATTGGTTTTGGTTCAATAGAGGCTTGACTGGAACATTAGAGTTTGACGGACAGGTCGTTGGCGCTATCAGCTGATTTCATCCACAGGCCAAACTATTCTGGGTGGGCGTGTCGTATCTCTGCAACGAGGAAATAGAGCGCAGTCGATAGCCCCTTACAGGAATAGCTATCCATTCTGTCTGACTCGTATCTAGATCTACGTCAGACTGAGTGCGTGCTTTGTGTATGTGTGTGACGGGTGTTTACAGACTTGTAAATGAACATCGATTCCTTAAACTGTCTACCTCAACAATCAGTTATCGGCTGGCACAATAGGACTGTCAAACAGCAAGAGAAAGAGAGAGGGAGGGAGATAAAAACAGTCTGACCCTCTCTGCTTCTGTTCACCTTATCTGTGATTGACCATCCAAAAGTGTGTGTGTTTCTGTTTATGAATTACACAACCGAAGGGAGAGGACATATATCACAGTGCCAGCCACATAGGGATTAGCTATAAAAGGAGAGTCATTATCATCAGTTAATTAAGGGTGGGGAAAGATGTGTCTACATTCTGTGTGGATTAATGAGATTGCATGACATGAACAGAAGTTATATTATTAGAGTATTAGAGTTCATCTCAATTTGTGTTCTTGGATTAGTTCTGTTATGATTTATCGGATCATAATTACTAAATTATTTGATTATTTTAGTAACTCAGCCCATCAGTTCTATCAGTTATGATAATGATAACATATTTAGGGCTGCAACTAATGATTATCACTTAACCTGCTGATTATTTTCTTGATTAAACATGCTGTAGGTAGGATTGTGAAGATCCAGGACTTGGCCAAAAAATTTGAACGTCGACAACTTCTCAGTCTCTCCCCCCTTTCTGCTAAAGCCCAAAACGGTCTCCTAAGCCCCTCCCCCCACAAGGGAGAATGAATGTGTGTGCATGAGCAGTGATTAACACGCAGTTAGACACCCCCCTGGCCCTGATTGGTGCATCTGAACAGGGAGTGGTGGGTTTTTGCAAATCGCACTACAGGCTGTAGGTGGAGGAGCCAGAGGAGCTGGATCTTTTTTTTTTTAATTACCTGCTTCATGTCGTTCTACTGGAACATATGGTCATTCATTTTCACATTGCTTGATTTGTCCAACAAACAGCCTAAAACCAAAAGACTTTTGCCCTGTTTGACCTATTTTTAGGGATGTCACCACATTCTGAGATCTCATTAATCACACTAGTGAGTGCATTGCTATCGTAACCAATTGCCCGAGCTATGCAAACAAATCCCAAGTTGTAATAAATCATAATTTTCCTTAAAATACTGTTTAAAGTTGCATGAGGCAATTTAGCATTTTCCAAGCTGCACCAGGAGACTTGAAAGACGATGTTGTAAACCATTGGTAATGGCATTTAATTTCACTCGGCAGACATAAATGCATTTGTCTTGTATCACTTTCACAGAAGTGCAAGAAATTAAATACATGTTAAACACACATGATCATGTATAGTCGTTCCGGACAATGTCCAGAGAATCAGGTTTGGACATTGTGTGAAGTCGCCCTTTCACACATGTAGCACACAACAAGAGATTGTCCGTGTCAGACGCATTCTCACTTACTGTAAATACTTCTTTTGGTTTATGCAAGTTTTGGTTACGCCTGAGTAGAACGTGCAGGAGGCAGGACATGGCTGCTTCGTGATGTCTTTGCCGTTTCTGGAATTTGTCTGGCGATTCGAGTTCCCAAATTACGTCATCTCTCCAGCTAGACATTTTTGTTGGCTTCTTTGTGTAAATCACCCTTTCTTCTTTTCCCTTGAATATTTATATTCCTGCGGTTTTGCGCCAGCTGCATGAAACGCCATCTACACGCCCACTCGCATGCTGTGAATTCTCCGGACGATGCCCTGCTCTATTCACACATGGGCTCAATCGGACATTACAGGGACTTTGCACTAGGAAGCTGGCAGTGTCCGATCCAGTTGATTCAGATATTTGCGTTCTCACATACAGCTCCTCTGGGTAATGTTTGTTTACATAGTTAATTATTTACATATTTACAAGTTTACGTTTTTGTTTTAATCAGCAACTTAAAAAAAATAATCTGCTATATCTACAATAGAGAATCTACAATAATCTGCTGCCTTTGTGTTTTTCCTCACATTTTCCTCAGTCTTCTAATTAGCTTAGTCACACATGACTCTTGCTGTTTCTTCTCATTAAGAGTGATCCAACAACACATCGAAACCCACTTTACATGCATAACAGACCATTGGTCACTGATTAACACCTGGATGTTACCATGTCACACACTACTACTACCTAAAAAAAATAGTTATATTGTATACTTATATTTTTGCAACATTTCTATTTTGAGATTCAACACAGCCAATGATGAGCTGATTGAAGGGTTTCTTTACTTTGGTGATTTGGGCGCCTTTATCAAAACTTAAAGGTGCTCTAAGCGATGTTGGGTGACGTCACTTCTTGTTGACGTTCAAACAAAATGAGGCTAGCTCGCCCCTCCCTCCTCCTCATCCCGTCCCCTTCCCCTCCCTTCCTTGCACTAACCCCCCAACCCCCACCCCCAAATCCTTCTTGTCGGTTATTGGCTGGAACACTGGAACACTGTTTGTTATGTTTGGTGGTGCAGGTTGGCGCAGTTTGTTTTTGTTACCGTTTGTGGAGCCTGGGCTGTCTACAGAGACACGTTTTTTTTTTTACAGTGTGTTCAGGGGACAGGCAGCTAGCGGATAGTGAGGAGATGTTTTCTGTATGTGACAAAAAATGTTGTAGCCTAAAAAACGCATCACATCGCTTAGAGCGCCTTTAAGGCAATAAGAAACTTGCTTTCTACAATCATGTTTAATCATCTTTGTGAGTGAGAGCTGCAATTTCTCAATACATATACATGTTATAGTTCCCTGATGTCTCTCCTTCATACCAATGCTGAACAATGTCATTGAAGCCAGTATGGGAGCAGGGTCGGGGAGCCGGGTTGTATAATCCATGTTGACCCATTCACACCAATGGCAAACGTACGGTTGTCCTGAGTCATGGCTGCAGTGTGTGAGGAGTATTAGTGTGTCTTGGGGAGCTGAGTCCAGCTGGTTGTGAAAGAAGCTTGCCGACAGCTAATTAGGAGACTCACTTGTATTGTTTCACTCTGAACTCAGCTCTAATTTGTCACTTCTCGTGTGTGGGAAAGACCTCCAGTCAGTGACCTTACCGGATATCATTAATTGGTTTAAATAATGAAGTGTATTCTACCTTACCGGATATCATTAATTGGTTTAAATGATGAAGTTTATTCTATTCTATTCAATTCTACAAATCCATGCCATATACAAACTGATAATGTGGATGTATTATTATATAGAAATCCTTTCCTACTGCACTGTTGATGGTGAAAAAGCCTCTAGGAAAAATGAAGTGAATGTGCAGTATTTTTTCAAACATCTGAATAAATATTATAGTGTAGTAGCAGTTGGAGATATTTAATTGCACACACATCATGGAAATTGATTATGATAAGCTGACTCTTCACCTTCCCAAATCTCTTTGCCCTCCAGTCAGGATTTTAGACATGAATATAATTTTTTTTGATGTTCGGGCATGGCCTTCTGCCTCTCTGCCTCTTCCCCATTATTTGGGAAACCTCCATCACTGTGGGGGTGTATGAACATTACACAGCATGAGAGGAACTCTCCTCTCATCTCTGCCCACCACCTCCCCATGCAGCGGACACCATATGCCACGTACACACACAGACACACAAATGTTACACAGGCTACACCCTGGAGCTCGGTGCTTAGGTGTAATTTTCTGAGCATCTAGATAAGCTTTCTGTCTTGTCGTTGCCATACCAACGCAACATAGTGACCGGGCAGCACGGGGGAAGAGTAATGAGGTGTCACAATAGCACCGTGGGTTACCGGTGACCCCTGACCCCCAGGGCCAGTGAGAACATGGAGACTGAACGACCTAATCTCACGCCTGGCTGTTTAAACCTCTATAACTGTATTTTGGACCAACCCAGAAGCCAGCAGGGTGGAAGACAGGCCAGACAGCAAGGCAAGAGGTGGATGGGAGGGGGATTTAGTGATAGAAGGTTGCCACTCACTCTTTTTTTATTACTTTATTGTAGTACTTTTCTTAGTGTCAAGTGCTAAAAGCATTACATTATCGCACTATTACCCCCATATTAACATTCAATAGAAACACCAAGGGGGGACAGGGGGAACACATCACACAACAGGGAAGAGAAAAAAAAAAAACACAGGAAGACAGAAAATAAGACTGTACGCATAAAAACGCACAAAAAAAGAGGGGGCAGCTCCACTTTGTGTGTGTGTGTGTGTGTGTGTGTGTGTGTGTGTGTGTGTACGCGGGCGTGCATGCATATCCATCTACAGTATGTACTTATTAGAAAGTTTAATTATTCTTCTAACTATATGCTCTGGATACAATTTATTCCATTTTTCTATTTGATTTCTGACTGTTAGAGTGAGTTTTTCCATTCTCAGTGTTTGTTCTATTGTCTTGTACCATGCTTGAAGATCTGGAGATTTGGCTTGTTTCCAAAGCCTAGTCACTTGCTTCACTGCCGTTAAGCTGAACATTTTAAATATGTATCTGTCCCTAGCGTTGATCTTGAGGTTTGTATTAATACCCAAAAGATTTCCAGGTGTGAGTGGAACTGTAATGTCAAGTAAATGTTTAATATTGCTCATTACCTTTTGCCAGAACACCTTAATTACTGAGCAAGTAAAAAATACGTGCGTCCGCATAAACCCACAGACAGTAGCTAACATAAGAGCATTTTGGGAAGAAGGGACCTGGGCTTCAGCTTTTCAGAGGATGAATGGAGCAAAATTCTGAGACTGGTGCATGTTTCTTCACCATGCTCCAGACACGGCTTGCTACAATTTAAAATTGTTCACAGATTGCGTTTCTCCAGGGTGAAACTTGCAAAACTGTTCCCCTCTCTAGATCCGTTATGTGAAAAATGTCAAAGTGCTCCGGCTAGCTTAATACACATGTACTGGGCCTGCCTGTATTTACATCACTTAGGGACGCTTTAGGCATTGCTATTGAAATCCATCCAGTCACAGCCCTATTTGGGACCAAGCCTGTTGACTTCCACTCCCGATGGTCAGGAAGATCTCACACAGTGGTGACATTTACAACTTTACTAGCCCGACGCCTTATCCTGCTGAATTGGAAAGGCCTAAAATCTCCATCCCACACCAGGTGGCTTAAAGACGTCATGTATCATTTAAAGTTAGAAAAGATGAAATTCTCACTCAGAGGAAACATGAGAGAATTCTATTCTTCCTGGGGGTCTTTCATGGATTTCATTTCTGCGGTAGACTGGGAAGAGGAGTAGTGCTACCTTGAGGATAACTAAATGACTTACCTGTATTTAATTATTTATTAATGTGTGTAGGATATACCCTACCTTGTCTTTTTTGTTTGTGGGCGGCAAAATGTAGGCTCACTTTACTCCAAATGTATACTTGTACGGATAGGTTATGAGGATGCATGGGGATTGGGGAGGGTGGGAAGTGGGTAGAAGACGTTTGTGTAGGTAATGTATATTGTGCTGTATATTTGTGTATTCATGTACATGGCAGCACTGTTGCGCTATGTACAATTGTATAGAAAACGTGTGAAAATATATATGATTTCCTTTTCTCTCACCGCATCCTCTCCAGCAGCTTGTTCCCTCTATTGCTGTGTTTGTTTTACATCTAGCTGGAGTAATGAAATATCTTTGGCTTATTTTCCAGGCATATTCCTTCCAATGTTTAGATTGCGTTATTTTAAAATGTTCTTTTAAGGATTCTCTCCACTCTTCATCTGGAATGTCTATACATAACTCATAACTCAAATATATAGTTGTCTAGCTCCCCCCTCTTTATTCTGTTTAACATAACTCCTTACTTGCAAGTATTTAAAAAACAGTTTTTGTTCTAAACCATATCTAGGCATCAGTGTTTCATATGATTCTATGGCATTATTATTGAATAGTTGTGAGTATAATGTTAACCCCTTACTTGCCCAGCATTCTAAAATATTGTCTGTTCTATGTGGTTGGAAGTCTGAGTCATGTACCATTTTTCTAAGGAGGATGCTCTCCCTCTGCACTTTCAATCTTTTACACCTCACTGTTTTGACGTCTCTTCTTGTTTGAAGAGATGGATCCTCCACTTGGTCTTCTTCAATTCAATTCAAACAACTTAATTTATCCCTACGGGGAAATTCAATTTTGCAGTCAACCAGTCACATAAAAAACAAACAGAGCAGAGTAAACACCATCACAATCAACATGTCAGTAGCAGCAGGTCAACAAATGGGTAACCGAGGCAAGAGCAGCAAAGCACACACTGGTTGCCAAATTTAAGCTAAATTAAATAAAGAAACAACCATAATCCAACTTAAGTGAAGTAATAAATACATAAATCAAAGCATAATGCTTCCCCAGAATTACAACCTCTGGATGTTACAAGTTGCCGCCAGCATGTGAGAGCCTAATGGCAGCAGGAATGAAGGAATTCAAGTATCTGTTGGTCTGCAGTGCTGATAACTGCAGCAACTGGCAAATATGTTTAATGAAATACGGTGTGCCGGCCTCTGTCTGTCTGTTAAATACAAGGCTACAGCAAGCAGCCGGTCAACTTAACTAAGCATAAAGGCTGGAAACAGGGAGAAATTGCTCTCCTGGCTTTGTCATGCCATTGGACTATTACTTGGCTCTGTTGCAGTTGCCAGGCATCCAGTGGAGACTTCAGGAAGTCTCCCCCTTCCCAAAACTTTGAATTGTCGGTTTTGTGAACTTATTGACCAAGCTAGTGAGCTTGCTAATTGACAGTTAACAAACCAGCTAGCTCCTCAGTTACTCTTCATTTAATGAAAGAAGCTTGACAAGCTATTGCAGCGGTGAGCTAGTAGTTTGCCAACTACTTCCTACGAGTAGTCCCCGCATGAGCTTCCCCATTGTCTTATTAGAACTTCAAAGCAGGTGACACACTAAAGCCGGAGATAAACTTGCTTTTAACTACTAGTGAGCATGATGGCTGCCTCGCATATCCTGCGTCCGTATGGAGCGTTGGTTGTGCACATCCGTAGAAATCAACGCTATGCGTCTGCAATACGCACATAAATGTTGGGGGCAGTATGGTGATGTGACAGGGTCAGGGGTCAGTAGGCAAGTCAGCAGCGACAGCAACAATGGCGGAAAGTTTTGAAGGCAAGCTAATAGACCAATGTGTCATTGCTGCTACACAGTGACAAATATGCTTCCAGAAGCTCTATACGGTCTGAGTTCTCTGGTGTGCTCTCAACCCGTTTACTTATAGTGCTAAAGGGACGGCAATAGTCCCGACCAAGTGCGTTTACATAATCAATAAGTCAATAAGAACGACAAAGGCACCTGACCAAACGTCCCTATTTTACGAGATGGGTGTGAGAATGTGTTGGTGCTCTCTAGTGGAATCCTCCAACAATCCGCATAGTACATAGGCAAGTATGTAAACAACTCCATTCACAACGCATCTGGTTATAATGCAAGTATATTTCCAGCCTTACACATACCTGTAGGGTCATAAATCTACCACAGAGAAGCGACTTCAGTAAAAGGGGACAAGTGTCAATGCAGCCAGTCATGAGATGAAATTCAAATGGACTGCAACTGTCAAGGCTTTTTCATGGTTTTCAAGCCCATAGAAACTTTTTAAACCTACACATGCATTTTGTGATTTTTGTAATAACAAGTCAAGGGAGGAGACTTTCATTTGGTTTTAAATCTGTCACACAAGTCTAATGTTTCATTTATAGAGGATGTAATTGTTTGGCATTTTTATGTGACATACTCTTCTGTCTTTTGTTCCTGGTTCCAGCTTATCCTTGTGAGTAATCTGAATCAGAGATTATGCTCTCTTTCTCTCCCTCTCTCTCTCACTGCATTATTGATCAGAGCAATCTAAGCAGACTCAACCTTGTGACGGTGGTGGCACACACACGCACACGCATGTACACGCACACGCATGTTTGTTTCACTATCTTTGTGGGGACCCTTCATTGACATAATGCATTCCCTAGCCCCTTACCCTAACCTTAACCATCACAACTAAATGCCTAACCTTAACCCTTACCCTCACCCTAACCATAACCTAATTCTAACCCTAATCCTAAAACCAAGTCTTAACCCTCAAACAGACCTTTAACCTTGTGGGGTCCAGCATTTTGGGCCCCACAAGGCTGGTCGGACCCCACAAGTATACTGGACTCCCCAGTTTTTCGACCCCACAAATATAGTAAAACAAGCACACACACACACACACACACACACACACACACACACACAGAGTGGTTTGAATCACCTCCCCTGAAGACCATTAACCGAGCCAAGAAAGGCAAAAAGGTATAAAAGGTTCTCCGTGTACAGTGTAACGCCATCCCACCATGTCACGTGTGTGTAGGTGTGTAGATGTGTGTGTTTGTGCCGCAGCAGGAAACTACGCCTGACTGATGTCTGTAATTCAACACTATATTACATCCAGACCACTATATTACATCCAGGTCTGCTTCAAACGTTTTCTGAAGGCAAGAAAATCAATTTCATTGTCCTTGGATGTAATGAAATGGTTGAAAGTGTATTTTATTTCAAGGGACCAGTGAACGGCACTTCACTGTGACAGTATGGGCACTGGTATATCAGCTCAGTCGCATGGCAGTTCGTGAAATGGTTACGTTATTGAATCTATTAATTCGTGAATAGGACAAGATTATGTCGTTTTTTTTGTGTGGTGATAACGAATTTTAATTTAATGTATTTAAATGGGAATGTTTCGTAATCACAGCACGACAACGGTAGGAGTAGTATGAAAAGCAGAAATCCATGTACGTGTCCTGTGTGTGACGGTACCTTTCCCAGTTGTTCCGTGCCACAGAGACTGCGGATCGTGTCCCTGCGCCCGGGGATCGCATCCCCATGTGGCGTTTAATTTCCCCGTTGTGGCCGCGTGTGGCGGTCCGTCCTGTTGTTGTCACCGGCGTGTGCCGTTTATTTTCTCCATAGTGGCATTTAATTTCCAGTTGTTGCATCCCCCAGAGCAGCCCAGTGTCATGGCAGTTCATGAAATGGTAACGTTCGAAAATCGTGACCTCTACAGAAATCAATAAATCAAAATAACGTGACTATTTACGAACGGGCTTGAGACCGGGTTGGGTATATTCAACCCGTTCTCACTCCCAACTTGTCAAATACGGCAGCTTGGTCAGTGGCCCTACGTGTCAAACTCTGACGCTCCAAGTACCCCTGCAGCGTCAGTTTTGCACGTGCAGGGCTTCCTTCAGTGGTTGTAGTAATCATAACGGGAGTAGTCTGGATCGACGACAGTTCATTTACTGGTTAATCTTCAGTAAATAAGCACTGCTGGATGTTCCGCCGGATGTCCATCGCCTTGCAAAACTCTGTGTGTTTGGGGAAACAACAACCTTTGAGCTAGCAAGCTATATGCTGAAAAAGTTTTGAAGACAATTTGCAGGCCTGCTTGGTTCTTTCGGGGAATGATTGAAGAATATGCTTACGGCATTTACTCTCTAACTGGGACGTTTTAGGACCGATTGGTGGGGATTTTCTGCGGACAAAATACACACGGCGATACACTGGTAAGAGCAAATTATGTTTAACCATGTATCCAGCTAATTTAAATAGCTCACAGTTAACTTCACTTAACATTGTATGTGGCATTTTTTCTTTTGCGGAGTGCAAATGTTCCACCAAAACAAATTCCTTCTTGAGTCCATTTTGCAGAGCCACCGTGTTTGCAACCGGAGCTTAGCGCCACCCAAGGTGACTGTGATTGGTTTAAAGAAATACCTCAGCAGCGTGAAAACACTATCAGTGTTTGTGTGTGTGTGTTTTAATTGCTGTAATGCTTCTTCATTACAAGCTACAGTGGAGGGACTCCTGCCAGTGTGGTAGAAGGTGGTTGGCGTCAGGAACAATATGATCACAGATACTATGCTCGCTTTGCTTGTTAATCACTACCAATCAAAAAAACATCAGTCACACGTACAATTACGTGAGCATAAACATGCGGTCACAGTTCCACATGTAACATGAGGAATAGAACATCTAGAATTAAATTCTTCTGGCTCACATTTCAATAAAATGGATTTTATGCAATTCAGCGTGTTGGATTGACTCACTTGTGACCACTGGAAATTCCTCATACCCTCATCAATGCTAAAATATGTGTAGCTAATGTGTAATAAGACTATAAGGTTATGAAGACATCATACACTAAGGCCTCCTGCACACTGCCTGTGTGGCGTGAGCGTGGTGTTTCTGTTGCGTGTCAGCTGTGTGGCGTTTTCTGTCTTTGCACACCAGAAACGTGTCTGACGCGGCGCTGCTGCTGCTAGCCTTGTACACATGTATCTTTCCCATTGATAAAATAATATATGGGTGATTCTTTAACTATGGTACTTTTCTTGTCCCTGGATGAAATAATAAAAACTAAAAAACATTTCTTCTTTTTTGTTTTTGTCACACTTATTTCACCCTAAGGGGAACTTATAAAAAATGTATCATGGCTCAATCATTATTTTTATTATATAATGTGAGGCCTTTTATGCATGGTTTTTACTGTTTTCCCTCTGTCCCTAAGCCAGACTTTGCATCTTCAACCTCGCTTAATTCTAAATTAAATATTTAAATAATGTAGTTTTCAAGTAAAAATGATAAAATACCATTTATTTCAATTCTACATATTATATTTTGCGATATTTATTAACATTTTCCTATATTTTTCATAAGTAGAACCCTTGTCCCTTGGGTTTACTGTCATTTCCACCACGCTGAACAAAATCGATTCCTGGATCATTGTTTTAGGTTTGTATACTTACACATGGCTGGATGAAATGGTGTCCTCTACAGGGGGCAATGAAAAGAAGAAAAATCAAGGTAAATATGAGTAAAACTGAGAGTATGTTCATTGGTCGTCATTTCCAAACAGCTCATATTTCACATGGACGTAAAAATAACTGGATACATTTAATTTAATAATGTGTAATTTGTGTATATTTAATGCTAACTCTAAAAGTAATATTAGCAGGCTAACATAGCATGAGATTTTAGAGGGAAAGGGGGGAAATGTCATTTCCACCACAGTCATTTCCACCACGGTGTTCATTGTGGTGGAAATGACATTGTTCGTGCTAAACAGCAAATGATTTGGGCTATAATACTAAAACTTGAATGTAAAAATACTTTTAAATTCAACTGATCTCCAAACTTGTGGTTGGCAAGATCTTAAAAAAATACCGCCTGGTCACCATGGCCAAGAAAGAGTTTGAATTCTCTACAAAACTAATCAGGACAAACATGACAAGGGCCGACAAACTCAAATACACCCGCAAAACACAACAAAACAGAATCAGCCAAGAAGTGAAGGAAAAGATAACAAAGTTTTTAGAACGTGACGATAACAGTAGGGCCACTACTGGAAAGAAAGAGACAATTACAAAGATGAAAAATAAAATGCAAAAGCGCTTCCTGGTGGATTCTTTGCAGACACTGCACCTGAAGTTTAGACACGAGAATCCCGAAGTCAGACTCTCCTATGCAGAGTTTTGCAAAAAGCGACCCTTTTGGATTGTTACACCAACGATCAAAGACAGAGACACGTCTGTGTAAGCTACACTCAAACAAACTGTTCTTCCACAAAGTCATTAAAACTTCCAAAGTCACCGATCTCATGTATTCAATTGCATGCAAAAATGTGACAAAAGAATGCATGTACAGGGAGTGTCTGGATTGTAAAGACCATGAGCTCCAAACCTCTGCCTTCGATGCTGGGGAACAAACCTGGTGGTTTGAATGGAGAAGCTCTGTGGAAGACAGAGAAAAAAAGAAAAAAGACGGCTCCAAAGAAATGATTAAAGTTCACCACACAATGAAAGAAAAAGTATATGGGACTTTGAAGACACTTTTGGATGACTTTTCGGACCAACTGGAAAAAAGATGGGAAAGCACATTCACAACATAAAACACCAATATCTGTCTTTGAGAGCACTAAAAGAAAAGATTGATGAAGACAGTATTGTTCTACAAATTGACTTCGCAGAAAATTACATGTGCAAATTTTACAATGAAATCCAAGCGGTCCATTTTGGCGATTCCCACCAGCAGGTAAGCCTCCATACTGGTGTGGCTCACACTAAGAATGGTGTTGTGTCTGTTTGCACCATTAGTTCCTCAATGCGCCATGACTCATCTGCAATCTGGGCTCACCTCAAAAAAGTGCTTCCCTACCTCAAACAACGAAACACAGCTGCAACCACCCTGCATGTCATAAGTGATGGCCCAACCACTCAGTATAGGTCAAAAAAGAGCTTTTTTTTCCTGAGCAAAGTACCATATGAGCTGGGATTCCAAAAGTTGACCTGGAATTTTCTGGAGGCCGGACACGGGAAGGGCCCAGCTGATGGAATTGGTGCGGCTGTTAAGCACCAAGCAGACTCGCTTTTGGCCAAGGGCATTGACCTTCCAACTGGAAAAGTGTTGTATGAACAACTGCTTAACCAGCCATTGACTGTCAAGTTAATGTACATCACTGAGGGGGAAATTGAAGAGATGGATAGCCTCCTTCCTGATGGCCTGTTGACCATCAAAGGAACCATGCAGATACATCAGGTATCACACATGTCACCTTTGTAATGAGAGTTTAACATTTTCAATGTATATCTCCACAGTGTTTAAATGAATTTTGTTCTTTTAGATTGTCTCTACAAGACCGGGGGAGATTTCTTGGCGAGTTCTCAGCTGCTTTTGTGCAGATCCCCATCCTTGCCAGTGTTTTGGTCTCAAAAAAGTCGACATACTGGTAGCACAGATCATGGAGACTGCATTGGGATCACCAAGTTCAAGCACACTTACCAGCACATCTCAACCCATCATAGACCTGCATGAGGAACTGATTGGAAGTTGGTGTGTGGTATGGTATGATGGGGATCCTTACCCTGGCATTATACAGGATGTGGACCCTGAGGGTTGTGCTCTGGTGAGAACCATGAGTCATATTGGCAAAAACAAGTTATTCTGGCCTATGAGAGACGATGTTATTTGGTACCGGCCAGAAGATGTAATCAGGCTGGTCCCAGAACCTCAACCAGTAACAAAGAGGCATGTGATGGTGGAGCCAACAGTTTGGAAGGAAATATGCTCTGTTCTTGACCATGAAACATAACTGAACCTCTGGCCCATATGCAAGTTGACAGAAACAGTATTTAGCAAATACAATGTCTATTTAGTCAGATTCAACTTGTTATTCCACATGATTACGTTTGACAGTACATGGATTTACGATATAACACACATGACAGTAACATTTAAGTACAGAGTGTTTGCTCTGGTTCAGCATAGGCATATAGCATATAAGTTTTCAATTTCAAAATATATTGCCTATTTGATCTGTTATTCAACATTATATTCAACTGGTTATATTAAGGTAATTACATAAAATGGTTTGCTCTAGTTCGTACTAGTTTGCTCTAGTTCAGCATGTAGAAAACAGTGAAGAAATGATTTGCTGATTTTTAACACAAATTCATGTTTTTTTTCTTCATTTTTTTGATTGTTTTTAATTTAAAAATATTGGTGATGTTTTTGTTCACTAATTCTGTTGCTTATTGATTTGCTCTGGTTCACCACATAGAGCAGTAGAAAAATAGTTTTTAATTGAATGTTGCCTATCTGTCATTTCCGCCACACACTGTCTCTTCCGCCACGCCATTTCATTTCCACCACAACACATATTTTAAAGTAAAACATATATATATATGTTATGGTGTTGATATATTCAGTGGTGTTGATAATTGTGCAGTTAGGGCTAAGATATGTGTATACACTTTGAGAAATACATGATTTTGAGCTATGATAAGTAAATGAAATATTCCAGTGAACTAGTTTTAGTTACAGTTACATTTCTGAAAAAATAATAAATTACAAATTTGAACAGAGATGTGTGTGTTATTTAATCAAATATATTTATAAGAGAAGATATTTAATTATTTTCTCTTAAAATCACATGTTTTGTTATGTGATGGAAATGACCGTTTTCTTGGACTATCAGATAAAAATGGCAAAAAATATATATTATTCAATACAAATCATCACAGCCAACTTCAGGGAAGGTTTCTAGACAGATTGAGAAACCAACTGATACTAAAAAACTGTTTGTAGAAATGTTTTTATTTTCTGAAACTGTCTAGCTCAAAGAGTACCATAGTTGAAGAATTACCCATATACTGATTTGATTACAGCGATGACAACGTTGGCAGTATTGACTGCAAAATAGGCTACAGAATATTTCGTTCTGTATTGACAGGTGCAATATTTGAAAATCGCTAATTATTTATTATTATTTTTTTAAATTACATTTATATCTGCATTTATGTCAAAACCTAGAGACTTTCAAACATCAAAATGTCATTTATTAAATGAATTTGTGTCAAAATGATATATACACATCTTTTCATATTCTATTATTCTATTATTAAACGCTTCCCACACGCTTGCGTGTCGCAGGAAAATAGGCGTCTGTCCTATTTCTAGCATGCACGCGTTTTCAGCAAGCTCTAATCTGTTTACATGGGAGCCGGAAAAAAACTGGACACACCACGCAGCTGACACGCTCACGCCACGCAGGCAATGTGCAGGAGTCCTAAGGTCTATGTGGTGATAGCAAAGCCCTGGGAGTGGATCTGTGGCGACAGGATGATAATATTACTGTGATAATACATCTCGGAGTCAACACTGACATGTGGATAGCAAAACAAAAATGGGCACAGAAGGTCAGAGTAGTATAACAAAACACACACAGGAAGCAAGAAAAATGACATTTGGGCGTTAAGGCTATCTGGACCTAAAGGGTGTGTGATAGGAACATAAGGTCATTGTCCCGCGGTGGCTTTCTGAGGTCAGATGCATGAATGTGCATAGTGTGTATGTGTATGATGTAAACCTCTGCTTTGGTATCATAACAAGAGACAAATCTTTCAGTATGAACAAAATAATCCATATATTGTTGTCAAAAAGCAATTCTTCACATACAGTATGTGTTCCCTTAAACAACCTCAAATCTGCATCTGCATCTCACAATTTAAATCATCAATGATTCACATCAGCCCTAAGAAGGTGGGTAAACTGACTTTGTGCATGCTTGACTTTGTAATTACGGTGCATGTCTGGATTCATAATTCAACAGGGAGTTCTTCAGTGATGATGTCCTTACCCAGACAAAAGCACAGATGAGGGGGAGAAGTTTTCTTCAGAGCCGTCCCTATAACTAAACCCCCTCATCCAGCCATCCACACAATTACACATCCCTCTCCCTTTTTTTCTTTATTCCCTTCTCCCTACAGTACAGCATCTCTTTCATCTTTCTTTCATCTTTCTCTACCCATTGCCTTAATTCTGTTGTCATCTGCCTCTCTTTCACAGCAGACCCTGTCTCATCGCAGGGTTTCTCCCCCCTCCATCATCTTTCCGGATCCTCCGTCTCACTCCTCCCTACCGTCAGCCCCTCACCCACTCTTACTTTTCTCTCTGTCTCTTTCTTCGATCTTCTTTCTCTATAGGGGGCTCAAGGCTGCCAGTCTGTCTTGCTAGTGAGTGCACACACATGGCCAAGCATGAATGCTCAACACACACACGCACGCACAGACACACACACACACACACACACACACACACACACAGACACAGACACAGACACAGACACACACACACACACACACACCTCCCCAGGGTGCTTTGGACATGGTTCTGTCCTGCTGTGGTACCGATCTGCTCACCAAGGTGAGGGGGCGTCTGTCCATGTTTTATCACTCTGCCCACTCAGCTGAGAGGGTGAAGTTCTGGTTATCTGGCAAGTCACTGTTGACCTGGGATGCCAGTTTGGGTGTAGTCATTACCGTGAGCGTAAATAATATGAGAGATTAAGTTGATATTTTGTAATGCAAAAAATGTGTGAACCAATAATTCTCAGCAATGGGTTATAATCATAGCAGATTTTTACCATGATCACCGTGTTAGTTTGGCATTTGAGGATGCTAATCGGGAATAGAGATGGGAATGTAATTAGTTTTGCAGGTATTTACTCATTAACCAAAATATTGGACAATTTTAAAGATGGCGTTAAGGGACAGTTAAGGGATCTCCAAAGTTATTACAATCAATACTAAGAGGAATATGAATATGTGAAGCACATGTTATGGCTATCCATCCAATTAGTTATTGAGACATTTCACTGAAAACCACAAATTTCAACCTTAGAAATTTGTCTTTGACAGGGCAAGCTCAAATGACAAAAATACATTTAAGAACATAAATATACATATAGAAACAGTGTAATAACATTGACTGTACAAATGTGAAAAATGCAAAAACAGTGCAAGAAGAAGACTGTTTGATGTTGTCTGTGAATGGCTGTTCAGTGTGGTGATGGCAGTGGGGATGAAGGATTTTTTTCTTGCTATGGGAAATTCATCCTCTTGTGATCATGAATGTATGTTCATAGTTTCAAAGTAATCCATATGTTGGGATCCAATAGCTGTTGAGATATTTCAGTCTGGAACTGGAAGGGGTGGACCAATTGACAGACCAACATTGCATTCCCTATAGGCTAAAAACTGTCCATAATAGATCAATGGGTTTTGGAAAAATGGTGGTTGTCCATGCAATGGGAGGAGGTCCAGAGAAGGTTGGTCTGAATTGTCTATGAAAAAAGAGAGAAAGCTACCAACAGAAATCTGCACTTTTAGGAAGGTCACAAACTTCAGCTCATCAGTTCCCATCTACCTTCAAATAGAGCAAATTGCCACATTCAATATTAAATCAAGAATGTGAATCACCAGTCAAACTTTATCCTGCACCGCACAACAAATCTGGTGAAAAAGTTAGCAAGGATTAACATCGCTGAATATCTCAACATCAAAGTTAAAACAAACCCTCTGTGTTTTTCACCACTTGTTTGCATTTAGGCAAATCTGCATCATAGGAATTCATAGTTACTAAGCAGTAGCTGTTCATTAATCACTGGGTTACTTTTGCCAGTGCGTTTATGATGCTGGCATGTTTTTAGTTTGACTGAGTTCTGACTCTGAAAAGATGTGATGCAACATTTGGGCAAACTGTCAATAGAAATAAATATTACTGAAGAAATTTGGATGCTGTTTGTATCAGTTTGTAGCACCTTGTCTGTTCATTAGGGTTGGGAGAAAAATATCGATACGGCAATATATTGTTGTCCTCGTGCGATATGAGAATCGAAACGCTGGCGCCAAACATCGATATTTTAATGAATCAAATAAGGCGCTCTAAATAGATTTCCCTACTCCCAGCGTCTCTACTTCATGGCTCCTTCAGCCTCCTCCCATTTGAAAGGTGCGAGCGTAGCCGTGAAGTCAGTGTTTAAGTGTGTGTGTGTGTGTGTGTGTGTGTGTGTGTGTGTGTGTGTGTGTGTTAGCCTAGAAATCTAGACGCACCCTATCGGCAGCAAATGTAGTTTGCAGCCAAGGGGTCTAGCAACTCTCCGTTGGCTTGCGAGCTGGAAGAACCAAACTCTAGCCGGGCCAATCACATTGTGTATAGAGTCGGTGGGCGGGCTTAACATAATGACGGCAGAGTTACGACGGTTCCGCGTGAATTCCCTGCCACTTGAAAACAAAGACGATGACTGCTGCTGCTGGCGAACAGTTGTCTGTGGAAGACTTGGAGTTCAGCTTTTCTTTGTGAAAAGAACAAAGAACGGCACTGAAGTCATTCTTAAAAAAGGAAGATGTGTTCGGAGTTTTGACACGTTTAATCTATCAACTAGCGTTGCTCTGGCTGGTTGTAGCGCTATCCTATTGCGTGCAGAAGAAATTTGAAAGACAACCGTTTATCCCGCCCCTCGGGGTGAGCCCTGCCAATGGTGAGTTCCCAGACCCAACATCTTGATGTGGGTCTGGCTTGTCAGGCTATGTGTGTGTCTTATTCCTTTTTAGACAGACAGGTTTTGTCTTCACAATACACAGTGTGCTTTAAAATCTGTACACAAAGCGACACAGGCTCTGTTAGAATCAACCCAGCCAATGAAAAGACATTTAAGCCTTCACAAAGCTGCTTTAGTGTTTGTTCAAGTGCTCCCAATCACACCTCATTAGGGATGACTGATTGCCTCTTGTTTATTGTCTCGAGGATAATAACTCTCAAATTATCAAGGAACACAAAATTCAATACTTAATTTATCCAATCATTCACTATGAACTATTCAAAATCATCGCTTGCAGGGTTTTTTTCTTCATTCCCCATCTCCCACCGAACTCAACTGTTTTTGCGGCCTTTACTTTCATTATTATCTTTTTGTTCAGGCACCACTTAGGACGCCACTCACTGATTATGGCCTCTCTGTTTCCATAGTGATGCTGAAATGAATTATGGTCATAAATGGGAAAGAGGAGAGAAGGAAGCAAGTATGGCACTTTAGTCCCACTCTCCCCTTTACTTGTAAATGCTCACTTTAGCCCAATCTTTGCCACACTCCACCGGCCTTCAAGGAATTAGCCCGCAGAACCTTTTCTGCATGTACATACATATCATCAACCAATACCATTATTCTTGTGCCTTTTAAAAACAAGGTGAGGAAGGTGGAATTTGATTGAAATTATGAGGGATAAATGACTGAAACATGGTGTAGACATCAATGCCATCCGCTTGTTAGAGTGTCTTGATAGATGTACCCATTTGATCTGAACCAAAAGGAACATGGTTTACAAATCATTAGGACCATGTTTGAACTTTCTAGCCTCTCGTCGTTCTTGTAAAAATGATGTAATAAGATGCAATAAAGGCCTATTAAAGTAATTCTGCTGTGAGCCCTCTAGAAATTTCAGTAACTGTAATATTCGCAAAATAGATTTTAGCCTCTTCTAAAGGTTATTTCAAGACATTTGCAAGTAACAAGGCTATCTGTATTGTTGGAAGATTAAAAAAAATACTTGGTTTTGTCATTTTTGTTTTGCAATGCATTTCAGTCTTCTTCAGGACTATATAAAAAGGTTACTTGTGGAAAACCATGGACATAGTTAAGATTTCAACCACAATGGGTTTTTTAATCTTAAAGGTGCTCTCAGCGATGTCACGTTTTTTAGGCTACAACATTTTTTGTCACATACAACAAACATCTCCTCACTATCCGCGAGCTGCCTGTCCCCTGAACACACTGTAAAAAAACGCAGTCTCTGTAGACAGCCCAGGCTCCACAAACGGTAACAAAAACAAACTGCGCCAACCTGCACCACCAAACATAACAAACAGTGTTCCAGTGTTCCAGCCAATAACCGACAAGAAGGATTTGGGGGTGGGGGTTGGGGGGTTAGTGCAAGGAAGCACGGAAGGGAGGGGGAGAGGACAGGCTGAGGAGGAGGGAGGGGCGAGTTAGCCTCCGTTTTGTTTGAAAGTACTCTGAACGTCAACAAGAAGTAACGTCAACCAACATCGCTTAGAGCACCTTTAAAATTGTCATTTCCATGTAGTGTCAGAAATTTCCAGTGTTATGTTACCTCATCATAGCTGGGTTTAGACCCCTAAATATATCAAACTTGCCATTTTTGGGGGGTATTTCAGTATTAGGCATTGTAATGCAATGTATGCTTTAGTATCCAAAATATTAAGTTGTAGGCTACATAAAACTGATAATTTCTTTTTCTTATTCTGATTGTGTTGATGGTACTTGTGTTTTATTTTACAGTAAATAAACAAAAATCTACCAGCCCGTTTGTTGGTGGATAACCCAACCATTCATAAGACACTGATTTCTTTGGCCTTTACTCTGGTTTAAAACAAAAGCCTCTAACATTACCATTCCAAGCAACTCTCAATTGGCATTTGGTTTTAATATTTAATTAGGCTATTACTCAGAGTTACTTAATGACATTTTGCCCTTTTCACTTCTGCTAAATTTAAGAACAGTCAGAGGACTTGACTCACATCACTGTAGGTTATTGGTGGTCCCATCTCCACCAACAATGAGTAAATGGGAAGTTGAGTCACATGTCCGCCGCATGTTTTGGGTGTCAGTGTCGCAGACAATCGGCCACTCGGGTTACTTGTGCACAGAGCAGTCATGCTGTAGTGCAGTGTCAGGTTGCACAGGGATGATTTCACCACAGCAGTGAAGAGTTTTATAAAGCTGGGAGCAGACGTGGGAGCAGGATGGTTGGGCGAATGAGGGATGAGGATGGTTTGGATTCAAGGGAAGGGAAAGGTTGGATGACTAATGAGGATCCGGGATTGGGGGGTTTGAGTGTGACATATGGTAGTGGGGTGACTTCCTCAGCTGGACGTATTTGACCACCAGCTCTCCTACTGAGAACAAACCCAGTGTGTGTGTTTGGTTTGTGTGCTCAAACCAAACACCGTGAAAAATACCCCCATCTGCAATCCACACTTCTATTGTAGGGGCAGATAAAGGTCACACCAGGACTATTGCCTCTATATATATGTGTGTGTGTGTGTGTGTGTGTGTGTGTGTGTGTGTGTGTGTTTTCCCCCTTTGTCCCCATTTTGACAGAGCAGGTAGCGGAGGTAAAGCACTCACTAGCACATCATTACAGTCTCTATAAACACAGCTCATGCCGCAAGACCTTGAAAAGTAGCCTTCTGTGAGCGTAAATGCTGAACGATGACAGCACAGAGTGAATCTGATGTCTATTTTTTCCTCTTTTACAGCACACTGGAGCGAGAGAAAAAGGGGGAAAAAGCTCTGGAGATGTCTATTTTCTCTGCTTTCAGTGTGGCCAAAGCATGTGAGAGAATTGAAACAAAGGTAGGTCAGCAGTAAAAAGAAATGAAAGAACAAGGACAGATAAAACAAAAAGGAGGGAGGGAAAAAATGACGTAAAAAAACAACTGAGAACGTGTTTGTGCACCTGCTGTGTGGAACGAGCTGAGAGAGGGATTCAAATTTGGACCAAGTGAGAAGATTGCACATACCAAGACACACTTCTGCTCTGTCATCTTGATCTAGGCTAGCCTCTTCCCTTTTTTGTCTTCCTTTGTGTCCTTGTAGTTTGGTTTCTGTGTCCACGTCATCCTCCTGTGATTATTGTGACACAACGCAGTCCAGATGGACAAGCATCGCTCATCTCTCTTGTGTGTGTTGTTCTACGTCTGTTGCCGCACGTGTGGGTGGAGGAACATGTGTGCTCCCTTATATCCATGTGCGTATGTGTGAGCAATCTCTCTGTTTATATGCATAGCTGTGAATGTTTGTGGTGGGTTGGGATCAAACTTAATTACACTGATGCATGTGTTCCTAATAACTCAATTCATATTCGATCGTCTGTAACCACAGCAGCCTGCTTCACATGTATTATTTTCAATTACATTATTACATTATTACATATATTCCATAAGGGTTGAAAAATAAAATGTCTTTTAAAGCTTACATTGTCCACATTCAAAGTTTGAGGTCAAAAGAAACATTTAGTCATGCATCAAGCTCTATATCACTATGCAATACTATACTACACTAACTGCATATTCTTGAGTAGAGGTGGAGGCCTTTATTTACATCATGTAAAGAGAGAACCAGGCTTTTATTTGTGAAATTTAATTGGCATGCCTTTATTTCTAATTTTTCAGTTTTATAATTAAATGTGGTCCTGCCCTGCAGGACCTCTCCCGACTATCCCCCTCACCTGAGCAACTAAACTACATACGTCTTGAGGGAAACATATTTTGTCCAGGATTACCTTTGTTTTTGACGTTTAATCGGGGAGAAAATACGTTTCCCTAAAATGTAATTGGGAATACAGTTTAGTTGTATGGAAATGTCATCAGCCTCCCAGTTTCACTCATTCCCTGCCAGATCGTCTAGTGTGCATCCTCCAAGTTTTCCAGCCATCTGATTAGCTGTCTGCCTGACCCTTTTGAACTTTAGATTCCCCTGTCTGCTCCTTGTTGGATTTGTTCGCCTGTTATGCTTGATCTCCAGGTTTCTTCTTGCCTGCCTATCGACCTAAGTAAACTGAACTTTCACTGATTGCTCTCCCTGTCGTGCTTTTGGGTTCTTGTCTGCGTTTCGTCCAGAGCCTTTACAGGTTCAGTGAAATATGATAAAACATCATTACTCTTTTTCATGGTCGTATTTACAGTTAAGTACATGAGTCAGCAGTTCTTGAACTAGGTGTGAGGAGGCCAAAACAAAACAATCTGACGTGCTGGTATTTCAGGACAGGACAGTGTGAGGCATAGGCGCCGATTTATGTTTTCCTCAGTGGGTGCTCACGGGCGCACGCCCTTTAAAAAAAAAAAAGTAGTCAAAAAATGTTTGCCTTTCATTTCAGAACCTTAGGAAATAGACAGCGGCCGACACAAACACACACTCCTATTGGCTCAATAATAAATCTTTCACCTCAGGACAACGCCACTTCTCACAAATACAGATGAACACGTAACCGCGATCACCTTCGTGGGAAATTAAGAATCAATTCCACCTGTCTAGTAGCCTAGGCACACTATGACAGACGCTCCACTTAGCACCAAATCAATGTTTAATTTTAAATGAATGCAGCCTACTGGCAGTCTGGCACTGGGTGCTCAGTATTTTCATCAGTAATAGTATCAGCGCTTATGGTGTGAGGTCATAAACCAGATCACTTATTCCTTGCCACTGTCGCATATACGCACTTATGCATGCTCTTGGGGAAATCACTGGAATTGTTGGGTCTTTGTAAATTATAGCGTGTGGTCTAGACTTAATCTTTCTGTAAAGTGTCCTGAGATAACTTTTGTTATGATTTAATACTATAAATAAAATTGAATTGAATTATAGAAACATGGACATGATGAAAAGAACTACTTACTGGCTTCTCTTCAAAAATAAAAGTAACATACAGTATATTACAATGATACTCTTATAATGTCTTCATTTTATTTTATTGTCTTGAAAAATAAAATATCACTTCATGGTGCAAGTTTAAAACTGCACAACCCTGACTTTGGAGCAGTACAGTTGTTAGTGGTCAGTTCCTCTGTTGCATAATCTAATCATTTCGTCCAGGCTTACTGACAAAAGAGTCTGTTGTCCACTGCATGATCATGTCTGTTCATGGCCAACTTCATGTGTCAGTCAGTGAATGTTTGACCCAGTTCCGGTTTTATGGTTGAGTGAGCCAAGATAGAAATTTGAATTTATTGAACACGATGTTGTTAATGTTATTTATTTGAGACAGCAAAGAAAGTCAGCCTTAGTTCAGTTGAGCTCTAAGTACGTGATATGTGGCTTGTGCTTTCAGACTTATGTTCCTGGAGCCTGGCAGTCGTTTCAGTGTTGTCGTCTTCATGCTGATAAACCTTAACCTGATAAAGTCTTAAAATATTAATGCTCTAATTACAAAAATCAATAATTAGAAAATTCTGGAGTATGGTTTTAACAAGAACAGACAAATATCACAGGGTGAGAAAATGAAATATATTAAATATGGAAAGTGTTTACCTCTGTCTGTCTCTCGTTCCTCTTCTTGTTCCTCACTCTCCCTCGCTCTCCTTTACTTTTCCAGTTCAAAGTGAATCCTAAGAACCATGCCTCAGCAGTGTCTATCTGGGTTTGTTTGATCTCTGTTACACACAAACACACACACACACACACACACACACACACACACACACACACACACACACACACACACACACACACACACACACACACACACACACACACACACACACACACACACACACACTTTAACTCATGCCCAAATATCCACCAGCTGAAGCGGACACCACTCAGAAGTACACACATCCACTCACAAACTTACAAAGACACACAGAGTACATTATTCATAGAGAGCAGAAAACACAGATATTACATTATTCATAGTTTGATGTGTCATTATGTAAGACTCTCTATCAGTCTTTCTCCCATTCTCTTTTTGTGTGCACACGTCTGCTGTTTTGCTTGTGCCTTGTCTTGTCCATGTGTCCCACCAAGCCCTACACCTCGGGCCTTTTCTGTTGCACACACAGTAAGAGCTTCATCACAATGCATCTGAGTGGGCTTTGAATCTGGGTGCAGTGTGCCATGCGTTAACGTGCCAAGCACATGGACTCATGATGTTGTCCTTTGCTCGGCTATAATGCATGTGTGTGTGTTTGTGCGTCTGCAAATTCATTAAACAGGAAGTTGGCCTCATAATTAATATCCTGTCTTAACGTCAGGAAGATGGATGAGGATGATTAGGTGCAACAGAAATAAATGCAACAAAGCAGATACCAGAGGATTTGGATTTCTTTTTGCGAAATTGCCTTCAGTAGATGGATCACTGTGGGGACTTTTTCAGTTGATAAAAAAAGTTGTTTTCTATATAAAATGTGCTTGTTTTATAGTGATTACAACAAGCAAATGCTATGTACCATGAACTCATGCAAATGTAAAAAGAAATGTACACATTCCCATATGTGATGCTGTCATTTAAAGGCTGCTATTGCATAACATGTGGCACATACTGTAGGAAGGATGTGACACCATGTGCTCACAGTACGTATGACTCTGCCAGTGTGCGTCATTTTGCCTATAAACTAAATTGTGTGTACACTGAATGTTAACGCCAGTGTGTTTTGAGTTATTGTATTTAGGTTTGTTGACTCTCATCATGTTAACCCCCATATTGCACAGTTTAGCCTTTCTGTCCAAAGCTGCTGGTGATCCTTACATGCAAACATGCACACAAACACTAATATAGGCACAAACACAACCACCTGTGTTTGCATACAGTATGCATGGCTACAATGTTCACTGACAAACGCAGCAAAAATGCACATGGACAAACACATGCACAACACATGAAATACCAAATGTTTCAACAGAACAACAGTACTAGTAAACCAATACAAAACACTAGCACCATATACAGTGAAATGATTTGTTGATGCTTTGTGTGTTTTTATGTGTTCATCACTACGAGCAACCCCTTTCAAATTACACACACTTATTTGATCCACTGTCAATATAAAATACATTGAAACAGTTCCATTGTTGGGACCAGGTCATTTGTTAGTGATATTAAAGCTAAAGTGCGTAGTTTCTGTCTCCCCCATGAGGAATTCTAAGTAATGACAATAACTCTGTCGGTGCATCCACACGAAGCAATCCTTCGCACCACCTCCACCCCTCCTCCACACAGCTGCTAGTAGCGTTTAACCGGTCAAATCAAGGAGGACACAAAGGAATACAAAAAACATGATATACTCTTCAGAAGAGGTAATTATCTTGTTATTCTTATGTCCTATTTGTCTTCAAAGCTGAATGCTGCTATTGTCTTTTTCTCAGCGGGGACATAAAACGCATCACTCGAGCTTCTGCATGCGAAAGTCGCCGGATTATACCATTCTGTAAACATAGCCATACTAAGAAATACAGAGAGTTTTGTGGAGCTGATAGGCTTAATTAGCTTTGTATCAACTTATTTGACAATGACTTGAATGTGACGTTCAATATTATAAAAAAGTTGCGCACTATAGATGTTTGCAATGCACAATATACATTGAATGAATTAATGAATATGGTTGAGTGATAAGAAGAGTTGTCCATGTGGAGCTGCAAATAGAATGCATTTACTAAATTAGCATTAAGTAGGGTGCAGCTGCTTTGATGCAGGTAATTATGTATTACTTATCAGCACGTCGAGTTTTCATAACAACTTCTATATGATATGAATGTGGCATATTGTGCCTCCAGGTTTGCAACCAGATACTTGCACAGGGGAGTTTGCGCCACACAACCACAGTAAATGGATGAACTGGTAGAAGGCCAAGCCTCAGCTCCGCTCAGCTAAGGAAACTACACACACTGAACTACACAGGTTACAGAATAAGGTGAATGATTGAGCCAAGTCAAGCACACACTTGACACATGCATTTGATTCAATTGTGCTGAGGCTATGAATGCGACAAATGGCACTCATGTCACACCATCTTGTGTCCCCAGTCCATAAAACTGCTCTTAGTGTTTTCTTGCTGCCACTGTGAGCCTGCATATCTGATTAGGAAAGACATTTTTAATAACAGAAAACAACACACTCAAATGGATGAAATACTGACTGAATGTCAGCCAAACAGTTTGTAACAGATAATGGCAGGGATGCACACATACACAGGACACAGGGGCTACACAGCACCCCACCTCTTCCTTATCACCCTCCCTTCTCCTCCTCCTTTTCCACCTCCTCTACCCTATCCTCTCTTTCCTCCTGTTTGTCCTGTGACACATGCAGTCATGCAGAGCAGTCTGTTGTGTAGGCAGAACTGCAGAGATTCACATCTTCCCTTTCCTTTTTTAGGTCTCTCCATCCAACTCCCCCCCCATGTAATCTGGAGCTGAGCCGGCCTCCTCTGCAGAACACAACTTGTGCTAAGAGCCTGCAATCTGACTTTGCTGATTAGCTTTTTGTGTGTGAACTAAATGTGCATTGAGATGTGTGTTATTTGCCTCATCTCCTTACTTTCTGATTTTGCAGATCACTTGAAGGACCCAGACATATAAAAATTATGTTTTATATTGAGTGTGCATATGAATTGATCGTTCGCTAAACCTCTCCCCCAAACAGCTATTATCCAATAACAGCTGAGCAACTGTAAATGGCACGGCAGGTTTGTCGAGCCTTGGATTTTTGCACATGTCAAAGTGGTGTGCATGTGTATGGATAGGAGTGATAGTTGGTATGCCAACAAATTCTCACTCCCATCGCGCCAAAAAGGGACGCTCATTCAGGTGCATTTGGCGTTTCTTACTGACGCAAAATGTCTCCATTAGCGTCTAACTTTTTGACGCTCTGGGTCGGTGTCACTTTTTGCCACAACTTGAAGTATAACCTCTGTTTTGCTTGTCCAATAAGCTAATTATTAAACTAGCTATGCAATACAATAACAATGTTGTGCCTTTACTTCTGTGTCTCTCCTCAACATGGCTCTGTTGCCAGCTCACCTGGCTCTGGGCTGGGCCTGAAAACCTCCTCCTCCCAGCGGCCCGAAGCTCAAGATCTGTCCATCAGGAGAGAGCCTAACCCTGGGGCTGAGATCGGCAGGGCTGCAGCTAGTTAGTATCCTCTAAGGAGATTCCTAGTCTTGCGGCCAGTCGATAATAGAGGCAAGCACCACCAGGGTCACATGCTGCTTCGTGTCCTGAGAAAATGAGGCAGGGAAGAGAGGGACAGGGAGAAGACGGGAGGACATAATTGAGTCATTAGTCCTTTTGTGTAAGTGTCAGAGCATGGTGGACATGAGAGACTCGGATCACTAGCAGAGAGAGAAAAACACAAAGAGGTAGGTGGGAATTTGTCCACGATGAGGCAGTGTTGCAAACAATAAATGGAGACATGTACTTTCTGACTCTAGATGCATATGGTTACCATGGCAACCACAGAGTGACATATTGCTTTATTCTGTTTTTCACACGTCCACACAATAAAGGGCTTAATTTTTCTTGTCTTCCTTCAGTTCAATGTGTGTGTGTGTGTGTGTGTGTGTGTGTGTGTATGTATGTGTGTATGTGTGTGTGCAGTGGTTTGCATTTGTCATGAAAAAAAAAACACACACACAACAAATAAAGCCGAGATGTTGCTCAAGTGGAGCCAGCAGGGTGGCACAGGAGCCCCTGGAGAGATGGGAGAGATAGATGGTTGCGGCGTAATCTAAATGGACAGAGATTGAGAGATGTTCAGGGACTTGAAGAGGAAAGGGAGTAGACAAAGGAGCCAAGGAATGAAAATCTTTCCCTCCTTGAGCTCTGCTGACAGCCAGGGCTGGGTAAAGAGCACTGAAATGAATGTGTAGATGAAGAAGGAGGGAGGAGGGAGAAGCCCTGGACATGGGGGAAGGTAGCGCAGGAGAAGACAGAAAGAGGGTTCATGATCCATCTTCTAGCACCTGACATCAGATCAATACTCGCTGAACCACGGCAAAGCGCCCACATCTCTCTCTCTCTTCCCTGCTCTCTCTACCTCGATCTCTCGGCCTCATTCATCTCCCCCTTCTAGCGTCGTCTTTTCCCTTGTGCCGGGGCCTATGACCTCCCTTACATCATTCCCGCCAAACAGACAGGCTGCCATCCCTCATCTTACACAGGTTTTTGAAGGCTGATACTTGTCAGCCTGTCAATATTGCTACACTAAAATTGCAAGGTATCTGGTTGCTGTTGACATTCCAAAACTTTAAATCATTTTAATGTTCAATGCACTGAATCTTATACCGTCACTGGAAAAGCTTCTGAAACAGCTGAGACTGTTCCTAATAGTCATGGCTGCCAGCATCATGTAAAGGCAATGCATAACCGCACAAATAATGGCTTTTTATGAATCAAAAATAAAATGAAGAAAATATCTGTATTGTTATCTGTGTGTCTTATAAATGTGTAGCTACTGCTAATGCTAGCCTATAAGGCTGTGTCCACAAGCATTCACTATTTATTGGATTGCCGGTTCAAGTCCCCATACAGACCAAGTAGTGAGCTGGTAGCTGGAGAGGTACCAGTGCTTCCTGGGCACTGCCGCCGGACCCCCACACTGCCTCGGTGGTGCCGTAGCCTACTATGGCTGACGCTATGCTATGATATAAAGAGACACATTTCAATTGGCATGTGTGAATTGCCTTGTGTTTATTGATAAATAAAGCATCTTTATTTTATTTTTTAAATAATGTGAGCTTTATTATACCCTATACACTTGTAGGGACCTACAAAAATACAGCTAAATAAAAAGATGTTTATTTCATACAGCTAAATTCATAAACAAGCGGAGTTTCATTTCATATCTGGGTTAATTCAATGAAAACAAAATACATATTTTCCATAATCCTTTTGTTTTGACGTGAATTGTAATATATTTCTGGGTAATCTAAGCCAATCAAAAACAAAAATAATTTCCCCCTGGGATTATTAAAGTATTTCTGATTCTGATTCTGATCAGAGATCACTATGTTGGGAGGAAGTAGGAAAATCTAGAAAGTCTGAGACGACATGTAGCATGTAGTGCACGTTAGTACGTTAGAGAGAGACACAAGTTTATTGTCAGGTGACTGATGTTTGTAGGAAGTACTTGTAAAGTATTGGCA
Source organism: Zingel zingel (assembly GCA_023566125.1). NCBI lineage: Eukaryota > Metazoa > Chordata > Actinopteri > Perciformes > Percidae > Zingel > Zingel zingel. Next base: position 32,945,442 of record CM042330.1, read on the forward strand.
CAAGTATCATTTTGCAGCTGAAACGTCGTGTGCAACTTGCAGTTTTGTAACATGTTACCCGTAGTTTTAAGTGAAGTGCAGCCAGGTTAGCCGTTTGTTGTTTTCAGCAGCTTTGGACAAGTGTTAAAATGTGGACGTTTATAATAAGCTAGCACCGTCGGGAGGGACCGTTAGCTGTAAACGCCAGCCGCAGTTTTGACCGGGAGAACCGGGAGAGGTATGTATTAGCCGCTGTGGTTACTGCCTTGTAAGGAAGGACTCGGCAGCCCGCGTTGCCTAACGGACTGGTTGCCTGCTGAACCGTGCCTGCAGCTGTCTCATCAGCCCAGCACGTTGACTCCACTCAGCTGTTATGTTCTTCAGTTATCGCGGATCGGATGCGTGAGTAACAGAGGTGTTTCTATCAGACACTGTGTCTTAGCTCATGAAGGGATCTGAGGTTTTATTTCTTCATATGTGCACCAATGTAAGGGCCACAACGGTTAAAAACCAAGCACTTGTTAATATTCTGAACATTTAAAGAGGTTGAACTGATCAAACCCACAATTCTAATTGTATTGACTGGTAATGTTGTTGAAAAAGAATTCATGTTAAAGTGAACTGTGTAATACTTGATAAGCACCTGAAGCATTGGTTAACTCTGGTGTGTTTTGTGAGAAAGAAAGGAGTTATTTTATCTTAAAGGGTAAAAGTCTACCAGAGTTTCGTATTTAAGTGAAAAGGACTTTTGCTTAAAGCTATCTGTAGCTATTACTTTCTTTAAGAGACTTTCAAGTGCATTGGCACTGTATTTTTCTTTAAGTTTTTTTGATACTGTTAAGCAACAGTAAACTAAGACAACATATTTGACTACAACATGGTAAGAGAAACCAGAGTAGTGAAATAAATGTATTTTTGTTATACATTTTACTTGGCTGTCCTGGACATTTTATTTGACTAACCCGCAGTTTCCATCAACTGCGGATAGGCTGCGGAACCGCTCCGGGACGGCGGTGGAGTCATTAGGTTTCCATTTAAGTCAATGTGTGTATTTCCACTGACTGCAGAACGGCTGTGTTCCGACTGCGTCCCAGCTCTGGCAATCCGCAGCCCTCTGGAGCAGATACGCAGAGCTTCTATTTTTGCCGGACACAGAAGAGCTCCGCAGCAATTGAGCACAGGGCAGATAGTGCAGGACAGGAAGTCGAGCACAGAAACAAAATAAAACACCTGATTAATTTTCAAAATAAAATACACCGTGCTCACGGGGGATCATATTTCCCTGCACTACACCTTGAAAACGTTATAATGGGCGGAGGCAGGTTTTGTGGTTCTGTTTATAGAAACTACATCCTGTTATAATGCACGATCATACGTGAATTTGCGAGATCTCGTGGGTCCTCGTGACTTCAGCTGTCGGTCATGGCCGCAGCTGTTCCGCAACAAATCTGGACCTGGTGGGTTTGCAGCCGTTCTGCAGTTGGTGGAAATTGTGGGTAAGGTTTGTAGACATGTAAGATACTTTCACTTGTTTCTGGGAAATACCAATATAGCTTATAGTGTGTGAGTTAAGTAGTTCCACAGTGGAGGCACCGTGCTATTATTTCTTTAAAGTTACATATGCTTATAATAACATCTACTGGTAAAGTGAGATTTAGTCCCTTCACCATCAACTGCTACAATTAATGTTGTGTATGCAGCAATTGACAGTCACTGACCATATTGTATCCATTAAGAGAGACGCTGACAGAGGAAAAAGGTGAATTGTGTTGGCCAGATGAGAGGAATGATCTGATTATGTCCAAAAATTGTGTTTTGATTTTTGTCATTTGACACACTGTATAGTCCTCTACATAACTGTAGTGTAGTGAATGAGTTAATAATTTCGGACACAGCCCATGTCTTTGTAAATCTGAAAATGCAACCAGCTGTTCCCTGTCACTGTTATGCCGGGGGGTGTTTTGCATCACATCTATTCTATAACCAGCTGCAAATGACCCACAGTTCATTCCAGGGTCACATTGCTCTCTGTGATTGTCTGCTCTGCAATCCATCATATCATTTGTGTATCTTGACAGAGTGATAGATATATAGAGAGAATAGAGATGAGGGCAAATGAGACAGAGCACAGATAGAGTATGAGGGCACCAGGCAATAGTCCGTGCCGTTTGTCATTTCATAAGGCAGCAGATGCGCCATCAAATTCAATTAACAGCTTAGCCCCCACCGAATGACACTGGCTTAGCGGGCACCACAATGACATCAGGGAATATGGAAGCTTTTTTTTTTTCTTCATGGAAATCCCTGTAATGTTTTCACTCATCCCAGACTGACACAGGCTTCCGCTCCCTGCCACTCACTTCTTACATATCACTGGTGTAATGGACTGGTAAGAATTGATTATGAAACCCAATAGCAACAGATCATTTGATTACTAGTGGCAAACCCTACCAGAAAACACAATTACTTTAAACACATGGGAGGCACCCCACAGACCTGCTAACCTAATGACAGATAATCAGTTAATAATTGGTATCTTAGAAATTGTATTGAAGCTGATTAATCTAATTTGAATTTGATCAACCAAACTGAAATCAATGTAGTGTCTCCACAATCAGTCAGAGATTTATTGATATGTAACCTGAATGGATTTTTACAATATTATTTGTTAATTGGTAACACTGTCTGTAATTTGAATTACATTTTTTATTTATTTTTTTTAACATTAGAAGAACAAAATTAGCCACACATACAGTCTATTCACAGAAGAAAGAGCTCAAAGTGTATTGACTGGCATCTTTCATTTACAGCAGTGAACCCAGGGTGCGAACTACAGGGGAGCTAGGGGGAGCTCGGCTCCCCTTAATAAGACATGGGCTCCCCTGAAAACGTGATTTGTGAAATCTTGGGGGTCTCTAAAAATATTGTCAGTGTGGCATTTTGACTTGCAATTTCAGTTTTGTGTAATGTGATCATCGTGGATTATTATTTGTACTATTGAAAAAATATCATTCATTCATGCATATTGGCGATTCAAACCTAATTGACTTCAATAAAGATAACTATACATGCTATTCTTGTCATGAGCATCAAGGCGTGGCGGTGAAAATTCAACTCATGTTTAGTACATGTTAACTCAAAGATTCATAGAAAAAATATAAACGTTGGAGGCCATTAATCGCCGTGCAAAGTCCTTGAAATCTTCCAGCCTCTCCACTGCTGGCTGTTCCAGTTTAACAGGAGAGAGGAGCAAGAGGGGTTAGGGTTGTGACCGGCCTCTGACGAGCTGTTACCACCACTATCTTCAACCAGAGAGGACATTATTTCTTCAGCTTTTTCTTGCGTTATCACCCCAGCAGGAGGTGTGCCAACAGGACTTGCAGCAGGCGAATCGGTCGTGCTATTAACGTCATCGCTACACAATTTCTTAGTAAAACCAAAATGAATTAAACTGCCTTGTTTTCTTTTTTCCATGGCTATATGTTAAAAAAAGAATTATAACGAAATGCAATATGTGGCGGCCGGTGTTGATTGTATGGCGCACCGCCACAAATTAGTCTATGTGTAGGAAACACTGACGGGCACAATAGGTGTTCACATGTATACAGACAGCATCTGCAGATAAGTCACAGATATTTTATATGAGCGCTGAATTGGTGGACATTGGCCAACTCAAATGATTCCACATAAAATCAACTTGATGTATGTGTATCAACAACATATATGTTATCTACAATATTTGTGGTGTGATACAGTCTACAGCTAATATATTTCATCAGAACATTCTATATAAGTTCAAATGATATGTATAATCATTTTGAATGCTTTACCCTGTGTAAAATTGTAGTGTAAAACTACAACGTAGCCTAATGTGGCAGCATAACAAAATCAAAGTGAGCTACACCTACCATTTCAGACTGGAGAAACATTGACTGATATATTGATTGATTTTGTCACACATTGTATTTCTACATCTATACATTTTTGTATGAATTATTATGTTATGCATGATAACAATAAGAAATTATAGTAAATTACATCAGTTAAAACGTTGAACTGAACTTTGAGACCAGAGTTTAATGATACATTGTCCAATAAAGTCCCCCAAAATGTGTTAGAACTCAGACACAAGACACTGGAGGACTCAAATGCACGACCCAGAGAAACAATTGAAAGTTTAAACAAAAAAAAGTCTTTACTTAGAAAATGGTTCAAACAAAAGGTGCGCTTTCCTTGACCGGCTTGATCTTGCTGTCATGGAATGTGGAGTGGACCTTCAGTGACCTGGGAAGTCGTAGACGCACAGACACCGGGTTAATGACTTTAGATATAGGAAAAGGACCCACAAACCCCGGAGCCAATTTCCTGGAATGGGCGTGAAGTGGTAAATCCTTAGTGGCCAGCCACACCCTCTGACCAGGCCTGTAGGAAGGAGCCGGTCGACGGTGACGGTCCGCCGCTGCTTTCTTCCGGACCGAGCTCCGGAGGAGCATCCGCCGTGCACCAGCCCAAATTCGGCGACAGCGTCCCAGCATGGTGTGAACCGAGGGTACCGTGACCTCCGTCTCATTGGCTGGGAACAAGGGAGGTTTGTAGCCATTGGCACACTGGAAAGGCGAGAGGTCCGTGGCAGCCAAGGGGAGGGTATTGTGGGCATATTCCACCCAGGTGAGATGTTTGCTCCACATGACCTGATTCTGGGAAACCAGGCATCGGAGACAGGTCTCAAGCTCCTGATTAAGGCGTTCCGTCTGCCCATTGGACTGCGGGTGGTAGCCAGAGGACATGCTGACGGTGGCGCCGAGGAGCTGGCAGAACTCCCTCCAGAAACGTGAGACAAACTGCGGACCCCTGTCTGAAACAGTATCACTGGGGAAACCATGGATCCTGAAAACACCATTCATCATGACCTCTGCTGTTTGCTTGGCAGAGGGTAACTTGGCCAGGGGAATGAAGTGTGCCATCTTAGAAAAGCGGTCCACCACTGTCAGGATGGTAGTGTTACCGTCAGAAGGTGGCAACCCAGTCACAAAGTCCATGGAGATGTGGGACCATGGCCGTTGAGGAACCGGCAGCGGGTGCAGCAAGCCCATTTGGGCCCGAGGCATGGACTTATTTCGGGCACACACAGAACAGGCCGCCATGTACTCTGCAACCGCCTTTTCCATAGCCGGCCACCAGAACCTCTGCTTAATAACATACATTGTCTGTTTGACCCCTGGATGGCACGTAAGCATGGAGGTGTGAGCCCAGTGGATCACCTTGGAGCGAAATGATACAGGGACAAACAATCAGTGGGTGTTATCAGGACACCCACTGGGTGTCGGAGTCATAGCATAAGCCTGCTTGACTTCTGTTTCTATTTGCCATGAAACCGCTCCAACCACACAGTTTCGTGGAAGGATAGATTCGGGTTCTTTGGCAATAAGTTCACGGTCATAAAGACGAGACAGAGCATCCGGTTTAACATTTTGTGAACCTGGTCGAAAATACAGAGTGAAGTTAAACCTGGAAAAGAACAGAGTCCATCTGGCCTGACGTGAATTGAGTCTTTTGGCTTTCCTGATGTATTCCAAATTTTTATGGTCAGTCCACACAAGAAAAGGTTGCTCCGCCCCCTCCAACCAGTGCCTCCACTCTTCCAGCGCTGTTTTGACAGCTAACAGTTCCTTGTTCCCTACATCATAATTCTTTTTTGCAGGAGTCAACTTACGTGACAAATAGGCGCAGGGATGCATCCGGTTATCCTTGGTGGACCTCTGGGACAACACCGCTCCTATTCCCTCGTTGGATGCATCAACCTCGACCACAAACTGCCGTTAGGGGTCAGGAACAGTGAGTACTGGTGCCGTGGTGAAAAGTTCCTTCAGACGCTGGAAAGATTTTTCAGCCTGGGGGGTCCACTGAAAAGGTACCTTGGAAGAGGTGAGTGAATGCAGGGGTGCTGCAACAGAGGTGAATTTTCGAATAAACTTTCTGTAGAAATTACCAAACCCCAGAAACTGCTGTACCTTTTTCCGGTTGAGTGGAGTTGGCCAATCCGCCACTGCACTGACCTTAGCCGGGTCCATTTGCATCTGGTTGGCAGAGACGATGTAACCCAGGAACGAGATGGTAGCTGCATGAAAGTCACACTTTTCAGCTTTGACATAAAGGTTGTTCTCCAAAAGCTTCTGAAGGACCTGGCGTACATGAGTGATATGAGAATCAGTATCTGGAGAGAAAATCAGAATATCATCGAAGTACACAAATACAAAAATATTCAAGTACTCTCTCAGCACATCATTAACAAAAGTCTGAAACACGGCAGGAGCATTGCATAGTCCAAAAGGCATGATCAGTGGGAGTGGGTAACGGTTCTTTACTGTAATGTCATTAAGAGAACTATAGTCAATGCATGGCCTGAGGGAGCCATCATTCTTACCCACAAAGAAAAAACCTGCACCAGCAGGAGAGGAGGACGGACGGATGATTCCAGCCTTTAAAGAGGAGGTAATGTACTCAGTCATGGCAGTTCTCTCCGGCCCAGAAATGGAGTAGAGACGCCCCTTCGGAATGGGCGCGCCAGGTAGCAGATCAATGGCACAGTCAAAAGGTCGATGAGGAGGAAGAGACAGAGCTTTTGTCTTGTTAAAGACCTCCTTCAAATCCATATAACATGGAGGTACGTTAGATAAGTCTGGGTAGTCAGAGTCACTGCCTGAGCATAGTTCAGCCACGGATTCTTCAGAATCGTCAGTCTGAGTCACATGATTAACTGTACATGAGTTTAAACATTCTTCACCCCACCCCTTAACCTGTCCTGAGCGCCAATCAATGTGGGGGTTATGTTTTTTAAGCCACGGCAACCCCAAAATCAGCAGATGCAGTGCAGAGTCAAATAAATGAAATTGCATGGTCTCAGTATGGGTGTCATTGAACGTTACCTGAATCTGTTCAGTACAATGAGTAACTTTAAACAACAATCCTCCATCCAATGCAGTAGCCTTAACTAGGTGGTTAAGTGGAATAGTCTTAATCTGGTTCTGTCGGGCTAAATTCCAGTCCATGAGACACTCATCAGCACCAGAGTCAATTAACACCTCCTGAAAAATAGTTTGGTCATTTATGGAAAGCCTTACTTGAGTCAGTGATCGAGGAGGAAAATCCGAGGTAGTCCTGCTCACCAGCGCCCTCCTCTTGGCTGGTGAGCTCGATCTTTTCCCCGGACATGTGGCGAGTTGATGGCCCGGTTGTCCGCAGTAGAAACAGCACCCCTCCAACAGACGTCGCTGTCTCTCCTCTGGCGAAATCTTGGTCCTCCCCAGCTGCAAAGAATCCTCCAATGCGCGGGGTGGCGGAGTCGCCACGAGAACTGCTGCCGTGGGAGACGAAGAAGTTCTCAACGGTTGGATCCCCGGAGAGTGCCCCTGGTCACGGGGAGGAGGAACTGCAGTCCAACGCCGCTCTCTATCTATCTCACGGAGCCTGTTGTCCACACGAACTGACATGGCTATAATCGCTTCAAAATCCTGAGGAAGGTCTAAGGGCGCTAACTGGTCCTTAATAGGCTCTGACAGTCCATTCACGAACGCGTCTATTAAGGCTGGTGTGTTCCACCCGCTATCTGCGGCTACTGTGCGGAACTCAATGGCATAATCAACTACTTGGCGGTGGCGCTGTTTGATCTGCATAAGGGCCCGAGAGGATAAACTGGCAGGTGAGGTGTGATCAAATATTTTTCTCATGGTCTCTTGGAAAACTGAGAGAGACTGGCAAATATCAGAGTCCCTGGACCATTCCAGGAAAGGGCTGTTTGAAGTACCTTCGGGTCGGCTGAGTCCATTTTTGGCCAGTTTCTTCTGTTAGAACTCAGACACACAACACTGGAGGACTCAAATACACGACCCAGAGACACGATTGAAAGTTTAAACAAAATAAAGTCTTTACTTAGAAAATGGTTCAAACAAAAGGCGCTCACAAGGAGGATAAAAATCAAACAATTTCAAGGCGTAAGTAATCTGGCTGGAACGTTGGCAAGACTTGACATGACGACAAGACAAGACGAACTGGCCCAAGACAAAGGGAGACAAGGACTATTTATACAAGAGGTAGGGGGAACCAGGTGAAAACAATCAGGGGCGGGGTAGACAATCACACTGGCGGGAAAATCACACAAAGGGAGGAAGTCAGGGTCTGAAACGAGAGGGAAAAATAATACAAAATAAAACAGGAAGTGCACCACAAGACAAGACATGAGTGACTACACTTAACAAACTTGACGAGACATAACAAAATGTCATTAATCCGATTGGACCGCCAAAACATTAGACTTCAGAGGCAGTAACTGGAAGGTTATAGGGTAGGAGAGTGGGGGATGGAATAAGAGGAAGAAAAGTGAGCCAACAGCTTTGCTAGATTGAAGAAGGGTAGTTGTGTTCAATGACAGGAAGGGGTCAAGGGTCAGTGCCACGACGTCACCACAACCCCCCCACACACACAAACACACAACGTCTGAGAAATGCTGAGGAAGGAGCTATGACCTTGTTCTGGGGAAAAGAAGGGAACGGACAGGCGGTTGAAGACGGCATGAGCCGTACCTGTAAGCATCAAATATACAGATAATGGACTTCCAGTTAGTTCCATACTGCTTCTACAAGAAGAGTAGAACTCAAAATCATAAACATATTCTCGCACAAAGCACACATTAGAATATTTTTTTTTTCCAGACCACTGATCATGGAGATAATTATGTCTGTAAATATTGATTTGGTCACTCTGTAATTTAAATATACTTAATGTAGTTCTATGTACAGTGTACAACTTATATTTAGATATATATTGTACATGTATATGTACCGTAGCTGTAAAGACCCTTCACTTGACCCCACAGGAAAAGTTTCTCAAACTGTTAGCGCAAACATATGACTGTTCCAATTTTTTTTGAGTTAGAACGAATTTCAATCAACACATTATTTGTTTGAATTCATTTGAATGCAACCCACGTAGCCCAATACTGAACTACATTGTAAAACTGATGCTGGTGCCTCTGCTACCTCACTTGAGTGACAAGCTAACGTTAAAGGCAGCCAGCAAACAGCTATACCTATATCTACGAATTCTCCATCTCAGATTCAAAATATTTTGTCATTTTGTCAGATGTGTGTCGGCTATGTGTCGTATTTGTTTTCTCCAGCACGGCTCGCTACTTTTCTCCAACAATAGCCGAGTAGGGCATGTATGGGTCAGACGGACATAACGGTCTCCTCGCTGGAGTACAAGACGCGTTGAACTTTAGTGCTTTGAACAGATCATTACAGGTCAAATATTCATTTATTTCTCAAGTTCAAATTGTAATTTCAAACAAAACGTAACAACCCTAATACACGTACATAATACAAATGTTTATCTGCTTTCATCAAGAACATCATTTGTTTTCAGCTGGGTGTTGGCATTAGGTAGTGCTCTTGTTAAGAGTGGCGATTGTTAGAGAGTAAGGCTATGTTTAGATGGAAACAACCTGAAGAGAAAACGCAAAAGTGGCGTTGCGTTCTCACTTTTTATTCCGCGTTTAGATGAGCATTTTGGGGGGGAAATCTGCGTGCATATGGTGACACAAAAGTGTGTAAAATTCGATATAGTATGCACACCAGGCAGCTAGGTGGTAGTGTGAAGCACTGCCACACAACACCACCAATTCCTCACGCCTGCGTAGAACCTTCCTTCTACTTGTCTCCCTCTCCTCCTCCGCTCTCCCTCTCCTCTCCCTAGTAGCGCAAAGCGAACAACAAAAACTGACAATTTTGTCTGGACAGATGAGGAGGTGGAGTTATTGCTCCAAACAATGCACACACACGGCACACACACACACACACACACACACACACACACACACACACAGCACTCACACACACACGGCACACACACACACACACACACACACACACGCATGCGGTACACACACACACACATGGCACACACACATACACACACAAACACACTCGCACAGTGCATTTTTACCCTTTAGACGGGAACGTGATGGTGGAGCGTTTTTAAGATTTCCACTCTGGAGGGTGGTTTCACTTTTTTGCGTTTTTAAGCCCCAAAAGCGCCTTCACCGACTAAACGAAAGGCACATCTGATAGAATATTTTCATCCGCGAGTGTATTCGTGCAAACAGGGCATAAGAGTGGCTTTTGTTTTCATGTCAATTATGTCCCCTCATCAATAGGTCTTTAGTTCACATTTCACTTGAACACAAGTCATGAAAAACACAACTCGGCTAGCAAACACACACACACACACACACACACACACACACACACACACACACACACACACACACACACACACACACAAACAAGTATTTGGACGTCTCCTATCTGTATTATGCCTCCATTTAGTGAATAATGTATGAGTTGTCTGCTAGTGTGTTTCTCTGACAGATGCTCCCTTCCAGCACTCAAATGCCTACCCCCCCCTCCCTCACACCACACACACACACACACACACACACACACACACACACACACACACACACCTTGTCCAGAGGTCACACAAGGGCTTGGTGGAGACAGTATGGTTGCTTCTGCACAACACAAATGCTGTCCCATTCACGCCAAATGCTGTTCTACACCACAATGGCTCATATACATGCTTCATAATAGTCAGCCGAGGACAGGAGTAAAGGCTTTATTAAGTGGATATTGCTCACACAAAGCAGAGGAGAGAACGAGAAAGTGAGACGCCATCACGTTGCCAGCCAGCCTCTCCTTTGAAGTCGGCATCAGTGGAACTCATCAGAGCTCTAGAAATCAAGATGAGAGGCTGCAATGAGAGGCTTTTGGAAATAAGAAATGTGCTGGCGGTGAGCACAGCTGTGTAATTTCCTTCCCCGACTCTCGGAGGCTCCTATCGCTGCCATTGATCTACTGTGTCTGAGGGATCTCTCTCGCTCTCTCTGTCTCTGGTCTGTCTGGGAAGAGAAACCAGAAGAGGAGAGTCGGGGTGGGAGGGGAAGCAGAAAAAGAAGAGGAGGAGGAGGTGGCGGCGTGGAACACAACATGAAAGGGACTGGTGGATAAGTGAAGATGAACACCAGACGTGAAGAGAGGGAAATGGAAAATAAATGGCAGGAGAGAGAAGAGCCTTGAACACAAGGTGAAAAAAGGTGAACGGTTCCTCCGTTGTACACTGAGGATGTAAAACTCTTCTTCTACAGTTCTTGTTTCAAACCTGAGCCTCGGTCCTCTGCCTCCAACCTCTATGACTTACCCTGTGGCGACTACATAATGAGTGTTACTCTGCTCTCTGTGGACCACTACACATTGCAGGGCAATTTATTCCCGGTGAGCACAAGGGCATAAGAGTTACACAGCCAATACGAAGTAAAGCCGCTGGATGAACCGGGGTCTCAGTGTCTCATTAGGCGTGCACCCATCCACTCTCGCCCACCACATACTGAACGTAGTGTGAGCACATTAGCTCAAGCAAGTGTAGCTGACAAAAATAAAGGGCTAATTCAGACACGCTCTCGCTACTGCCCTCGCCCTCTCCTTCTGCCATTCTAATTCACATAACGGATTAGCTGCATTAGCAACGCCGGCAAAGGAAATTATGGCGATTTGTATGGCCGGGATCGATGTCCGCGGAGATGATGAGAGCAAAAGCATTTCATATTCATGTAGCTGGGCAAGCTGGCTAAAAATACTTCCTTAATGACATCAGTGTGACACTCACTTGTGGAGAGTGTAGTCAGTGTCAGCTGAGTTACTTGCACCAATGTAACTTCCCCATATTTGCTTATTAGTGGGCTTCCCATTGACTACCCACAAAATGACATAATGACATAAAGTCCAAAACCCAAATATTTTTGGAATGTACCAGCATTAGGCCCCAGATTGCTGGAGATTGTGTGATCACCAAAGACTCACTTCAAATCGGACTTTTCTAAATACAAATGTGTTGATTCATTGTCATGATATATGCATTTGTAATGTCAATATTGATCAAGTCAAAACTATCTGGCCTATCTTAAGAAATAGATGTCGGTCGCATTGGTTTAGGCTACACGTTTGAATGTCCCTCAACTGTTTTATTCCCAAATGTATCAAAGTGGGAAACATCCTCTCACATTGAAATTTAACATGCACTTAAAGCTGCATTTATCTTCTTTTTTTTCTCCACAACAAGCTGAACATCACACAAGTATTTGACATATTATACTCTTGTAGGTAACATGTACTGTTTTTGTTTTCATCAACTCCAAGGAAATATATATCAGCCGTAAGCTTGCTGCAGTAGGTGCCCCACTATGTTCAACAGCTTGTGCAAACTTTGTGTGCCGTGTGGTGCTGGGCAGGTAGTGTACAGTGGGGGTTTCAGAGTGGTTTCCTGAAAACCGCTGGAAACGAGGTTGATGAGAGCAGTGAGAGTGAACCAAAACAGTAAAGTTGCATGCTGTAAAGCCCCTGACACACCAACCTGACGGCCGACCGTTGGCAGAAAAGGCAGTCGGTCTGATCAGTCGGCTCCCCGAGGTCCAAAAAGTGCCTCAGAACACACCGAAGCGACGCCGACTTGAGCGTATAATACGTCTCCATAACAGCAGGCGGCGCTAATCTGTATTGTCGCACCAAAAAATGAAAACCAGCAGCTGATTGGACGAATGCGTCACGTGGGTCTGGCTGCTCCCGGATTTTTCAACCGGGCATAATGGCGGCTTTGTTCAGAATACGATCTCATATTTTACTGAAAACATTTTAAGTGAGAAATAGGCCATGCAGTTGCTGAATCTGTCTTCATTTCAGATCGATAAAGGTCAGTTTAAAAGATTTTTGTCAGATCTTGAGGCTTAGTCACGCTCATCCCGCGTGTGATTTACAGGTTAGCATTCCACCAATCAGATTGGTCATTGAGTCAGCCCTCTGACGCAACATGTCAGGTCGTCCAAAATGACGACGGACGGCACGGAATACACCGAACAGATTTGAGTCACCGACCTCGCCAGACTGTCCGACGGATGATTATCGGCTTGGTGTGTCACATCCTTTAAACCTCCCCCCCAAAAATGCTCAGAGACACTTAAATGTTTATTAAAGCTGAGAGGAACTGCAAAGTCAAGTGACAATCAATCAATCATAACTTTTACATAAATGCAGTGTTATATATGAAAATATGAATGAGTGCAGGGTTTAAAGTTTAAAGGGTAAATCCACACTTACACACAGTCTAAAAGTGCTGCTTTACTTTCTGTGGATTGAAATTTTGGGTCTCCAATCAGTGATGTCACAACAGTTGTTTTGCCCTTGACAGCTGATGGAAAACTCCCGCTGTGACATCACTGATTGGGGTGTGGTGGAAAAGTGCAACATGCTTGAAAGTTTCCACCCAGCAAGAGCACTGCGCCAGCAGGTTTCTGCTCCGTGGGAGTCTGTGTAGAATAGTTTTGATTAAAGGATGGGGATTGAGGATTAAAGGCAACATCTTTATTTAAGCTGACTTACATTAGATTGATTTTAACATGCCTTTATATATATATATATATATATATATATATATATATATATATATATATATATATATATATATATATATATATACTTTTCATTTCTGGTTAAATAAAGGTTAACCAAGTAAAAGCCCAAACGTGTTGCATGTGATTTTCAGCCAGCCGGGCCAGTGTGGATGCCGGGCCAATGTCGGCATGGTAATCAATCACATGGGTGTGGAAAATTCTTGCGATATGTTATTATTAGAACAAAATAGTCAATTTGTCACTCCATTATGCAGACACACTTGTATTCGCACACACAGAGAGGTAGCCTCTTTCAAAGCTGCTTCTGTGCCTAAGTGTACATGATGTTGTTTGCATAGCAGAAATGAGATCATTCATGAAGCCTGCAGGGTCACATTTCCTCAAGAGGAGGGTGAGAGAGAGAGAGAGAGAGAGATGTGTTTTTTTTTTATCTGGCTGATGAGGGAGGAAGGAGGGTGAGTGCGTGTTCAGAGAGTTAAGCGTGAAAATAGATAAGAAGGGGGAGGCACGTGGCGTGCAAGGGGAGCTGAAAGAGGGGAGGGAGGACGATGCCCTGTTGCATTTTTATAAGGTCTGTGTTTGAGTTGTCAGGGTGTAGACTTGGTTCATCGCACAAGGACAACTTGTCACCTTATCACTCTTCCTTGCCCTTTCTTGCTCTTTCTCCTTCCCTTTAGCTTTCATGTCTCTTTATTCCCTCTTTTATAACATTCTCCAACCCCTCTGTGTCCTTTCCCGCTACAGCCAGCGTAGGACTCCTAAAATGCTGCTGGCCTTGAACCAGCCATCCTCTGCAACTCAAATGTCTCTATTAGAGTGTGTGTGTGTGTGTGTGTGTGTGTGTGTGTGTGTGTGTGTGTGTGTGTGTGTGTGTGTGTGTGTGTGTTTTTCATCTAATCATACAATGTGTTTTATTAAATGCCAGGCCGCCTTGATTTTCCACTCTTCAGCTAATGAGATTCACAGCACTGGTGAGAAACACTCATGTTGGATGTGTTTCTGCTCTCAAGCATCCCACACACTTGGTTTGTGGAGCAGGCTTGAATGCCTTTTAATTAAGAAGTCTAATCATTTGGGCAACTATTGAAATCCTCCTAAAAAAAGCAATACATATTCTTTCTAGATAAGTCCTTCTCTGGCCTTGAAAAGTAAGGTATAAAAACTAACTGGGTGTAACACGATTGCCCCCTGGTGGTCACATTTAGCAGCTTGCACATTAAAGGAGATGGTTTTGATATGTTTTATTCTTGTTTTCTTAAAATGTGTCTCAATTTCTATAAAATGTGTGACACATTGCAGATATAAGTACTCCCTCTTGAACTCGCTAAATAAGCGCAACATAAACTTAGACACTTAAATGCTCGACTCATTTCCTCAGCTCTGTTACACCTTCATTCTCCACTAATCACAAGTCGTCCCACATGTACAGCACTTCATCTCCAAATTCATTTGGCTGGAATCAGCTGCACTAGACTACCCTGCGGTTACAGAGCCTTACTATCGCTGGAACTTTCTGATTAAAGTCCTCCTCTGTCTCCTGCTTTGAAGTCGGTAATGATATTCAGCAGACCTGGATGCCACTGAATGAGAATTATAATGAAGGTGAGGTTTGAGATTGGTTGGGGAGTTGAAAGGGAATGTCACCATACGATTGCGATCCCGGGACATTTAGGATTTGATGCACCTTTGCACATATACTGAAGATAAAAATGAAAAAGTACAAAATCTGTGTAGAAGAAACACAACGTCTTACCATTTTAAAGAAAAAAGAAAAATAACACGCTTATAAGAAACACAAGTTTGGTCAATTGGACACTAAAAATATTATCCAAAAGTAAAAATTGGAAAAAAATGTTGCATGGATAAATATGGTTCTGTAGGCAGGTTGGAGAATTTCCCCCTATGAACAATCTAGTGTAGTCCAATAAGTAATCAAAAGAAGAAAATTAGTGCAGGTAGTTTAAAACAGATTTTTTTTTCTTCTAACAGAATATAATCCTACAAAATGTTTAGTGTCAAACCTACAACACATAAAGGAAGAGAGCTTGTAAATATGTATGTTGTTAATTTGTGTACAAAATGTTTTTTCCCCATTGAAATGACGTGCAAAAATATCTTGTCACACTCAGGAAACAAATCTACTACAAAGAAAAAGATTGGAGACCATCGCTTCGGATATAATTGCGTGACACCGTGCGTGGGCCTCTGTAGATGGCGCGCCCGCTACGAGCATGCACGGAGACGTTTATGCTCAACGCGTTGTTCATTGCAGTATTCTCCGAAACAAAAGAGGGCATACAAACAAAATGTCTGTAAATAAGGAAGAAGTAGTAGAGAAGGAGAGAGCGCGAGGAAAGCAGGCTGCCTGGCAACAGTAGTAAACACATCCATTATAAACACTGACCTTACAGCATTACCAGCATTTATCTGCTCTAATCATTAACGTGACTGTCGTCCTGTTATCTCTTGATGTATTTGTCCCTGTATATTGCCATGTGCATGAAACAGACTGTGAAAACAAATCTCCCTCATGCGACAATAAATATCTATCTAGCTATCTGCCCGTAACATTTTTATGGCCCTATTTTAACAATATAAGCGCACGACGTGAAGCGGATGGCGCTGGTGCGTTTAGGGCGTGTTCAAATCCACTTTTGCTAGTTTGACGGCGGAAAAAAGGGTCCGTGCGCCGGGCGCATGGTTCAAAAGGGTTGTACTTAGTGTCTTCATTAATTCATAGGTGTGTTTTGGGCGTAACATGTGAAAACCAATCAGAGTGTCATCTCCCATTCCCTTTAAAAGCCAGGCGCGTTTGTACCTTGGCGCATTGATGGCGGATTTGCACCGTAATATTTTTATCTGTAATCTTTTGCATGTTTGTGTGCAGCTGCGCTTCCGTGTGTGTGTGTGTGTGTGTGTGTGTGTGTGTGTGTGTGTGTAACAAGCATAGTGTGCGCGCGCTGTGCAGAAGCCTAGGCACATTTCACTAATTTGCTGTTAAAATAACAATGAAATGCTGCACTATTGACTTTAGACCAGGTTTTTGTTGGTCAATGGCGTGATCACTTCCCGCTGCCTCAGGATAGCAATACGCCAATAATTCACCTGAACACACCTCTCTGTAAGACCAGCACCCCCATGGGCGCAAAGATGGGCTCAGGTGCATTTGCTATTTAAACACCGTGGGCGCTGGACGGGAAACTGACAACTGCGTCGGTCTTAAACTAGCTGTGGTCTGTACTGTACATACAGAATCACACAGTTGTTTGTACAGGCGAACCTGCTCTGCCAGTCTTTCCCAACTGAGCGCACGCGTAGTTACAAAAATTCCGAGGTGTGCGATCATGCGCTGCGACAGCCTGCGGAGCCTTCGCGCTGGAAATGACAGCTGTGGTAACGGCATTTTATGGCTTGCGCACCTCACGCCGGGAACACCGCAGCTACCATAAATCTCCCTTAATACACCTTTTCACAGCAGACATTTGTCATAGCAGGAAAAGCACATGTTTAATTGATGACATCCAAAAAGACTGCATTCCGTTGAGATGAACTAGTTCCAGGGTTAACGGAATTAGTTTCACCTGTGGGTTTCCTACTACGACGAGTCAAAAATATCTGCCGTGAAAAAGGTCTATTGTGAAGACATCAAGTTGCAGTTTTACAACCACTTTTTAGCAGCGTTGTCAGGTCCAGAATGAAGCTGCAGAGAAATTGAATTTCCTGCAAACCACATTTCAGTGATAAGAAAATGTACTTTTATACTGTACTTGCTCAATACTTGAGTATTGACGTGTTATGCTACTTTATGCTTCTAATAGCCTACACTACTTTTATACTACTTCTACTACTGTAATTATTCAACAAGTCTATAGTTACTAGTTACTTTGAAGATTTAACTTATACAACATGTGATTGAGTTATAAAATACGATGCGTTATCATAGACTGACCTACCAAACGGCAATTAAAGCAGTTAAAATGAGCTCCACCTCGATCTGCTACGATGTCAAAAATGCTGCAATTATGTTAATTCTAGGGCTGTCAGCACTAACCCGTTAATTGCGATGCAACAGAAACATTGCTGCACGGGACGCTAGTTAACACTATACGCGACAGCAGCTAACGTTAGCCTACCACTAGCTAGTAGCTGGATTAAACACGGTTACAATGCTGACAGCTAAGGCTAAACGGTGTAAAGTGTGTATCTGTATTTCACTGTAGAGGATTCAGACACCGGGATGTAAAAATCTGCAGCTGCTGTTGTCGGAAAAACAGACAGTGCGTTCAATGAAACTGGTAATTTACAGCCTCGTGGTGCATTCAAAGTTGTTATGTTGTATCGGTTAAGGCACCGGTTCCGTTTTAAAAGTGCCGTTTTAGCACTGGTATCCAAACCAAACAATACCCAACCCTAATATTGACTCTAGATCAAAATGTTTGACTAGATTAAATCTAAAAACAAATACAAATCTTAAAATCAAGTTCGTGAAGTCATTTTCTTTGCATTCATTTGAATTACTTTCCATTGTTAATATGTACTTAAAAACAGTTCTGAAATGCAAAATAATAGAATGTTAATCATGTGATAAAGCATTCGATTAATTGCGATTAACTATAGAAATTCAACGATTAATCGCGATTAAGAAAATGTAATTGTTTGACAGCCCTAGTTAATTAATTAATATTGATAATAGCACAATGTAGTATACCACTCAGAAAGGGGCCAATCTGCATAATGAGTACATTTACTTTTCATTCTTTAAGTACATGCTGCTGATAATATTTATAAAAGAGTATTTGTGCTACTTTTTCTTAAGTAGAGGCTCTAAATACATCTTCCACCACATTTAGACTTCAGCATTGCCCTCTGCAGGCTGTACGAGCAAATGAGCGCTTCCACTTTTTCTCAATTGCTTTGGCACATTTACTGAAACAAACTTACAGTTGTCAAAACTCTATGTACAATCCTCACACCACGTGGTACATTCAGCACACCACTCCACCACCTGCAAAAGGGGATTACTCAATCAAAAGAAGGAACTTCTGTTTCCAATGTAAATAAATCCATCAATGAATAAATCATTGTCATTAAAAGAAAAGGTTCCTTAATCATTGCTTAGACCAGTCAAAATGCAAAGACATCTTGTCAGATGACAGCGTATTCTGAAAGTGTGATAGTTACCCACTATGCCATATTGTCCAGTTGCTAACATTGTATATTTAGGCAGCTGAATAGTATTGATGTCAACCATGTCAACCACACTATACTTTCAACAAAACATTTATTTTTAATTGTATGTACACACCAGCCAATTGCAAATACATAAAGAAAGCTTGTACAGAAAAAGAACATATACAACAGCAACATTACCAGGAACTACTGTACAATATGTGCAAGAAAATATGCTGCAAATTTCTCAACCTCATGGGTCATTCAATCTGTCCTCTCTGTTCTGGCCACAATATTTCATCGACGACATCACACCTGATATCCTCCCTTGCAATGCAACAAGGGAAAGATCTTTTGGCATGACGCAGCTGTGTACGCATGTGAACAACTGACCTAATGTTCATATAAATAGTCATATAGTTTGACAAAGTTTAATAGTCATTCAACGATTGTGCCAAAGCGATTTGAGGAAAAACTGTACTTCAGCCACCTTTCCCTCTGACAGCAAGGTGGCAGCAGATACCAACATGTGACAACATGTGTGTGACACATTTCCTCTGCTGTTTATGTTAGTAATTATTGGGTCATTAAACCTCAAGCATCCTCCTCAGCTGTGGGGGCAGACTAGTATCTGTACATCAATAATAGTGTGTGTGTGTGTGTGTGTGTGTGTGTGTGTGTGTGTGTGTGTGTGTGTGTGTGTCTGTGTGTGTGTGTGTGTGTGTGTGTGTGTGTGTGTGTGTGTGTAAGTGGATGTGCTCATGATGAGATGGAGGTATGGGAGGTTGACTGCGAGTAATTGGCTATAATTAGGGGTGAATGTTTACACACTCACACACACACACACACACACACACACAAGATGCGCACACATGCAACAGCCTGAGGTTATTTGGCGGCACTAAATGAGATTATCAGTAGCGAGGTGATTAATGAGCATCCCTACTGCAGAGCCTTATAATCAACAGTCACCGCTCGGCTGTGATACACTACAGCCGGAGCTGTGCTCAGGTATGTGACACCCAGCACCTGCTGCTAACATCAGCTTCTCCACACCACACCACCACAACAATCAAGTGAAATCTGAACTGATCACTGGGCTGCCTGAGTGACTTTTAATTGCATCATTGGGCACTGATTGAATACACTCACATGCAGCACTGGTGGATATCATTCAGTTAGGTTGTCTTTTTTGTTATGGCTTTACCTTAAATTATACTTGTAGTTGGGTGGAATTTGGTTTAATACTTTTTATGAAAATTACTACAAATTGGGACGGTGTTTTCGCTCTTTTTCTGCAAAACCGGCCAAATAATCTTGTAAGCAAATTATGGGAACAGTGAAAAGCTGATAGTGGAAGGACAGAAAGCCATCCTCTGTACTACACTAAAAAAACGGCATTATGGGAAAGGTGACATTTTTCTTTAGGGTTACTTGCAGCTGCTACATGTAGCGAGAATTCATTACAGTGTTTTTCAGAGGCTTTATAACTATGAAAAAAGTACATTGTTGAGTACACTAGACACATTTGTGTCAAAGTCTTCAAAAGGACATTAAAAACCAGAACAGGTTTATACAAACATTACTTGCTTTATTTGCTAATTTAAATTGTTAGTTTTCTCAGCAGTACATGATGGAAACAATGCAGAGCTGATAGTAAAAGAAGCGAAAAAAGCAGATTGAAAAACCACAAAGTGTTTATTCTCTTCAGTTAAGCCAATGAGAAAACAAACGCTACAGAGGAGGAGGTGGCACAAGTTCATCATCCTCTGTTCTACAGTCAATGAAAGGGTATATGGGAAAAACACACAAACACTAACCAAACGGATGCTTCAAGATAGATGAGGCATATCAATCATGCTCCCATTTCTTGAATTAATCCAAGGTGTCAGAATAAATGTCGTCGGTGATATAATGATATATATGTGTTCCATTTAAGATTGATATTTAAAGAAGCTTCATATAGCACAGTTAAAACATGTAGCAAAAGATTGCAATGTAAAGAACCAACGCACATTAAATGAGCTCAACAACCATCCATTTTATTCCCACCTCCTACTCAGTGGTGGACGGCGCTTTTTCACCATCTCTGTGTGCACACACCTAGATCAGATAATGCTCTCCAAGTCTCTATAGTGAGCCGTTTGAAGTAGCTCCAGTGAACTGCAGCCCTCCCCCAGCCTTTGCCTCTTGTTCTGCGAGAACTGTGCAGTGTGTGCAGGGTGACGGGGTCAGGGTGACTGGGTCCCCTCCATCTCTATATAGGCTGTAGGCTACAGCTGCTCCTATGAGATTGGTACCTCAAACACAGAGACTGTGCCTTAGATGTCCCTGCATGTATGTGTGTGTGTGTGATAAGGGCCAGAGGATGGAGACATCTTTATCGTGTAGAAGTGGGAGGATTATCCCATCACCACTGTATTAAATACAAAGGCGGGGACGGTAGGCCAGTTAACCAGGTGCTGCAGCACCCACCCCGACTGCAACCTTTCACCTTTACTACAGATGACCTGGATCTGCACTCTTTGCAATCATCTCATCATGTATGGTTGCACTGCTGCAACATTGGATCTTTTTGCCTAATAAGGTATACTTTGTGTTCCATGTTTTATTAAATCATTTTATTCTCCACCTATTTTATTTATCTATTCTATATTTTCCTTTGGTGCACAATGCGTTGATCCTATTACCAAGTATTGCCTAATTACTTTTTTTTCTTTATGACATATAGCTCCATTTAAAACTATTAAAATCACTTCAGTGAGCCCCATTGTTACACTAGTTGACATGCTCCTTCATTACCATGCACATAGGCACTGTTGTGTATTTTGAAAGAATCCCACAAACACATCCTGGTGTGTAAATACTAGAGCGCATGTATTAATCCACAGTTGAAAATAGTCCCCAACAAGCGTATTATTAACTCCAGTTTGAGTAACGTTTTCTAGAAAGTACAGTGCCCAGTTTTTTTAGTTTTTTTTTTTAAGAAATGAAAAAGCTTTTTTAAATATTTTTATTAAAACATATACACATTATGCTTTTAAAATAGATTTACGTCTTCAGTAGGAACCTATGGTCTTTGGGCTGAGAACCACAGGCAGGGTAGGGAAGTAGGACGGTATTGAGAGAGTGACTAATACAGAGTGGTTTGTGCTCTTTTCATGTGATTTGTTGATGATAACAAAAAGTATTAAATATCACCAGACTTTATTGCTACTAAGGTTTTCGTTTTACAGCACAAGGTGCCGTAATTGTCCCTAATCCATTATTTCTAATCCATTAAAGCTTCCATTAATACATAATGTGTTAACCATTTAGAAACATATATATTTTACAAAGTAGTACAAATAATTTTTTTGTTTCAGTCTTCTCAATACGAAGGTGAGCAATTAATGTAAGTTAAAACAATAAATGATAGTGGGCTTATTCCATGAAGCAATGCAGTCATGAGGTTTTAACAAAGTCAACAGCATCTATTGAGACAAAGCTCATTAAAGCAATGGCCCATCAAAATAAGAAAAATCTGTATTTAAAGTTATTGAAAACGTTCATCAAGCACATTCAGAAGCCAACATTTTACTGTTCAAAACACAATAATTCAGCATTTAAAAACCCCATTGCTGACACTGTCACCAGAGTTTCCAAGCTGTGCTGGCCTCCAGCGCAGACAGTTATCCCAGCTACAGAGCGCCGACTGAAAGTGTGTGTGTGTGTGTCTAATTTCTCCCCATTTATCATCTCTGCTATCAGCACATGACTAATATTTACCCCGACCTCATCACTATTCATCTGTTGATGCCTCAGCGTCGCTGGGTTTGATTGTTTATCCTCCTAAATAAACATGTGGTGGTGAACAAAAGAATGCATACGGTAGGAATATGAAACGCTCTCCTATTGCTTTCTGAATCAGTAACATGTGAGAGTCGAGGCGCCCGGCGACAGCGGCTGTCCACACAGGAAATCTGCTGATGCCGGTGTCTTCCTAAATGTGTTCAATATGCTTCCTTAAATCACAAAGTGACAATCTAATGACACAGCACATCAGTGTTATTGTCACTGTTTAAATATGTGCTGCTGCATGTTGTTTATGGTTGAGCTTTGCTGCTCTGATCCCATGGTCAGAGTCAAATTAAAGAAAAACTGTTTGTGCAGTATATGCATGTATTTCTGTGTGATATATAAACAGTATGGCATTCTAGTGGCTCTGCTCTTTCCTCCTCCAGCGCTACCTTCGTGCAGATTGCCATTTAAAGCACCTGAATAATTGAGGAGTAACATTTCCGTCAGCCTTCCTGGTGTGTGTGTGTGTGTGTGTGTGTGTGTGTGTGTGTGTGTGTGTGTGTGTGTGTGTGTGTGAGAGAGAGTGTGTGTGTCACCTCTTAGGAGCAGGTCCCACACACACACCTGCTAGAGTCGCCAATGTTAGCTATGCCGTTATCACATCACATACAGTAGCCATTACAGCTTTATATGCAGAGTTGAATTTATACAAATTAAGGCTTTTCTATGCCGAAAGAAACACATTACTACCAAAAATGCACTGCATATTCTTTTGTAATGAGCATCAGTGAAATACGGTTTCATCAGAATCATTACCGCACAGCAAGACGTCTCAAATGTATTTTCTTTTTATAGTCAATAACCCCAAAACAAACACATACCTGCTTTAGTTATTCTGTTAATTTTTATTATTGGCAATAAATCCTATCAAAAGATCTAAATGTGTTAGTCTGTCCACCAATACTTTATACCTTGTCTGTGGCACTCAGCCCCAATCCCCTTGGTTCCTACTGAAGACGCACATCTTTAAAAACAAGTCAATTATGTAGTTTTCATTTTATAATTAAAAAGGGAGTAATCTCATAAAACAGCTAGGCACCTAGCTGGTAGTTTTTAGCTAATGTATCTCAAATGGAAGTAAATTGTGCAAATGGTTTTTGGAACTATTTTCAGCTGTGGATGAATACACATGTTGAGTATTTATGGCAGCAGGATGGTGTATGTGACATGGGCTCATTGATTGTTTTTAATAGGTTTTGGAAAACCATGGAGCTATATGGCACAGAGGGATAAGACACACAAACTCATGCACGCACACACAACGATCAATTCATTGTTGTTTTGGGTCTTTTCATGAAAATGTATTGACAAAAAGAAAAATATAGCGTATCAACAGCCTTATCTTTTTAACCACAGATCCTAATTTGACCAGATTATAGGTGACCATCTGTCCCATGTATTTTGTTGGTGGTGATTTAGTGATTCAGAAATGATTCATTTCCTTCTTGAATTAATTTAAATGTATGCAATCATAATGAATTCAAACAAATCCTCATTTTCCTGAATGCCCCTCAGTGACCTCTCACTCCTTATCCCTAAAAACTGCTGCGGTGACTTGACTGAATCCAAAAGCCCTTCTGTTCATTAGTCAGTAAATGCGTGCAGCCAGTTTGTGTTTCCCTTGAAATAGTTCATAACCCTCACCTCTGAACCTCAGCGTCTCAGAGGTAACTGAGGCCAAACCCGAGGATTAATCCCCAAAATGGCTGCCTTACCGAGCTGTTGATCCACTGACCTTTTATTAAGAGAGGGTGCCTAACCTGAATGAATACTGTTTCACTGGCAAACACAAGCAGGCGCAATTAATCAAAGCCTTGTGTGTGTGTACGTGTAAGATTTCAGGCCGCACACCTCACAAGTGTGTTTTCACACTGCACAGTGTTTCTTTAACCTCTCCTAGACTCCTCCAGGCCTCACCAGGAAAGGAATCACAACAGACTTAGGTTACACATGTCCTACAGGGTGTGTGTCTGTATATGTATATGTGTGTGTATGCTTGCATGCCTGTGGGTGTGTGTGTACTGCAAGACCTTCAATTTTAACAAGGATTAGCTCTATATTTTCCTTTCATCAGTTTTCTGATGGATCCCCAAATATGTTCGTAATCAAATCGGGACAAGCGGCGCCCTGTGCGGATGTTTGGAAGGTAAAGCCCCTTCTACCTGATGGGGTTTGAGGCTGTTGAACCTTCACTCAACAAGGGACAACACCCCTGCACACACACACACACACACACACACACACACACACACACACACACACACACCCAAACGTACTCTTAGGTCATTACAATAATCCCCCTCAGTCCGGATCTGGGAGCAGAGCAGGGACTCTTCCAACTTTCGATTAAACCAGACGCTGGCTCACTGCAGCTCAAACAAGAGGCCACAGCAGACAGCAGACCACCACTGGTGCTGCAGAAGCAAAAAAAACACATGGGTCCGTGCACGAATTTTGGCCAAATACACACACACACACACACACACACACGGGCGGGAATGTAGGTGCTGCCTCAGTTATTCTTCATGAAATATATACAGTTCAAAGCTGCAGCAGACGCTAAAGCCGAACAGTGAGCGTGCATAATGGCATTTCCATACTGTGTCACACAAATGTATATTCACAATACACACGCACACACACGCTCTGAAATGCGGGGGCACTATAAACAGCTCTTTATATCTCTCCCATTCAAATTGATTTGCTTACGGTCGGCTGCCAAAGGGGACCAAATCTAACTGTTTCCCCTTGAATACATTAGACAGCGAGTGAGGTTGGGAAGTGATAATGACTTCCCCTGCTGCTCTCCCTCTCTTCCCCTCGTCCTCTCTTCACCCTCCTTCCCCCCTCCCCTCCCCACCGTCCCTCCCTCCCTCGCCCCTCGTCTGCATCTGTGTCTCAGATGGGGATTTTGACTTGTACTCGTCTGATTGAAGCCGGACGAACTCCATCTTTCTCCCTCTTCCTTCTGTGACTCTTTGGTCCCAGGCACAGAACTGCTAAAGTCAAAGCGCTGCTCTCTCTCTCTCTCTCTCTCTCTTTCTCTCTATGTACTGTTACAAAGGTTAATATATGGTTATATAGGTTTTAAGTTTTACTATATCTCCATCAAATCTTTAAACCCTGAGAACATTGAAATTAAAGGAAACATTAATTATAGAGAAACAGAATGGCAATATTCAATAAATAGTGAGTATTATAAGTTTAGGTTTCAGTAAATGTTATTGAGTAAAAAGAAATTCAATTTTTATTCCAAAAATTGTAATTGCAATTACAATTCAGTGTTTTACACAGAATTGACAAACGGTAGGGCAACATGCAGCATTTGAGTGAATGTGTTTTTCTCTTCAGTCATAGACACTTACATCCAGGAATTTTCCTCTTATAGCAAATGACAGTACAGTTAGATTCAAACTAATTGTGGAGGTTATGGTATGGACACTAGTGCAGCTATAGGGCACAGAGAAAAAACACACACCTTGCTTTGGCGACACAGACCACACTTTTTAGGTTCAATACTTTATTAGTAATTACTTTGTTATTTTCATGGGATTTGTTGGCAATATAACAAATCAAATTATAATATATATAAACAAAATATCACCAGACTTATCCCCATATCGCACACTGTCAAACTATGAAAACAACGCAGAGCATATTTTATGTATCGAGTAACCAGTATTTAATCACAAGTGAATATTGCTGTGATATTTTGGCAAACTGATATCGGTCAAGGCCCTTTGCATAGTTTTAACCAGCATTGTTTTGTGGTTTTATGTCCAGGTGATTTCAACGCAATAAGGTCATTTTGAAGTAGGGTGAAGATGAATTATTCTTAGTTTCTTGGGCAGAAAATGAAGGCCCAGAATCTTCAAACCTGAGAGCCAGCAACAGAAGAAGAGAGAGAGATTGAAAGAGACAGAGAGGACTTATTGTACCAGTGTTAGCAGATGTACAGCAGTGGGATGTGTGACCAAAGCTCTGTCAAGCCTGCGGGTATCAACACAATAGGGACAGACTGTCACCCCCCCTCCCCTGGTTATTAATATTACATTACTGTCACTTCAGACCAATCTCTCAGTTAAAGAGTCCTGTATGTGTGTGTGTGTGTGTGTGTGTGTGTGTGTGTGTGTGTGTGTGTGTGTGTGTGTGTGTGTGAGAGAGAGACAGAGAGAGAGAGTATGTGTGCAAATAGAAAAATAGAGTAAAATTCGCAGCTAAAGCCAGATTATTCTTTGATTTATTATGCAGGGAGGTAGGAGCTGGGCTCCCATAAATGAGTCTTGAATTATGTAAAATAGCGTGTGCGTGAGAGGGGAGACCTTCATGGAGAGGTGACTATCAGAGGTGGCGATCAGGTAGGACATAATGGTGATGATGACATATATTGGCCAGTGAGGTCATGTCTGACTCAAAGGGAAGTCCCCCCCGCCTCAAATGCCAGGATGCATCATCTGGCCAACATGTGGATGTGGTTTATTGCTGGATTACCGCCTGTCGCAGTGCTGCTACACACTGTTTGTGTTACTCAGTCTTCTTTGTTCTGTCTTATGTGGAGTACAGCTTGTATGTTTTTTCTGTATGCTCTGTTCTTTATTAGGGTTGAGCCGCTTGGAAGACTGATGACGCTAAATGTGTTTAAAATTGAAGCTTGCAGTGATCATTCAACGTCTAATTCCGTTGTTGCCAATGTTGTCATATTTCCAAGTGATTTTGTAAAGGCTTACTTTTCTTTTGACTCACTACTCAGTACAGAGATGCTTTTAATACACATTTCATAGCACTGTAGGGCAATAAGCTCAATTAATGCTAAGATCTTCTTTCAGGTTTGTGAGCAGCTTTTAGGTTTTGCTGGCAACTCATCCTGAAATGACTTCTGTTCTTTATATAAGAATGAATTACCAATTTATCATTTATATCTGGAATCTGTTCAAAACAACGTTAAAAATCCATTTAAAGCGAAACAACAGCTTAGATAAGCTGTAATGTAGAAATTCCAATCGCATACAAGACAATATGATGACTCAATACTTGAGACATAGCATTTGAAAATGGCTAAATTAATAGTGTTAATTAAGTTCTGTAAATAAATTAGACCATGGCGACAATGATTGACAGCATCCACACAGCGGAGCTATTGTCAGTGCTAGTGTCTCCCCAGTTAAGCCTACATTTCCCATATACTTTGGATTATTTGCATAAAAATTACACCATGGCACTCCATGATAAAGATGATGTCAAAAGTCTCTGGGCTTTACTGCACAGGATGAACAGAATGGAAATGCTATAACCAATCTAAAGCTTTTACTGTTTGCGCTGAAAGAAAGGAACCCTCTCACTGTTTACTGTGCTGTACAGTTTTTGCCAAAACACACACACACACACACACACACACACACACACACACACACACACACACACACACACACACACACACAGGGAATAATTTTACTGCTGTGAAATGCATCAAACAGTCAAAGCACATTAGTGTTGTTTTGACCATGCGATCTTGTCATGAATATGCACGTTAAGTATGTTAGACAGCCAATGAGAATTCATCAACTACAGATAAATCCATAAAAAATCCTATTAACAATGATGACTTTGGCCCTAAAAAAACTGAAACAACTAGATAACAGCGCAGTTGTTTCAGAAAAAGCTGGCAACAGGTGTTTTGATTGAGGAACGAGCTGACAATGCTATCTGCTAATGCTACCTGTAAACTGATGCTGAGGACGTTAACGCTACCTGAAAATCGATGCTAAAGGAGTTGGCCACAACTGAAGCGGGGACTGATGAACTAACAACCGAGGACGCTTCAGAAGCATTTACAGATCAAGCTAACAGAAAAAAAAGATCTTGCACTGATGCTAGCATTTTGAAGCAACTCTTAAAAGCAGGGACAAAGAAGACACAGAAAGACTGAGGAGTGTAACTGAAACTCTAATATTTGGTGGCCCATAAATATTTTCAAGATGCAAAAAAGACAGAGATTACACCAAAAGTTGTGCAGTTGCATTTTATTAATGTGTGTTTGAGCTCGGTTGTTTGTGGTCAGTTTTTTTCTTGCTGTCCATTAGTGCTGCTAAACCAAATTATACAAATTAGTATATAAAAATATCCTATTCTGAAATAATTGGACCCCTCCCAGTACTGGCTGTTCAGCTGCAATGCAATTGCAAAAGTCGTGCCAATTTCCTCAGTGACCGTCTTGATCGTTTGTTGTGAAATAGAAAATAAAAATACTTGTTGAAGTTTATAGAGACACAAGGTCCTTTTAAAAAAATGAGTTAGACTCCCCAAAGAAATCTCACAGATCTTTAAAAAAAAATGATATTACAGCACACGCAACTTTTCAAGAAAACTTGCAATACAGTGTGTGTACACACACACACACACACACACACACACACACACAAACACACACTCTTTCTCTTAGGCTTTGTGGGGAATATGGCTGGAATGTGAGATCGTCAACAGAGCATGTGGAAGAAGAGGAGGCAGCAGCCTGCCAGAGTGTTGTTATTCAGGTCCACACGCCTCGGCATCTGTGTCAGCTAATGAGAGAAACTCAGCTCTGTTTCATCTAGTCTCCCTGGACCAGGAATTAGCATCTCCAAAGACAGACGCAGCGAAAGGGACGGAGGGAGGGAGGGAGGGAGAGAGAGAGAGAGCCATAGAGAAATACAGAGAGAGAGAGAGAGAGAGAGAGAGAGAGAGAGAGAGAGAGAAAAATGAGGCGAAAAATAAGTGTGATCGACAGAAAAAGGGGGGGGGGGGGGGGACTGGCTTCCTAGACAGGGAGGTGAATATAAACACAAACTCCCTGTCTCTCTGTCCCTCACACACATGCTGTAGCATATTGACAAGGCAGAGTTAAGTGAGGTGGCGGAGTGTGAGACAGCCCTTAATAGGTCCCTGATGGACCCCCAAGATGAGAGGCCAGCCACTCAACACAGAGGGGGGAGATTGGAGGAGGGGAGTGGGGGGGTCACAGGTCAGAGGTCAGCCAATCATCACCCCACCACCACCGCAACCACCCGTTCCTCTCCCACTTGACTGCACAGTGCCTAATGATTATTAACACGTTAAAACACTTAAGTTGCGCTGGGAGCGAACGCACACCAGAGAGAGACAGAGATGAGAAGAGAGGAGGGAGAGAGAGAGAGAGTGGGAGAGGGAGCTATGGTAATGATGTGCTTGCACATGATTTGCCGGATAGATATCACTAATCACCTCGTCCCTATGGTGACACCATAGGACACAAACACTCGTACACACACACTTTCACTGATACAGGGTATACTTTCACACAGAAACAGCGATATCAACCTAATAAATATTTCTCTTTTGCATTTGATTTTTTTTTTTTCAAAGGCATAGTGCATATTTAAAAGGCTGCTCATGTGTGTGCGTAGTGCATTTGATTTAATTGTGTGTGTGCTTGCCTGTGCAAGTGTATTTCTGCATCCCGGATTTTGTTCTCTTGTGCATGAGCATTCGTGTAGCAGGTTTGTGTGTACACAAGTGTGTGTGTGTGTGTGTGTGTGTGTGTGTGTGTGTGTGTGTGTGTGTGTGTGTGTGCGTGTGCGTGCGTGGACCAGCAGGGAATCCTCTCATCTGTGCTTAGCCCAGTAAATGGTAAGTGATTGAAGGGTTTGATGTGGAGTGATTCAGCTGGGAGCTCGTCTGTCTGCGTTGAGCCCCACAGCTCATAATCTCATGTAGCGAGGCTCTTCACGACTCGGAAAGTGAAGCCGGTTGAAATATTTTACAGCCGCCGAAGATGAACTCAAACCAAAGAAACCACCCACAAAAGTTTCCCGAAAGGGATGGTACCCTTCAGCGACACAAAATGGGCTAATGAGATGAGAGTGAGAATGAGAGCGAAAGATGAACAGAGAGAAACAGTGAGGCGGCAGAGAGTCCATATTGAATTTGTGCCGCTTTTTGGAAAACAAAGAGTGCAGAGAACTCTTCTCGTAAGGTTAACAAAAATGGAATATTTAAACATTTAATTTCAAAATTAGTGCACCCACTAGCCTGACATTTAAATATCTGTACCTCTAATAGTTTGTGATAGGGTTGGGCAATAAACTCAAATGTATTGAATTACCAACACTGAATCTTCAGCTGAATCTTGTCTACTCGTGTTTTGCAATTTTCCATAAATTAATTTACTGAATCTTAACTATCAATACGACTGAAACAACTAGTGACAAATTAAAAAGAATTAAAACAACAAAATCAGTCAGTCCAGAAAGTGGCCTTATTAATCAGGACACAAACCAAAAGAAACAGCACAAACGTTGTATTACTATTATCCAACTATTTTGGCGATTTGTGGTTATTTAGATTTGAGGTCATATTGTCCAGCCCTAGCTTGTCACAAGAAGTTAACAATTTTCAGCCTGGTTCCATACCCATTAATTGCCACCCTAATGCCCGATTTGTTCTCTTTAGGAACAGTCACACAAGAAAAGTGTGTCTTCACAAAAATGTGGCAATCGACTCCTGTCTTAAAACTTTCTGCAAACTTTTTTTGTGGAGCAGTTCATACTGCGTCAAAGGAGCTTAAATAAAACTGGATATTAGCGCACAAGCTCATAAGCCACAATATCTTCCTTTAGTTTGCACTCTCCGACTTTGCACAACAACTTCAGGTTGAGTTTTATTTAAACTCAACCTGAAATTGTTGCAAATCAGAATCATATTCAATGGCCAAGAAAGTGTGAACACACAGAGAAATTGACTCCGGCTTTTTATTGCTTACACAGGACATACAGTGGCATTCATAAGTTTACGAACCCATGCTAAAGTTGACTAAAAAGAGGAATAAAAAAAATAATCTTTTGGTAATTGATCTTAATGCCTTAATTAAAAATTAAGGCATTAATTAAAGGCAATTAAGATGGAGAGGTGACCCATAAGTCAAATATGGCTCAATTTACTATTCCATATAGAGCTTTTGATATACTACACCCACAATGCATATATGAACGCACCTTGGCTGCATTTGGACATATAAGCTCAAACATTGTTTATGCTGATAATCAGACTGAATTTCCATTTTGTTTGACTTCAGCCATACACTAGAAATATACAGTATGTGCTCACTTACACTGAGAAGTGCAGCAACAAACATTGTAGCCTACACAGGTTAAAATGTCTTTGAATGTTTATTGTTCATTTGATGTGAAAATGTGTATGGCAATTGCAACTGAAGTTGATACACCTAAAGCAGTTGAATTATCAGTTTAAAATCACGAACTTAACGGCTTTGAAGTGTCAGCTGGAAAGCAACTGAAAGCAGTTGAGGTGTAATCACTGAAAGCAATTGAGAACTTAAAGTTTCAAGTGTAAGCCCCCTAAGCAGGTGAATTGTCAGCTTATGTAGGCTACAGTTTGAACAGTTGTACTTGCAGGTATGTTGCATTGAGCATCTCATTTACATATTTTGCACCAATTTTCTTTGTGAATGAATAGTGTATCGTGAATAAATAAATGTTCTTCCTTAAAATACAGGGGGCATAAGTAAGTACACCCCTATGTTAAATTCCCATAGAGGCAGGCAGACTTTTATTTTGAAAGGCCAGTTATTTCATGGATCCAGGATACTATGCATCCTGATAAAGTTCCCTTGGCCTTTGGAATTAAAATAACCCCACATCATCACATACCCTTCACCATACCTAGAGATTGGCATGGTTTTATTTCAGTTTGCCTAATAGCAATTTGCATTGAGAGATGATTTTATGGAAAGTACCCCATGCCAATAACATTTATTTATTTACGATACACTATTCATTCACAAAGAAAATTGGTGTCCTTAAAGGTTGGATTTTTCCTCATTTTTTTAATTAAGGCATTAAGATCCTAAATTTTATTCCTCTTTTTAGTGAACTTTAGCAGGGGTTCATAAACTTATGAGTTCCACTGTACACATAAATAGACATACAGCTAGAAACAAGGACAACAAAGCTGAACAAGGTAAACACAAACATTTGACTATGATGTATATAAGTTTGTATAAAAAAAAGTGGATACATACATGTATACATACGTACATACACACATGTAAAGAAGCAGCTCTATGATGATTGCAAACAGTAAAACAATAGGGCAATGCAAAAGTGCAAATGGTGCTAAAATAAATAAAGAATTATGAATGTAATGGGGTTGCTTATATATCTGAGGTAGGTGGGTATGACAGTATCTACAGTGTATATTTAACAGATATTTGCATGTTTAAATGATGTGTTTAACACTATTAAATATATAATTTACTGCTTGGTGTTATTGCACAGGGATTGATCCTGACACTATGGACTGGTGGTAAGTGTTCATCATAGTGACAGCCTGTGGGAAGACATTTAGCAAAATATGTAAATGAGATGCTCAATGCAACATACCTGCAAGTACAACTGTTCAAACTGTAGCCTACATAAGCTGACAATTCACCTGCTTAGGGGGCTTACACTTGAAACTTTAAGTTCTCAATTGCTTTCAGTGATTACACCTCAACTGCTTTCAGTTGCTTTCCAGCTGACACTTCAAAGCCGTTAAGTTCGTGATTTTAAACTGATAATTCAACTGCTTTAGGTGTATCAACTTCAGTTGCAATTGCCATACACATTTTCACATCAAATGAACAATAAACATTCAAAGACATTTTAACCTGTGTAGGCTACAATGTTTGTTGCTGCACTTCTCAGTGTAAGTGAGCACATACTGTATATTTCTAGTGTATGGCTGAAGTCAAACAAAATGGAAATTCAGTCTGATTATCAGCATAAACAATGTTTGAGCTTATATGTCCAAATGCAGCCAAGGTGAGTTCATATATGCATTGTGGGTGTAGTATATCAAAAGCTCTATATGGAATAGTAAATTGAGCCATATTTGACTTATGGGTCACCTCTCCATCTGTCATAGATATGGTCCCATGCAGCATTTCAGTACTGACATGAAGCATTTCATCTGTTCCATCAGAGAAGGTGTGTGTGTGTGTCTGTCTGTCTGTCTGTCTGTCTGTCCCTGGGGTGCATTGTGTCAGTGGGGGTCAGCTGAGCGGCTGCTGGGGGAGGATCCGCCAGTGAAGTGGTCAAGCAGCCCCAGATGGGTTTCTAATAGTCTTAATCCAACAGGTCACCGTGCTGGGCTCTGCCTCAGCCTCATAAACCTGATTTTCCTCTCCCTCTGCCTCCTCTCACTCTCTTTTAACTCCCCTCTGCTTATCTAACCTCCCCCCTCTCTGTCTCCCCCTCCTGTCTCGCTCTGCCTGTCTTTCCAGAGAAGCAGCAAGAAGCTAATGAGGCTTGGCTGGCGTTTATCCAGCCCTCTATCCCCTTGTGTGTTTGTGTGTGTATACTTGCTTGTGTGGAAGCAATATGAGCATCTCCTTGCTAGATTTATTGTGATATTTGTCTGCATAACAATACATATTAACATGAATTGCATCTATAGGCAAATTAATGCAGTGATAAGGATACGGAGAATCTAAAAAAAGAGCAAAAGCCAATGGGAAAAGTGCTCTGGAAAGACAGGTAGTCACAGGCTGTTGGAAATGGGAATTCCAAGGTGGATTTTCAGGGGCGGAAGGCAGGTTTTCCGCCCCATTAAAAGGTTCCCAGTGCAGGGAGATGCGCTCCACCTCGGATAAGACGGCCCCGTTATCTCTCCACGGAACAGACAGATGGGAAATCATTCCCGCTTTTCCCTGCGTCCGTGAAGCACCTGCCTGTTTTCCATACAGAGGGACTCTCCCTGAGAAACAAACACTAAACAGCCTGCTGGCACACGCTTTGATGCTGAAACCTACCTTTTCACAACCCGAGAATATTCTCAATAATACATCATTAACTCCCATTGCCGGAATTTGCAGACGGATTGAGCTAATGAGACACATTTCAGAGAGTAAATTTCAAAACCGGTTCACAGTTTGACAGACCACTATGGCGGTGGTTCACATTTGATATAATTTACAGAGAGCAGCAACAGATAGGAAGCGAGAGGCTGAGTAATCACATGTGATGCTGCTGCGAGGATAGAGACGGAGAGGAGAGACCTGTCACACACATCGTTGTAGCAGTCATTAGTGCAAAGTGACAGTTTCTGGTGGCCTTTCAGTCAGCTAGGGAAGCAGGAGAGGGAGAGAGAGAGAGAGAGAGAGAGAGAGAGAGAGAGAGAGAGAGAGTGTGTGTGTGTGTGTGTATATATATGTGTCAGGGAGGCGAGACAGCGGGATGTAATGTATTATATCAACAACAGGTTCACACCAACACCCCAGCCAACGTGACAGTGTTAATATTGCAAGATTATTATTCAGCCGAGCAGAGCTGAAGGTGTGATGACCTGAGCAGGTGACGGGACTAATTAACTACCGTTTGACCCTGCCTGCCTCAGACAGCTGCTCTGTCTGTGTCTCTCTCTGTGTGTGTGTGTGTGTGTGTGTGTGCACTCACTGTGAGTGATACCAAGCTTAAGAAATCATTTTTTATTCCTCCGCCAGTGAGGGTGTGATAATTGTGTGTGTGCAGCCACCCGTCCGTCAAATGTTTTCAGGCATCAGTTTTCAGGTGGTATCCCACACATGACTTGATTTGCATAGGAAATAAATTAAATGATCTCACAGCTGTTAGCAAAAAATAATAGATTTTAAGACTCTGGATTTAAGATTCTGGGTTAAATCCGGTGTTAAGAGGTAATTCTGCAGTGTGCAGTCAATCAGTCAGAGTGCATAAAAGGAACGTTTTCATTCAATGTATTGAAGTGTGTGTGTGTGTGTGTGTGTGTGTGTGTGTGTGTGTGTGTGTGTGGGTTGGCTGCTGATATACTGTAAATTTCATCATGCGAATGACTAATATAATCATCAGCAGGCAGGTGTCCATCAGCACGGAGAACATAATATGGGCTGAGGGACTCTGCTGGTTCAAAAGGGGCTCAACTGTGACAGGTCTGTGATGTTCATTTACATATTTGAATGAGTTTTCAACAGACGCAAGCAGCCCGACTGGACAGTTTTTATCTAATGACCTGCAGAGAATAGAAGCAGCCTGAAACTAACTGAAACTGGTGACATGAGAGAAATATGTGCGATAAATACAAGCAATTACAGTGTAACAGGGACAGAGCTTCCACCTAAATTAGCTGTTATGGTTTGTGTAGACATTTGGGATTTACATATTAACAAAACTATTTGAGAAAAAAAAAAGTCATTTAATTTGACTTTTTGTTGCAAGTTTTCAAGTTGCTCTCTTTGTAGTTTTTAGTATAATTAGTTTACACTGCAGGTATCAAACTTCATGCAAAAAGGTGATATCCGTTGTTCAAAGGAATTGACAGCAATGTACTAACAAAGGATTGTTCTGCTGTTTTTAATTGAAGTTTTCATCTGTCCATCAGCTGCAAAATCTTAGACGCCACTCATCAGGTTTAAACTGAACTCAGGAGAATAGAACGTCTCACTGCTGCCATTTTAGAACTAATCTAATAGCACTTGACCAATTTACTGAAATTTGGGGAGAAACGATGATGCATCGGACCACTTCACTGAAAGGATTAACCTTAAAATCATCCAAATTGGCCGAACTTTTTCCACTTTCATTTCAAATGTAATTTTACTTAGGGGTCTTTCACTGATTCTAACATTGTTAATGCTCTATTGCTCCTAACCAATTTTCATTTTGTGATTTGGTTTTCACATACTGTATGTCTCATATGTTCTTTGTTATATAGCTTATTTACTTACATGTAAAACAGTTGTATGTTTTCAGGTTGGCACTAAATGGATGCACTTGGGACTAAGAGCTAAAACAACCTGTTTGCCAACTGAGCTTAACTGAGCGGCACTTAAAGGTGCCCTGTGGCGCTTTCTTGAAAATAATAATTATGTTAACATTCAGCCGTGAAACACATTGTTTTTATCCTCGAGGTCTAACAAATGTGTTCAATGCAGTTCATTCATAAAACACTTGCAAAGCCGATTTTTCTTAAAGATGTGAAGCCTGCATTGTAGCGCTGCAACGATTAATCGTTTAATCGATTAGTTGTCAACTCTTAAATTAATCGCCAACTATTTTGATAATCGATTAGTCGGTTTGAGTAATTTTTTTAAGACAAAAGTCAAAATTCTCTCATCCCAGCCTCTTAAAAGTGAATATTTTCTAGTTTCTTCTCTCCTCTGTGACAGTAAACTGAATATCTTTGAGTTGTGGACAAAGCAAGACATTTGAGGACGTCATCTTGGGCTTTTGGGAAAGACTGATCCACATTTTTCACCATTTTCTGACATTTTATAGACCAAACAACTAATCGATTAATCGAGAAAAAAATCAACAGATTAATCGACTATGAAAATAATCGTTTGTTGCAGCCCTACTGCATTGTTTACATTCATGTTCTATAGCAAGCAGTCTTCTTTCCTGCCTTTGTTGGCGCATTGCTACATATGTTTGTGCATTACCACCTCCTGTAGATCAGTGGAATATTGTGTAGAATGTGAGTTGTCATGCACAAGACATACAAAATAGGTATCCGCTCAGAAAAAGTGCTTTATAGCGCTACTAGAGGTTAAAAATCTCCACGTGTTACCTTAAAAGGGAGTATTCCAGTGCAGTGATTTAGTATTGCAAGGCCAGTTAGGAGCCTTGTAAGGAACAGATTAAGACCAATATATTATAACTTTTAGTTGCTAGTAAGGGTCAAGCTCCTAAACAACTGGGTCCTCCTTTTTTCCTAATGAAACTCAATAGCGCCTTTCGTTAGACTTTCATAACATCATAATCAGGTGCCAAAATGAACACTGTTTATGTAAAGTAAACTTAGTGTGTAAAAACAGTGGAGTACTCCTTTAAGTTCATAGTTTTATCTGTCTCTCAAAGAGCTCTTGCACTGGTCAAACATCTTACCAACAGTATTTCACTCAGGAGGCCGCTGTTCATGTCCCATGTGAAACCAAAAATCAGTGTTGACTTGTTTATGTAACGCCATGTACTGTATGTGACGTACTTAACTTACAGTAGGTAGGTAACTTAACTTACGTAACAAACCTACTTATTTTAAACCAAACCATCATCTTTTTGTAAACCCAACCAAGTAGTTTTGTTAATGTTAACCATGTTTAAAACCGACCGTTTCACAACGTGCGCCGGTTGCCGGAAAATACTTTTCCCTCGAAACCTAATTGAGAATGCCACTTTATTGTATGGGAACGTAATTTTATAGGAGACAGGGTTGACATACTTTATGTACTATGGCTGTCATTTGTTCACATTACTT
>CM042330.1:32985724-32995724 GCA_023566125.1 Zingel zingel
GTAATCTATTTTGAACCTCATTGCTATTTTGTAGTGCTGACTGCTTTTATCAATTACTTGATTAGTCAATTGACAGAAACATTAAAAGGGTATGCAAATGATTTTGTGTTACATGTTCATAAAGCTATAAAGATATCCTGACTTTTAGTTCCTAGTTTGGTTTCAAGCTCCAAAAATATTAGATCCTACATTACCCATAATGCAGCTCAGTAAAGTCTCTTTATTAGACCCTCTCTGCTTGGTAAAGGCCTATGGCTTTCAAGCTCCACACCCACAGATTGAAACACAGGCTATCTGTAGTCTTTAAGCCCCAACCAAGATAACCCTGATGATTTCCACCATCTTTCCCTAACCTTAACCAAGTGCTAAACATAACCATAAATGTGTAATCACGCTTCAGTTGCTATGAGTGCAAATTGTATTACAAAAGACCATTGTGAGAGGGGAAACAGATAAAATGTGTTGCCAGTGATGCAGATATGTTCAGGAGGAAAGTTTTTTTTTTATTTGGCAGATATGTTTGTTAAAAATGTTACTTATAGTTAAGTTTAACTTTTAAGTTTCTCTCAAAACGTATTCACTGTTGCAGTTTAGTAGTAGGCTAAACCAACTATCATCTTGCAGTGGGATCACACCAGCCTCACACGGGCCAGGGGCGTGAAGAGGGGGAGGCCAATGGCCCCTCTGTACTTCCTAACCACCTACTTCCAGGGCCCTATATAGTTTGTAATAAGTAAAATTTGTGAAAATGTCCCATTAACTGACAAAAATGTTGATAATGTATTAATAGACTTACTTAGTTGCTGAAGTCAGCTTCCCATATGCAATTATTTGCTGAATTTCGCTGTTTTGATAGTTTTGTAAAATGAGTGTTTTGGTGTTTTTGACAGCTTGTCAGACAAAATGAGCAATTTGAAAATGTCAGTTTGGGTTCTGGGAAATTGTGATGGGCCTTTTTTCCCCATTTGTTCAACATTACCTTCATGACTATCGAATCGATTCGATTTATCGAAAACATAATCGGTAACAAAAAATTCCAGTTGTACTTTTTTTGTACTTTTGTACACACATGAAAAAGTTAACATGATAAAGGCATGTGATTTTCACATGTGAAATGTAATCTAAGTCACACATTTTTCCCAATTTCTTTCTTGTATTCTGTAACCTATATTACCATTGCCTCATTCTGCACTTCTCTCACCTTTTCTCCACCTCCCATTTAATAAGCAATCCAGCAGTTTAGTATAAGCTCATTTACATTCCTTAAACTGTCTCTCTCTCTCACACACACACACACACACACACACACACACACACACACACACACACAGAAACTGTTGCTCTATGTGCCAATTTTTCAAGACTCAGAGCATTCAGTGCTCATCACTTGACACCCTGAGTTGCTCAGGTTTCAATGCTCAAACAGTAAAAAACCTCTCTGTCTGTCTCTTATTCCCTCTCTCTCTCTCTCTCTCTCTCTCTCTCTCTCTCTCTCTCTCTCTCTCTCTCTCTCTCTCTCTCTCTCTCTCTGACAGTAGGTGTTGCATACTAATGTGTGTGTTTCTCAGGGGGGCGAGATGAGGAAGTCCTCTCCCATTACTCAGTGCCCACCAGCTGGGCAGGGGCAAGGGCTACAGCAGCCAGACAGATGGTACTGTCACCCCCTACACACACACACACACACACACACACACACACACACACACACACACACACACACACACACACACACACACACACAATGGTGTAAAGGAGGAAGTCATTAGCTGGGGAAAGCATAAGATTCCTTATTGAACGGGAGGGGGGGGAATAGGGTGAGGGAGATATAAAAGAGAGACAGGAAAAGAGAGAGAGAGAGAGAGAGGTTTTATCCTAAACTCAGTTCTGCTGAGGCAATCTGTCATGGTTGAAGTAATTGCCCTCGTCTTGCGTGAATGAAGTGATCTGTCATCGCCCACTGCATTACTGCCTTAAGAATTGCTCACAGACACACACACACACACACACACACACACACGGTCACGATGCCGTGACCCTCCTGAATGCTCCAACTAAGACACATGCAGCTGTGACATCTTGAATAAACTGCGCTTCGAAAATGTTCGGGTGAGGGAAAAAAAGAGGAAAAGGTCTCTTATCTTCTACTCGGTCGTTCATAGTCGCTCTTTGTCAGAGAAAGAGTGAGAGTGTTGCGGAGTGTAAAGTGGGTGATTCTGGCTCTGTTTTATCAGTAAGAGTAGAGTGGGCTTGGGTCTCATTAGGTCAACATCCTCTGGTTTTATATTGTAGCTTATTCGGCATGGTTGACACACTGTGTTGAATGAGAAAACAAAAGGGGCAAGGGAAGGTATAATTGCACTTTAACTGCTTCTATTGGACTAATATTTGTCCAAGTGGTGAAAAGAGACATTAGTCACATTGATTAAGAGTCATTATTGGACTGGTGGGTGGTGAGCTGGGCTGAAAGGCTGCACATGTTGGATGAATGTTGAGTGTTTATGTGGACTGGACAAAATATGGACAAATAATCAAACTTTTAAGCTAATTTTGGCTTGGTTTATGAAATAATTAAATCTGTACAATAGAATTTAATACAATTCAAATATAATATACGTTATTTTTGGTATTATTTGCACACAAATGGTGTTTGCAGTTGGTATAACTCATCACGTTTGCAGATGATACTATATTGGTACGTCTTATTACAAACTGATGAAGCCTCAGAGAAGTTTAATCAGCTGTGAATTGATTCAGTCAGAATCATTTAGTTACTGATGGTAGCTTTTGCATCACATTTTTTTGTTATGGATAAAAAAATCCACTCCATTGAATTACTTGGCATTTATCTCCACTTAAGTTGGAGGGCACTACAAAGACAAATCTTACAGAGACAAGTTGTTATTAAGTCCACTATGGATATTTGGATTTTCAAAGAAAATTCCAAAAAAACATTTTTTTTCCATGGCATTGTTGAACTTTTTCTTTCACAGTTGTCTGGGCCCAGCTAAGGGTTAGCCCTTAGTTCTTACTTTTATGGACAGAATCTTAACTTTCTCTGTCGGGCATGAAGGTAGGTAAAACACACCAGCACCTCCAAACACTATAAATGAACACTCTTTATTTTGATTGTTCAATTTGTCCAAAACCTGAAGTGTAATAACTACTGGGGGTAGTTATTTCTTGGGCGGGAGCAGTGAATTTATTAGTGTCTGCTGGTTTCGTTGCTATCACACAGTGACTACAAGATTTAATATCATCTTTTCATCTTACTCTTGGGAAGAAAGGGAATAAGTGAATTTTCCAAGATGTCAAACTGTTTCTTTAACCACAGTGCATTTTCAATAACCATGATCTTTTCCTAGCCCTATCCTCACCACAGTTGGCATACATAGATATTGTAGAAGGGAGGACATTTTACATCATCAGCATTGGACATAACCCGAGGTTTCGCAGAA
Organism: Zingel zingel; assembly: GCA_023566125.1. Lineage (NCBI taxonomy): Eukaryota > Metazoa > Chordata > Actinopteri > Perciformes > Percidae > Zingel > Zingel zingel. Next base: position 32,989,180 of record CM042330.1, read on the forward strand.
TTTTCCAATATTAATGTTCTTTTTTGGCAATAGGGAGGCTATGTTCTGTTTCAAAGGCATCTCCGTCATAACAAGAATAGCATGCTGGGGAAAACACTTATTATTTATTTATTTGGCATGAAAATGATCCCATTCTGAGATCCAGCTTCAGTCAAGATGCATCAGTGTCGCTCTTCACAAAGGCACACACATCCAAATGAATCACTGTACAATCAAATGCAATGCAATAACCAATATAACACTATATAAGGCTACATTTGTGAAGTTTAAAAACCATCAGTTTTTTTTCAGACAGGTGTTGATTCGACTTTATGGTAATGTAAGAATTTGTAGGGTTTTTATATTGAATTGCATATATTGTACAGGTGTCACTGTGTCCACCTCCTCTACCTACAGTACCTTAAATCGCAGACGGAGCTCTCACACACACACACACACACACACACACACACACACACACACACACACACACACACAAACTCACCACCTCCTCCATCAACTCTACACATGCACACTCACACAAACAGACGGTCAAATAGACATGCAGTCTGTCATATTTGCGGCTGGTAAACAAGTGCTGAGAGGCTGTTAAAGCCGGCAAGCTGGGTAAACCACAGACAACAGTGTGCTTAATGAACTGGGCTGCCTCCCAGCACAACATCTCATCATCACTTGGACTAAAACAAACCACTCAGCTGCTAATTGGCCGAGCTGCATGGAGCCGCTGTGAGGAATGTACGCTCCCCACCTCCACTGTTGCTTCTCAAAGGCTTGACAGACAGCAGCCTGACAGACTCTCTGTTATTGAGGCTTTGCACAGATATGTGACATTCTGGCTTTTTGTCAAGCTCAACTGTGTACATCCATACATGCACTGAGTCACGGTATAGTCCTGTGCTTCATTTATGTTATTCCACTATAATATTGGTATTGATGTAGATTTTTAGTATATTCTGTTGGTTTGTTTTTTTACAATTCTTCACTCTCAATTTATTTTGATATTTGATTGCTGAAATTGTTCAAAACACAGTTTGAGGTCACACTTAGTTTGAGTTTAGTTCACTACAATTCCCAAAAAGCCCTTCACCAATCGCAGCACTGCAGCCAGTGTCGTGTCATCTTTCTCTCAGATTTACCAGTCGACAAAGTGTGAGTTTCTGCAGGTAAACGGCTCATTTCTTCATCTCTTCAGCTGTGGTGGTTACCGCCGCTGATACTAACTACCCAGTTCTTCTTATTATGTTTATTTCAAACAAAGAAATAAAGCCCATCACTTCCTGTGTGCCAGAGGATTTCGCCCAGGAAAGCCCTACCAGACACCAGGTGTTTAGATTAGCGAATGCAAATATTCATAAACTGGGTGCAAGCTGAATTATATTATTTGCAAACAACCATTTATTTATATGAAATGTTGCAGCTATTTCTTCACCACCATTTATTTACATTGTTAGGTGTGTTATATCCAATTAATGCTGCTACTGTACCATCTTAATTTACAAATATGGATCATTCTCTTATTATCTTATAATTTTACACTTATTTATATATATATATATATATATATATATATATATATATATATATATATATATATATATATATATACACACACACACACACAAGATGCTTTTGGGAAACATTCAATTATGTTTTTTATAATCGTATGAACTATATATGAAAGTATTTAGGCAATTTTCAGGCCACAATTCACACAAAGGGTTCTCCTCCATGTTGCAGGGTGGAGATGTTTGGAGCGAGTGTAGGGTTTAGGAAGAAGTTGATAGAGCTTAAGAGCAGGAAGCACACCCAAATGGCTCGTTGTCAAAGCCTGAAAGTAACAACAACAAAGAACTCCAGCACATATCTGCAGTTAGTTAGTTCAAGTTCATGTATCCGTTTGCTTTCCTAGACCTTAGGTTTTTTGATGGAGTGTGCAAAAATTGGTGACAAAGATATGAATGATATGGATATTGTGGGTGGATTTCAATATTGATGCTTACTGCTACATAGTAGGTGTTTTAAATGGAGCTGCTCATAGCTGATCAGCAGTTTGATGATATTCAGTTTCAGGGCAAAGTGGAGCATCGTCATGCCACATATTGTAATTACAATGATATTCTGTTTAAATCGATTTATTGAATCTCACGTCACACATGTCAAACTCAAGGCCCGCGGGCTAGGTTCACCATAAATTGTGGCCCGCCTGATTTTACGCCAAACCAAAAAGACGGGAAACTGTTTTTCAAACTGCATCTATGCGACATGCAAAGCAGAATTTGACATATTTACAGACTTTGAGACTCGAGTTGTCATATTCAGACTGTGAGACAGGTTGTTGTGAGTTGGCTGTGTGGTAGCCTGCTTTTAAAAATGTAATCCAAATTGCTAATTACATGATGGCTAAGGTACTTTTTTCATGACTTTATGTCGACTAAATTGAAGTGAGAAGGCTATATGGGACATGCAATAATACAGTCAAAAATATGTTACTTTTTTGATTAAATAAAAGCTTGTAAGTAAACTATACATGTCTGGCTCTTGGTGTGATTGTCATTTTCCAGTGTAGCCCTTAATGAAATTGAGTTTGACACCCCTAATCTACGTAGATAGATAATTCTGGGTGTAGTCGAATCTCTTAGAGAGGAGGTTGTGTGGTCCAGGTTCTACCAGTGTTTGCACCCGAAAGTTGCTTTATATGTTTTTTTTCAGTCTATTCAGCTAAAATTGTCATTCTGTTTCTCCATAGTGTCATTTTACTATTGTTACTTCTGTATGCTCTGTCCATACGGCAGCTATTGCAAGTCTGTCTGTCCTGGAAGAGGGATTTCTTCCTGGTTGATCTTCCTGAGATTTCTTCCTTTTTTTTCTCCTTATCTGAATCAAGGGTGAAGGATGAAGGGTGTTGTGTGATGATGATTTTATGGAAAGTACCCCATGCCAATCTCTAGGTATGGTGAAGGGGATGTGATGATGTGGGGGCCAAGGGAACTTTATCAGGATGCATAGTATCCTGGATCCATGAAATAACTGGCCTTTCAAAATAAAAGTCTGCCTGCCTCTATGGGAATTTAACATAGGGGTGTACTTACTTATGCCCCCTGTATTTTAAGGAAGAACATTTATTTATTTACGATACATTATTCATTCACAAAGAAAATGTGTGTCCTTAAAGGTTGGATTTTCCTCATTTTTTTTAATTAAGGCGTTAAGATCAATTTCCAAATGATTATTTTTTTTATTCCTCTTTTTAGTCAACTTTAGCACGGGTTCATAAACGTATGAGCACCACTTGTATATGTTGTGTCTTCGCTCACTAACGTACTGTAAGTCTACATGGATGAAAGCAGTTTCACAAGACTTCTGGAGCAATGAAATGAATGTAGCTAGTACAATAACTAGTTAATTTAGCTGTTGGCGTAATGTGTAGTGATGCAATAACTTTTTTAATGAGTAACATAAATTGGTGCTTCTCACACTGATTGTGTGACATAACTGTTTCTCCCCAATAGAGTAATATGATCAAAAACTGTCACATTGTTGACTGGAGTTTGGTGCAGAGTATCTACACATTTTCATTTTATTTGAGACAATTAGTCAATTGTGAAAAAGAAAAAAAAGAAGACATTCTTTACAGTTGACACTTGAAATGATGACTTGTAAATACAAAATGTAACGCGTTCTTTGGTGCTTCATTTGAAACAACTTTAATGGCAGGCCTTTTACAGGAAGACATCTCTGAGTGTGTTTGGCAAAATGACATGTTCACCAACATCATATCAGCAATGGATGGAATATTGGCTGGTGTCCCATTTATATTGGCAGGCCAACACTGGCTTCTATCATTCACTTGTGTATGCAGTTATACTGTAATTACGTTTGTACTCAATATCTGCATAATCTGACTTTAACATAAGACCTGGCATGACGGTTTTTGAAACACGCAATACGAGTAAGACAATATATAAACACGGAGCTTTAATTTGAGCTGGATGAAAGAATACTTCTTCTCACCAGCAGTTAATAGGTGATTAAGTCCTGTTGCAGACAGGGGGCCATGGAGAGCCAATTGATCTGACCTTTGAACCCTCTCTCTGATGGAGGGGGTGGCTGCAGGTCAGGCCTGTAAGGGATACCCTCTTTATCCTTCCCCCAGAACAGGAGCTCAAAGCTGGGGGAGGCACCCAGCCAGGTTCCGAGGGTCTCTGGGGCCCCCCACCACCAGCATCACATTCATATGGTCAATATGAGCCAAGCGGCAAACACCTCAGTGCTCGGAGACCCAGCGATGCTTTGACCTGAGTCTCTTTGATTTTCCAAAGGTATCTTAAGCTGCAACTGTAGCTCGAATAGATGAACAGGAAGCAAATATTGCATATGAAATACATAGTTACACAATATCTGCCAGCAGTGACAAGTTTGAATTGGAGCCTAACTCCTCGGACTCGGTGAGCTCCGTCCTGTGAAGGCCGAGCTGTTCCTTCTCTCAGTCAAGGACTTGTAGGGGATTTTCCGTGGAGAGGACTGTGTAATGCCCCTTCTCTTTGAGGTATCTATTGAAGTCAGCACTATTGCATTAAGCTTACTGGTCTTGCTAAGGGCACCTTTTCATCACAACCAACACACACACACACACACACACACACACACACACACACACACACACACACACACACACATACACATACACATACATACATACATACACAGCCACGCACACACATCAATTCCCTCACACTCCCCCTTTTAAGTTGAGGTATTGTCTTTGACAGCATTATAACGGTATCATTCCGCTCCCACTGTGAACAACAAAGACAAGAAACACCAAGTCCTAGAACGCAATTTGTGTGTGTGTGTGTGTGTGTGTGTGTGTGTGCTCTTTAAAGCAATGCTAATGGGCCCTGAGAAGCATTAAAGTGACCCCTACTGTAACAAAAGAGTTAATAATCCGTTTAGAAAACAATCAGATCCCTGGCCATGAGAAAAGCCCCCCCGCCAAGTCTTTCTGTAAAGAGGAGGAGGTGGGAATTCACCTTTTTTTTCAGTCAGCAATCTTGTCGAACATCGCTTGTTTTCATCGCTCTCTCTACGGGGAATGATGAAACTGTATTTAATGGCAGCTCTCAGCCGCAGTCGGCAAATTAAAAAAAAGGCAACGCGGCTGAGTTTTACAAGCGGGGGCGACCATTTTGAGCGATTCAAAGTGACCCATGCCGGAGGTCAGGGTTTGTTATCAGCCCCATCCACTGTATATGAGCCCCATTGGACTTCTAAAGCAGCTATTAACAAACAAACACTGGCACGCCCGTTAATTGCTAATGATAGGCTCTTTGTCTAGTGTTTCCCCTCTGGGTCAAAATGTTTAACCAACGGGATCCATCTCCAGGCAAGTGGCTGTCAGGTCACACTGCCACGATATAATAGGTGATACAGGCCATTAGGGCTATGAAAGACATCTTCCGTGCCGTATGTCAAACGTCACGGTGATTAAAAACGTGTTAGAGAGTGATAGAGTAAGTATGAGCTCAGTGTGAGGGACCATAAAACGTTGGCTAGCTGAATGTATTAGCCTACCTCAGGCTGGCAGCCTTATCTGGTTTGCGTCAGAGCGATCCATCTGTTTTAACATCAGGTCAGAGCTAAGTCTATCACTGCTTATCTTTGCTGTCAAGTAGGTGAGGATAGGTTTTTTTTTTCTTTATCTCTGTCGCTTGTCCTTCCTTCCTTCCTTGCCTTCTGCTCTCTCCACAATCTCTGACATCCTGGAAACTGATCACAAAGCCCGCGGAAAAGGATTTATTTAGCAAAATAAAACAACAACGGAAGGAATGTGACAATTAAGTGAGATCATTTTTGCTTCTTTGCAAAGCATGTCAGCTCTTATCGAGTGTTATATTCTTGACTTTGGTGGACGGGCCTGACCTTATCTGCTTTGTTTTTCAGGAAATTAACATTTGTTTTAGGAAAACAAGTGGAATTATTTCACCTTATCATCAAGATTTCTTATTCAGTTCACAAAGATTTAGAATTTACAGGAGTACACATGAGAAGAGAGCAGTCTCAGGCAAAGTTAATTGAAAAATGTAATCAATTATACTATGTATAATTATATATATAGAATATATAATGCACTCTGTACTAGGGGTGAAACAATACATAGATCTGGATAGATATATCGATTCAATCCTCAATGATCCAATATTATTGATACAAAGTGAAAATATTGATACATACCGTCATGTTAAAGATGCGCCTTTATTTTGAAGTTCCCACCTTTATATTTATTTATTTTTATTAAAAAGAGTAGTTTGTTTTTAATTTAAATGTCTGAAAAAGCTTAGTAATGAAATTGTCAAATCATATTTTAGTTGCTTTTTGTAAATAAAAGTAGATGTAACTGATAATTGTGTTAAATAGGCTTATGTATCGTCCCGTATCGGTCGCAGGGCCCTGAACTGAATCCAATCGACATTGTATCGTGGCAGACTATGTGATATCAGTAAATATTGTATCATTATCCAAAGAATGGATATAATGTATCGTAATAA
>CM042330.1:33000724-33010724 GCA_023566125.1 Zingel zingel
AGTTCCTCAGTGCCTCACATGAGGTGTACGGGGGCGAGCGACCGGCCTCTGCCCGGGAAGGAGGCACTGAAGGCGGCGTGAGCTCGTCCGCTACCGCCGCGGCTGTCGGCTCCATGCTTGGGATGTACGGGAGCCCGTGGGCGGCTCACAACTACAGTGCCTTCCTGCCGTACAGCGGAGCCACAGACCTCGCCCTCATAACCCAGATGGTGAGAGTTGATGCTTACTACAACTGAAGGAGCTCAGGTGTTAATGACAGACTAGCAGTGCTTCTTGTGTGGCTGAGCTCTTGTTCATTGTAAAGTAATGCGCTAATGTAAAGGGAATAAGATATGTAAATACAGACTATTGTTTTTCTGGGATATTTGTGGCTTCACAATCGCTAATAAATACACATTTGATTAAGTCCAAATGTTCAGTTAATTCGTCATTAAAGTATTAATTATCTGTATGCTTTTGATGCTTAATATATGTAGTATTTGTGGCTAATTATTGAATCATAACACATACGATAAATGCGTTATATTTAAGGTTAAAATTAAAAGTTTTGTTGTGGAAATTTTAAGGGGTAAAAATGACGAGTAATTTAGATGTAATCTACTGTAAGCCAGCGTTTATTAATTTGAACAACACACTGCATAATTCATAGTGTAAGAAACATGTTCACAGACCGTTTAGAAATTAAACAGGCCTATAGCCCTTGTGTGTTTGTTAAATCGAAACAAATGTTGAAATGTTTAAATAACTTTAATTTTAAAAGGCAATCATTGTAGAAAATAAAATAATAAACAATAATTGTAATTGGCTATTATCTTAATTCAAGATATATCTAATTCCTGATTTCCTGATGAATAGCCTATTTGGTGTCCAATTGACGGGATATTGAAACTTTTCAAAACTTTTTTTTGCAGCAGAAATACAAATACAAAATGTGGATTTTTTTTTACTCTCTGAACCTGAAGAGGAAATCATTTTCGACACCAGTCGCTCAACAAGTTGTCACTTCTCTCTCTCTCTCTCTGATACCATTTCAGAGCTCCCAGTATGAGCTGAAGGAGAGCCCGGGGTCCCACCCTGCCTCTCTACCTGTCCACGCCGCCCAAGGCTTCTACCCATACGGCCAGTACCCGTACGGGGACCCGTCCAGGGCCAAGACGGCCACCCGGGAGACCACCAGCACCCTGAAGGCCTGGCTGCAGGAGCACCAGAAGAATCCCTACCCCACCAAAGGAGAGAAGATAATGCTTGCTATCATCACCCGGATGACACTCACACAGGTGGGTAACGTGTCATATTTCAGCTGTGGCCTGCATTAAAGATTTGGAAAAATCAGACCAGTATTTTTTATTAAGGGCCCTATGGAACCTGGGGGCCATTTGATAAGACATCAGTCTCCACACAGAAGGATAAATACATTTGCTTGTTTTTCAAAAGTTATGTCATACTTATCACTCCTCTAAGAGCAATAGTTCATACTTGTTACATCACTTAATATGTGAATCCAGTTGCAGTTGTGGGACTTACATAAAGTCACACTTCCAGCCCGAGAGAGAAAAAAAAGTCTCCAGATATTTCAGATTATAAAGCTCGTTCAATGACAAATTATGTGGAAAAATAATGAGGATTTTTTACACATTTAATCATTTTATATTTCCACTTTGCAGCTCTGTATGTTCTAAGAAGTGGTGATTTTATTCTGATTTATAATGCTTGAAAAACACGTTTCCTTCTTCCAGGTGTCGACGTGGTTCGCGAACGCCCGCAGACGCCTGAAGAAGGAGAACAAGGTAACCTGGGGCCGCAGCGCCGAGGACCGGGACGGCCGCATCTTCAGCAGCGACAACGAGGACGAGCACGGCAAGAACGGCAGCGACGACGAAGACGAAGAGGAGGAAATTGATTTGGAAACTGTCGATATCGAGAGACCCGAGGAACAGCGAGCGGGGGAGCTGAGCTCCGGGAAGGGAGAGAGAGAGGCAGAGGGAGAGGCAGGCCTGGCCGACAGAGAGCAAGCCTCGGAGCCGAAGAGCTCAGAGAGCAGCAGGACACTTTCTGTGGACGGCCTGAGAGGAGTGGAGGCGGCTATTTCTCTCAATAGATCGCCTGTTGTCAAACTCGCAGTGGATCTTTCTCCCAGCAGACAGGAGTGCCAGAGACCACCGCAGAGCAAACCCAAAATCTGGTCCCTGGCTGAGACCGCCACGGCCCCGGACAGCTCTCACAAACCTTCCCCCGCGGCCCATGCGCACCACGCGGCTTTGGCCTCCGCCGGCCACCCGGCCTTACTCCCGGGTCATGGGATTTATACATGCCAGATTGGCAAGCTGCACAACTGGGCCAACGCGGCTTTTCTGAATGCCAACTCTCTTTTGAACATGAGGTCGCTCCTCGGCGGGGCGCCGGCCGGACACCTGCCTCTCCACGGCGCGGTGCCGGTTGTGCGTCATGACGCACGGCAGGCGGCGGCTGGCCCCGGAACTTCGGGGACGGAGGATGACAGTGATGTGGAGTCGTCAGGAAGCTTCAGTCCAAAAAGAGATGGTATGGGCTGCATTTGATTGCACGAGCCTCCTTAATTAATGTTTCCTGAACAGGCCTCAGAGCCACTGGGACGCGCATGTCAACAAGAACTGATCCAACCAAAATAATTATCTACAGGACAATATAAGTCCCATTTACACGTGGAATTACGAAGACGATTCTAACCAATAAATCGTTATTTATTTGGTCTTATTCTTCTTTTCACAGACGAAGAGAGCGACCACAGGCCTGATTCCCTGAAGTCCCCATTCCAGCTGATCACTGACAGGTAACCTCACGCGTTTCAAATCAATTTGGCATTATGGCATTATCAACCTCAATTTCTCTCCACACGTCTCCTGCTAAATGAACCTTAAAGCAGAGGTAAACACTGTTACACCTGACTGGGCGGAAGGCAGAGCTCAGCACATAAATCATCTGATTGAGTCCCCACTTTAACGCCTCGTCAGGCAGCAGTCTAATATATCCTGCGGGTCCACCCCCCCACCCCCCCACAACGCAGAGTTATCGCCACCTATGTCATTTAAATAATCTGCCGCCATTTATTCACGCCCCCTCACTGAATGCAGCTAATGTATGTCAAAGAAAACGCTGATAGCAACATCAGGGATGTAGTGGAGGGTGAAAAGACATAAAACAATTTACCTACAGTGTTTTTTTAATTTGCATAAATAGAGTTTAACATTATTTTACACACTCTTTAAAAATGAAACTCCTAGTATTAAAACTCACGTGTATTGTTTTAAGTATTTAGGACACATATTTGTTCCTTATTTTATAAGAAATGCACTTACTTGACCTCTGACCTATGCGTTTTCTTTTTGTTCTGTTCCCTCCCTTCAGACCTCACCATGGGACAGCACCACAGCGAGTTCTGACAACGACATTATGAGAAGACAAAGGGAAAAGAAAGAAAGGAATAACTTTATTTAACGGAGAACAGTTTAACGAAGGCTATTTTTCTGACAGTGCGACCTGTCATAGTATTACTGTTTAGCTTCTACATGCAAAAGAGATGGTTGTTTTTGTCACAGATTTGTATTGTATCTCTCCTTTATGTTCTATGTTTCTTCCTCGCCTCCTCTGTTGTGAATGGAAACCTTGAATAATTGTAAATACAGGATATGAATTTGTCTTTAAAGAATATATTTTTTGGGAACTAAATAAATGTCATTATAGTCATTTATTATTGGAGAGTTATTCACTGTAGAAAATTGTTCAAGTTCGGTCAAAAATGTCAAGAAAATCCAGAGTGCAGCAGGGATGTAGAGGAGACTTAAACTCCCTAAAGCAAGTGCCCAACTCTTAATTTTCAGAAAGTGTTCATCTTCCTTTTTAGGCTTGATTGAGATTTTTTTATAATGTTAGATCACAGTATATTATTTTATCAGTTTCATGTGCACATTAGAATGAATCCCATCATGGAAATTCTCTTTTTTGTTATCCTCCCTCTAAGAAATGAAGTGTGAAGTCACAGAGGGTTTGGTGCTTTAATGGAGGAAATTATAAATTGATTACAATATACAATACCATATTAATATATAATATTATGGATTTCCACTTGTTTAATGATGATCAGAGTGCTCCCACCTTTTAATTGACCCCTTCATCACTGTGTCTTGTTTTGTTTTACACTCCTGCCAACTAAACTGTGCAGTGTCAGCCCTTAGCAAGAAAAAAAGTCTCACCCTTATTGAAATCTGCACTCTCGCCAAAACTCAGAGACTTATGCCAGCGCATTGGAAGCCACTGCAAACGCTGCGGAAATTGAAATTGAAGATTTCCAGGACCCTATGAAACTGCGCCTGTGCTTTCAGCCCAGGCCTCCGTGCTTTAATGTTGGATTATACCCCCTCAGTGCCACCACTGCCGCCTCTGAAATATGGATCAGACGGCAGGAAAGGCCAGCAGCCAGTATGGGGGCGGCAGCTCAGGGGGAGGCGGATGGGAGGGGAGGGGATGTGTCACTCTGAGCCATCCTTGACGTTCACAGGCCCAAAGACAGGGTAGAGGGGAGAGAGAGAGAGAGAGAGAGAGAGAGAGAGAGAAAGAGAGAAAGAGGACGGTGGGGGGTCTTAGGGCTGATAATAGTGAGTGTTTCTAAAAGCTGTGGACCTGTATACATGCTTGGATTAGCAGCAGGTTGTGCATGCCACATCATTTGAGTCCCCTGGCCTGTCAAAGGGGCCTGGACAGCCTCAGGTTCATGTACAAACACGCATTACATTTAATTGCAAACTTGCTATGCAGACAAAATCTTTAAAAGTTGATTTTCAAGCAACTGTTTTAAGTTTAGACTGGATTTTGATAGTCCAACGTTGAGAGTCAGCTTACTGTAAAGTGGCTATGACTTCTTAGTAAAATCAGTCACTGCTGACGTCTGCAGATGTTCCGTATTTGTGTTAGATTAGTGAAATAGTTACTTGGGTCAGGTTGGTTAAGGTTCCATGGTCTGGAAAGAACTGACAAATAAGTGCATGGCAATGTGTTGAATAGCTATTTGTTTATTGACAACTGCAATCAAGGGGTACTATGCGTTGGCCCTGGCTCGAGTTTGGTAAAGTACACAGTCCAATGGTGATTTGAGCAGGCACGATACACACTGACAGAACCCGAGGCACCCGGTTCATGGACCTGCAGATTAACTCAATGCTGCCACCTCACTCTCAGAAAAAGTAAAGCAGAATTGTTCTTTATGTAGTACAACTGTCACTGTGTCTGTGTCGCCGCTGAGGCACGGAACACTAAAGCTAAATCCACTTTTAAATTCCTAACAGTTGTAAATGTAAAAAAAACAAAGAAAAACTGTGAGAAATGTATTGGTGTATACTTTACAAAGTTGTTATTTCAGCTGACAACCACCAACACCAACCCACTCAATTTACATGTTGTTGAAGCATTCTGAAAACCACATATCTCCAAATTTGGTGATATTCATTTTTTTTATTTAAATCCACAGAAACATCCAAAAAAAAAAAGAAGAAGAATTTTAAAACCCTGCAGATTACTTGAAAAATACATTGTCAAAAAGCTTGATTTGGAGTTACATGGTTTTCATGGGACAGAAATGTTCATGCCAAAAAGATTTCATGCTGCTAATGGCGTTATGACACCATTAGCAGCATTATTCTATTAAAATGACCAAAACATACACAACAGTGCCACATTCTCATAAGTCAGGCTCTGCTGCCTTTACTTCTAGTTTAGCTTCATTCATCGGCACGTATCATGCCAGAAACTACTTTGTATCTTTATGGATGTTTGAAAAATGTACTTTACAAAAATATGCTCCTCTTCTAACTCTAAACCTAATTTAAACTAATCTAAAATGTTACAAATAGGCTCAACATTTGGCCATATCACATCGAACAGTCATTTAAAAACTATTACTATGGACCTGTGAAGCTGGCTGCTTCTAATTGATCTATAATTTAAATACACTGAAAACATGCAGTGTTGAAGAGTGTTGCAAAATATACTGTATTAATGTAATATCAGAATCAGAATCGCTTAATTCGCCAGATTTACCATGTACACACAGGGGCATAGCACAACATTCTGGGCCCTTTAGGAGAGGCATTTTCTATGGGCCCCTCCCCACATCCACAGCTATTCATTCTAGCATCCCTGGGTAGGGTAGGGCCCTGTGTCCCCTTTTTCCCCCCAGTCCGATGCCCCTCTGTACACAGGAATTTGAAGAATTATATTTAGGTATAATTGCTTTTTTATTCCAATGCTGGATATTTCCTTATGCTGATCATGAACTGGAAGTGCAACAGTTTTATTTATCTATTAACATAATCAAAGGAATTGTTTGACATTTAGGGAAATACACTAATTTCCTTTTTTTGCCAAGAGTTGGCACACAACCCCTTGTATTTTTTTTACGCTTTGGGTCTTGTATCGATTAAACAACTTGCTGGCAAGTGAACTTTAAAAAAAAAAAACTTTAGACAGAACTAGCTGTTTCCCCTTGTTTCCATTATTTGTGCTAAGCTAAGCTAAGCAGCATATTTATTGCACACATGAGAGTGGCATAAATCATCTCAGCTAACTCCCAGCAAGAAAACAAATAAGCGCATTTGATAAAATGCTACCTGACACTTGTGTACAAGGTATGGGGAAAATAATAGTCGTGACAGTTTTCTCCTCGCTCAAAAGGTCTGTATTTCCTAATTCATCCACCCATGCATCTTTTTACAGACAGAGACAGAGACAGAGTCAGAAAACCAGAGATAGAAAGAGCAAACTTGAGTGTAAAAAGAGCAAATGAGAGAGAGAGAGAGAGAGAGAGAGAGAGGGAGAGAGAGAGAGAGAGGGAGAGAGAGAGAGAGAGAGAGAGAGAGAGAGACATGATGCAGTGAGAGCTATCATTGATGTGAGCAGCATGGAGGGAAGCCAGACACTTGAGGCCATTTTCACTTCCTCTGCCAACTCTGACAGACTGCCATCAGTACCGCTGAGAAGGATATCAGCCACTCTTTCTCTTATACACACTTTTTCCACACTTTATCCCAGCCAGATCACTGGTCTTCCAAGTACCCAAACAATGTGTTATTCTTTCAAACTCGGATATCAGTGAGCTTAGCATGATGGGGCTGAAAGTGACATCAAATGGCTGTTTAATCAAGTTACACAGCGTGTCCAAAAGCATGTTTGGTTATGAAAGGAGTGGAAAAAGTGAGCAGATCCAAAATATGATTAGTGCTTTCTGGCGGGTGCTGCCGGAAACTTCTTCAGAGTTTTAAAGTTTTTGCTTCATGTTGGTTGTTTGTCACCCAAGCTACCCCAAAACTTTTCAAAAATAGAGCCGTGGTACACACTGTAAAAAGCCACGAGTGAGAAAAAAAACCCATCGCTAACACTTCTGAATAACACTCTGTCTGTGTAGTTTTTAGAGTCGTTTCAGCTCCTCAAACTCTCACTGTGAATTGAGTCTTCATTGGCGCTTTGGTATTCTGATATAGGCTCTTTGGTGGGTTCTAATCCCTATTAAAGAGGTAGATTATGGAAGGGATTTGTCTTTGATTTGCCTGTCCCACTGCTCTTTTCTGTCAGCGCCTCGCTCTCTCTCTATATTCGTCCCTCGTTCTTTTTCTCTCCGCTTCTCTGTCTGTCTTGATGGGATGGTCAGAGGATTGAACAATGACTGCCACCATGTGTCATCCCCCTCACACTCCCACCCTCAGCCATCCTCCTGTGATTATGGCCACATGTGTGAGGGCCCCTGGTCGCCTGAATAGATTTGTTAAAGGCCCCCAGTGGATGAGAGAGGCCCAGGCCCCTTAGCCTGGCCCTCGTGCGCAGATCTATCCCCTTTCGAGGCACTCTGCATGGGGGTGAGCTCCCCCCCCCCCCCCCCCCCCCCCCCACACACACACACACACACACACACACACTCTTACCCCTCCTACTCTTCTCCGCTCCTCCGCCACGCAGAGATAATCAGGCTTATGTAAAGACGACGTGCTCTTTTGACAGTCATCAGCTCATCAGTGATCCAATCAAGCCCAAATCCACCATTGTTCGCCCCTCAAAGTGTCTCAAATCCGCTTGTGCAAGAGAGAGGGGCTGCACTCTTTATCCTGCCAATCACTCCTGACATTCCTGCCCCTGTTGCCATGGCCTGGGGTCAGAGGTTGGGAAAACAGAGAGCATGAACTGACTCGGGGAGAATGGCGGAGCGCTAAAGGAGGGACTCTCCGCGCAACGGCCCCATTGGTCAGCCAACGTAGGGGGTAAATGTAGACAAGTTAGGACTCTATAGCCCCGCTGAGAAGGCCAGTCAGACAGAAAGAGACGTGGGCAGGGGAAGAGAAAGAAGGGGGGATGATGAGGCAGAGAAAGGGCCAACGGAAGAGAAAGAGGGCAAGAGAGGTGTGTGCGGAGAAAGGAGGAAAAAGAGGGTTAGGGAGGGACAGTGTTTCATTGCCAAATAGGCTTTGCAGAGCTTGACCTCGAGGGGCTCGGAGAAGAAAAGGCCTGACACACAGTTGAAGAAATAATGAACATGCGAGTTAATATTTCTTGAATTTGTAATGGAATTTCTGCTCTTAAAATGTAGAAATTAAGCATCTTTTTTGCAGCAAAACAACCCACCTTTATTAATTCTGTAACGCCAACATTTGAACCATGTTTTTTTGTGCGTGTGTGCGTGTGTGTGTGTGTGTGTGTGTGTGTGTGTGTGTGTGTGTTTATGTGTGCGCATGCTAGTTGCTGAGCTGTAATTTGAAATGGAAATGTACCTCCCAATGCAATGATGCTAATACATGTCATTGCAGGATAAGCGGGGCACTGGGTTAAATCTGTTGTAATGTTGTCAAAAGAATAATTTTCTGTACCCAATGTATACGTAAGTGAGCAAATGTTTAGCCTAGACAAGATATCATAGGGAATTTACGCCATTCACTGTTCCTCCATAGGGATTAGTGAAATTAAGCATTTACACAAAAGCAAAGTATCAAAACTCATGAGTAATTCAACAAGCTCCACAATTCCGAGTTTACCGAGTGCTGCTTCTTAGCCTGCGTGTATTGTCGTGTTGCAGCTGTGAGTATACCGTACAGACAAATCGCAAACATTGTCAATGCCTTTTAAAGGAGACAAATTTAATATACAGGGGAAATACACACAACAAATACTATGAAAGGGTGGGAGTGATAAGTCTTTTCTCTTGTTGCCTGCCTATTCATGGCAATAATCTGAGGGAAGAAGCAGATTAGGACAGAGGGAGGGTTCGTGGCTGAGTGTTCGCATCGCTGGCTCCTTTTAGCCATTTTGAAACAATGTTTATCCACTGGTTTGTTATAGGGCAGCAACATAGCTTAGTGTACTGCTGCGAGAGTCCTGAGGGGGCTGAGGACTCGCTGCGTCTTTGTTCAGCGTCCATTGAGACACACTGGTGTATTGGAGCGGGGCGGAGAAGCTGCACAAAATTAATTCATATGTGATTTTAGCGATTTCTGTCATTTGTGCCTCAGTTTGTGAAATACCTGGGAAATGTTGCAGGGAATATGCTCATCAAAGTCACATTGTAGGTCGATACAGCCAATGTTTGCATGTGAGGAAAAGAAAATCTGTTTGAAATCAGCCCTCGACTTGACTTTCTTAGTGACCAAAAATGGTCATTAAAAAGGAAGAAATTGTGGAACGGCTTCCACAATCAATCTTCCATCAATATCTTTTCTCAATCATTAAACCCTGGAAGTCCTGCTTTCTTTCAATGGGATTCTAATACAATCGAACTTGTCTCATGAATAAAAAAAAATGTCACTCAATTTAAAGGAGCTATATATATATATATATATATATATATATATATATATATATACAAACAGGGCATCAAATGGCAGTCCTGTCTCCTAAAAGATTACTAAACTGCATTCTCAATTATTTTTTCCAGGGTAACAGTAGTCGTTTTAAACACGTTTAAAGTTGTGAAAACAAAAACTACATGGTT